>CM031241.1:467359469-467454318 GCA_018340775.1 Taxus wallichiana var. yunnanensis
TGGTTATATAATGTATTTACTTATATCATTAGTGATTGGTATGAGATTTCTATTCTTTCGAGTATATAAATTGAAATCTTGTTTATATTAAGTGTTTTAAATTTGTGTTCATTGATCTTATAGATTGTCTAAGTTTTATTTAGTTTATTTTTCCATGCGTATTCTAATGGATGTTCGGTGAAAAGATATTATTAATTTGAATCTCTATCCACATACATCATTTCTATTAAAGGAAAGAACATTTTCCATAAAGAACATCACTCACTTCATATGTTATGCCTAATAATATCAAGTGGTCAAGACTCTTCAATCCATGTACCTTTGCTAAAAATGAGCTTCACTTTGTCATAGTTGATGTTTAATGTGTCAAAAGAAATAGGTCAATAACCCCATTTGGTTGTGTAAAGACCCCAAAATGGCATACTCGCTCAACCAATTTCCTTGGACAACAACTTATTGACTCTCATATACAATTTTAAATTCCATGAGGGCTCGCCAAGAGAGTTGTAGAATTCAACATTTGTGTCATTAAAGTTTTTGAATCCCCTAAAAGCATGCCCACTATAACGGGAAGCATTTTTGGACTGGGGATTTTTCAATTTATAATTAAAAGTGATAGGAGCCATGGAGTGGGAATGAAGTCTAGGGTATTGTAGACACGAAAATTTGGTAAAATTTCCTGCATAATGCCAAGTTTGACCATGTTCTCTTTCTAATACAAAAGATCGCATTCGGTATCCAATATCTTCATCTTTATAGCTCTTCGAGAACTTTATTATCTTTACACTCTTCTCTGTCGTAAATTCTTATAATATTACTTGATCAAAGTAACATTAATCATATGATATTTATGATACAACTTTCATTTTTGAGTTTCATCTCTTTGATTCAAGAACATATGGAAGGGTCTGAATGTAACGTTTTTTCTTAGAAAATATGTATGATCCCACCACTTCACATTCACCGACTCTAATTTCAATTTCAAATTCTTCCTTAGATAATTTCATCTTCCTAAGGTAGGCCTTATTAACATATTTCACCTTTGGAAGGATGATCCAAAATGATCTTCACAAGATGGTCTAGATAGGCTCGGGATGATCCAGGACACCTCCGAAAGACATTTTGGGCCATATATTGTGAAAGCACGAGACCTCAAAGAAGGTAGTCTTTGGTGAAAAGGATTAAACACCATGAAGATGTCATCAAAATCCAAATTTGATTCAATATTTGTGTTCCTCTCTAAAAATCATGCAAGTTTTAAAAAACATGACACCTAATTTTGAGTTCGTATATAAAATTTATGACCTCCGGAAGGTAGTGGACTTTGTATGATGACATAACTGCCCCCAGTGTAGGGTGGTAGTTTTGTAACCACCGCCGATGCACATCGTGGGTGGCGGTTTTATAACCATCGGTCTGGCGGCGGTGGTGGTTTTTGTAACCATCGATTTGTATTGGCGTGGTGGTTTTGTAATTAATGGTCCAGAAATGCAAGAATCTCAACAATTGCAAATGTTTGGGCTTCCAGACGGTTTGTTTCGGATTTCCACACGCCTTCCTGAGCTAAGCATCTATAAATACAAGCATTTTAGGGATTCAAGCAAGTGTTTTGAGTGGAATTCAAGTTGTGAGAAAGTTTGAGGAGTTGTATTCCTTTCTTATTATTCATGTTGGAGAGTTCTTGTATTGAGAGATTGTGAGCAAGTAGATGCAATTAGGAGAGTTATATATATCTTCCTTGAAGGCCAATTGGCAATGAGTTGTATCATTTGAGATTACATAGTGAAGGGGTTGATTTTCTCACCCACTGGAGTTTTTCCCACATTGGGTTTTCTCCAGGATAAAATCTTGTCTCGTTCTTGTCTCTTCTCTTTCAATTTGTAGTTTAATTGTGGTTGTTGTTGCACATTAAATGGTTTAATAAAGAACTCACATATTTCATTCATATTCACAAGCATAGTAGTCTGTGAATTTCTTAAGTTGGGTAGTTTACGGATCAGATTGGTATCGAGCTAGTTAGATTTCAGTTTTTGTGGTTAACTTGTGTTGAGATTGTAGTTAGATGCCCTTACCCAAAAGGGAAAAGAAAGCGATGAAGGTATCTGATTCCCTTTGAAGAAGAGATTTCTACAAGAAAGTGGAAGCAAGGAATTCATGAGATGGCTCGAAGAGATGATGCAGATGATAATGGTGAAGAACGTTTCTACAAGCTGGAGGAGAATGTGGCAAATCTTTCTAAGATGTGGGCAATATTTCCTTGTCCATTGGAAATTGGAGTCCATCATGGGACTACTCATGGAGAAACTTGGTGTTTTGAAAGAGACCCCGGAAGACCATGAAGAAGAGGTTCGTGAAGAAGAACCATCCCATGCCATTCCCACACCTCCTTTGTTCAAAGCAGAGGCCAAGATCGAGATTGAGCCTTATGATGGAGATGTGAATGCTGAGAAGCTAGACCATTGGCTAGCTCAACTGGAGGTATATTTTAGTTTGCATCAAATTAATGAAAGTCAACAAATTTCCTTTGCTCGGTTAAAATTAACCAATCATGCTTTAACTTGGTTTGAAAGTTATGTTCATTCTTTGGTTATTAAGAAGCTTCCTCCTATTACTAAGTGGGATGAATTTAAAAGCTAATCAAAAATAAATTCTATCCTATTTGTTATGAGGAAGAGAGGTCCATGTATTGGCAGTATCTCAAGAAAAGCAAGGCCAAATTGTATGCAGGAGTACACTAGTGAGTTTCGAAATAAAGCTATTCAGATGGGAAAGGATGTAGCGGATCGGGACTTGTTGATGAAATATGTTGGTGGACTCCATAGCCACTTAAGGAGACCCATCCTTTTGGCCAAGTCGAAGATGTAGATGAGGCTTGTACATACAAGCTCACTATTTAGAGATGGACAACAAGAAGGGTTCATCTACCTCTCAGTATGCTTCAGAAAAAGAAGATGACACCAAGAGGGAAAAGGAAAAGGAAAGGTAAGCAAAATGCTACTTCTATTTCTAAAAAGGATACTAAAATTCATTGTGGGCATTGTGATGTTAACACTCATTCCGAGGAAAAATGTTGGAAGCTCCACCTAGAATTACATCCCTTCAAGAATAAGAAAAATAAGAAGAAGGCCATGGCTTCCCTCCAGGGAGAGGAAGTGTTTTGTAGTGAAGAGGTGGATGAGACCATGTGTTGTGCCTCCATCCATAGAGAGGTATGTTTGGGTAATAGTAGTAATGCTCAAGAGAATGAACTTACTAAGCTCTTTCATATAAAATTCAGTTGAAGAAGACCAAAGTGGATGCTCTTTTTTATTCTTGTTCGCAAGCTAATTTGGTTAGTAAAGAGCTAGTTAATAGAATGATGTTGGAAACTTACAATCATCCAAGTCCTTACTCATTGGGTTGGGTAAAGAAAGGTGTAGACATCAAGGTTACTAAACAATGTAAGATTACTTTTGGTATTGATAAAAAATTTATTGATGAAGTCATTGTGGATGTTGTTCCCCTTGATGTGTGTGGCATGGTGTTTGGAAGTCCGTATTTTTATATCAAGATGTCATCTTCACAAGAAGAGCCAACCAATACCATTTGGTGAAGGATGGTAAGAGCTACGTCATTTCAGCCTTTGCAAGAGACTCAAAGATTTTGTTGGTAAGTTCCATTGAAGTCCAGGAAACTTAATGCTAGTGGAAGATTTTATTTACTTCTTCTAAGGGATAGAAAAGTTGAGGAAGTTGTTATAGAAACCACTCATAACATGATTACTAACAAAGAGAAGAAGTAGATGGGAGAGTTTATTCAACAGTTCAGGGAAGAGCCTATGGGGCTGCCCCCAAATAGGCCAATTGAGCATGTGATACATTTTACCCGATGGTCCGCTTCCAAACTTGGGATTCCATAGGTAGTCCATGCAGGATGCCTATGAAAAGAAAAAAGTTACAGTCCTTGTTTGAGAAAGCACACATTTCGGGGTGGTTGGTCACTCTAGTGTGACAAAGACTGTTGAGCACTTATACAGGTATGATTTTTGGCCGAACATGCAGATAAGATTCTTAACCTTGTCAAGGTTTTGAGACATGTTATAGTTATTTTGCCTAGGAGTGCAGTTGATGTTGTTTTTTGATTACCATACAAAGAGACAACGGAAAAGTGGGACTGGAAGTCCACAAAGAGGATATGTTCATTGGAACAATCCAATAGATACACCTCCAGATGCAGGAGTGGTATTCCAGAGAAGATGTGAGGAAGAAATTTCCTCACCTCATCAGTCCTTGAAGCTTTTAGGGACTTAAAAGCCTCAAATTGGGAGGTATGATCAAAAATGGATCAAGAATAGCCCAATTCTATGTAATATTTATATCATACTTTGTTCTACAGGTTCTCGACACCTTTATATCTTCACAAGATGGTCTAGTCAGGCTCGGGGTGATCCAGACACCTCTGAATGACATTTTGGGCCATATATTGTGAAAACACGAGACCTTAAAAAGTAGTCTTTGGTGAAAAGGATTAAAAACCATGAATATTTCATCAAAATCCAAATTTGATTCATTATTTGTGTTCCTCTCGAAAAATCGTGCAAGTTAAAAAAAACGGCACCCAATTTTGAGTTCATATACAAAAGTTATGACCTCAAAAGGTAGCAAACTTTTATGATGATAAAACCACCCCCCAGTGTAGGGTGGTGGTTTTACAACTTTTGGTCTATACTGGGTGGTGATTTTGTAACCACTCAATCTGCAGATGGCGGTTTTGTAACTCGGCCTCGTCTACATAAAGCGGCAGGTTTTATGTTCATTGTTTCTACATAAAGTGACGGTTTTGTAATTAATGGTCCAAAAATGCGGGAATCTCAACAATTGTAAATGTTTGGGCTTCTAGAAGGTTCATTTCAGATTTCCACATCTTCTTGAGCTGAGAATCTATAAATACAAGTATGTTTAGGGATTCAAGCAAGTGTTTTTGAGTGGAATTAAATTGTGAGCAAGTTTGAGGAGTTGTATTCCTTTCTTATTGTTCATGTTGGAGAGTTCTTATATTGAGATATTGTGAGCAAGTAGATGCAATTAGGGAGAGTTATATATATCTTCCTTGAAGGCCAATTGGTAGTGAGTTGTATCATTTGAGATTACATAGTGAAGGGGAGTTGATTTTCTCACCCATTGGAGTTTTTCCCGCATTGGGTTTTCTCCAGGATAAAATATTGTCTCGTTCTTGTCTCTTCTCTTTCAATTTGCGTTTAATTGTGGTTGTTGTTGCACACTAACTGGTTTAATAAAGAACTTGCATATTTCATTCATATTCACGAGCATAGTGGTCTATGAATTTCTTAAGTTGGGTAGTTTATGGATCAAAGGATATAAAATGTAAGTTAACATCACTTTATAACTCACTTGACGCTCTCACAATCTATTATTACATTTATATCTTTCAACAAGTACTCAAAGGGCTCCTAGATATACCTAACTCAAATTTGAACATAATCTATAATAGCCCTATTATAAGTTTTCATCCATTTCTAAGCAAGCAAAGGTCATGAGCCATGTTTTAACAAGAGATAAGGCATTATAAGCATTGCGTATGGGGGTTTCAATTAACAAAGGTTAGGTCACATAAATGAGAAAGATCACATCTCATTACTTTTGTGTTGGATGCATTTTATACTATGTAGTTTGTTGGATATCTTAGTGTCGAGAAACATGAGGACACCCCTGTGGGGATTGGCCATTGTTCACACTTACACAATCACTAAAGAGTACTACATGAGACGTAATCCCACAACAAGAGCATGTAGTGTAAGACTAAGATTGGTTCATTATCTTGGAGTCTAACCACCAAGTTTAATCCATCCTCACCCCACACACATGTTTACTCCTTTTAGTTTTTAATGCTCGATAAAAGGTTTTCGGGTTGTTAGGGTTTTACATTATTGCATGTGATTGCAAGTTATACCAAAGTTGTGCTTAGAAAGATTAACATATAACAAAGATCATTACCGAGATAAATAAAGCACATAGAAATTTGTAGGTCCAAATCATCAAAAGTTTCAAAATCATACGATTCAAGTCTAAACCATACAAAAGTTAAACAAACCCACCCACTATTAGGTTTATAGCTCCGAGATATTTCACTAAAGCATCTACGACTCTAGATCATTGTGTTTCACTATCCTACATGTCCAAATCTTGCACGACTTGCCTGTGTATAGCTAAGTCTATCTCTCCTCTTATGTATTTGAATAAGTACTTGTCATGTATCAATTATTACATGTATGAATGCATTATTATGATTATGAATGATTAATGTTGGAAGTTAATTAGATCAAAATAGTCTACTTACGCAACAAACCCGATAGTAATAGATTAGATTAAACACAAAAATCACAAATGAGCAATCTTCATTCATTAATCTTCTTACATATATCATATGAACAATACAATTATATAGGAGAACTTCTCCTATAATCAAGGAGGTGGCTACAACCACTCCTCCATAAATATCTGTAAACTCACGTACACAACAAACTCCTAATATACATTATTGTTACATAACAATAATGTCACCAAATTACATTATAATATTACTGTTATATTATCAACCGTGGAGCACTAAATAATAGATTTCCTAACATTCCCCCCCTTAGTGCGAACATGGTAGAAAAACATCCACACTCTCAACTGCAGTATGCTCACCCCTGTGGCATGTCCAACTCTGTGACTCATGACCTTGATCCAAAAGAAAGGCTCTCTCCTTCCATGGTTTTAAACAAGCTTACCACAAACCTTGACGTGACAAGAACCTCATCAACTGTCCACCTCATGTGGTTTTCTGGATCCTCCCACAAACCCTTTCAAGATCCATGAACTGACTTACTCGTGCTTTCTGCTTCACCACACAACTTGCATATTACAAAACCACATAACAAAAGAAATACTGAAAATATTTCACATTACTTCCTATAAGAATCGAAATGTTCTTAATTGTAGTCTCTGTCATTGATCACTTTGCCACTCGATCTCGAACAGCATAGAAAACTGCCACTACCACTGGAAGCTTTCCTTGACTAAGTCGTTTGGGTGCGAATGGGAATGGAACATTGGTATGTATTCCCCCACAATGTGAAATTCCAAATAAGAAATCGAAAGGGAAAAATGTATTGTGTTGTATCATACTAAGCTGGATCTTGTTGTCTTGATCTTCTTTGCACATGATCACCATTGCCAATGAACGTATTCACTGACCGATCATCTTCCAACGAAATGTAATCGAGCATCGAGAGGATCTTTGTAGTTTTACTGCTCTCTCTATACAATTCTTTTCCAAAGATTAACAATAAAGCACACCACTCAAAGCAACAGGAACACTGCAAACTGAAGCACACTGAGAAAATGGAAACCACACTAAAAATCATATACTCACACCATACATATGCCACCACAGCTTCTACGCGGCCCCGTCGTTGGTGACTGACGAGAGGTCGCTGTTCGACCTCCTTCCTCCGATGCCTCCTTCCTCCATCAACATGCTGCTAGTTCAGCCGGATGTGATCATGAAGCTCAAAATACCTTCAATAATTTGGACGTCGCGTACAAGCGAAAATGCGTCCAAAATTGAAATGCGGGCAATTTTTTTATTTTTCAGACTTAATACAATGACACAACTTTTTGACGACAATAAAAAACAAAAAACAAATATCCTAAAATCACCTATTTAACTTTTACAACTTCGACAAGAGGACACAATCAAAATTTTAAAAGTAATAAAATGAGATTACTTTTTAAAATGAATCTTTTACAATATTGTCTCTGTTCTTGTCTCTTCTCTTTCAATTTGCAATTTAATTGTGGTTGTTGTTGCGCGCACTAATTGGTTTAATAAAGAACTTGCATATTTCATTCATATTCACGAGCATAGTGGTCTATGAATTTCTTAAGCTGGGTAGTTTATGGATCAAAGGATATAAAATGTAAGTTAACATCACTTTATAACTCACTTAAGTGACGCTCTCACAATCTATTATTACATTTATATCTTTCAACAAGTACTCAAAGGGCTCCTAGATATACCTAACTCAAATTGAACATAATCTATAATAGCCCCTATTATAAGTCTAAAGCACTTGACCAAGTCAACGAGTCTAGTTTCATCCATTTCTAAACAAGCAAAGGTCATAGAGCCATGTTTTAACAAGAGATAAGGCATTATAAGCATTGCATGAGGGGTTTCATTAACAAAGGTTAGGTCACATAAATGAGAAAGATCACATCTCATTACTTTTGTGTTGGATGCATTTTATACTATGTAGTTTGTTGATATCTTAGTGTCAAGAAACATGAGGACACACCTGGGATTGGCCATTGTTCACACTTACACAATCACTAAAGAGTACTACATGAGACGTAATCCCACAACAAGAGCATGTAGTGTAAGACTAAGATTGGTTCATTATCTTGGAGTCTAACCACCAAGTTTAATCCATCCTCACCCCACACACATGTTTACTCCTTTTAGTTTTTTAATGCTCGATAAAAAGGTTTTGCAGGTTGTTAGGGTTTTTACATTATTGCATGTGATTGCAAGTTATACCAAAGTTGTGCTAGAAAGATTAACATATAACAAAGATCATTACCAGATAAATAAAGCACATAGAAATTTGTAGGTCCAAACTGTCAAAAGTTTCAAAATCATACGATTCAAGTCTAAACCATACAAAGTTAAACAAACCCACCCCTATTAGGTTTATAGCTCCAGATATTTCACTAAAGCATCTACACTCTAGATCATTGTGTTTCACTATCCTACATGTCCAAATCTTGCACGACTTGCCTGTATAGCTAAGTCAAGTCTATCTCTCCTCTTATGTATTTGAATAAGTACTTGTCATGTATCAATTGTTACATGTATGAATGCATTATTATGATTATGAATGATTAATGTTGGAAGTTAATTAGATCAAAATAGTCTACTTGCAACAAAAACACATAGTAATAGATTAGATTAAACACAAAAAAATCACAACAGCAATCTTCATTCATTAATCTTCTTACATATATCATATGAACAATACAATTATATAGGAGAACTTCTCCTATAATCAAGGAGGTAGGCTCTGACCACTCCTCCATAAATAATCGTAAACACACGTACACAACAAACTCCTAATATACATTATTGTTACATAACAATAATGTCACCAAATTACATTATAATATTACTGATATATTATCAACCGTGGAGCACTAAATAATTGATTTCCTAACATTCCCCCTTAGTGCGAACATGGTAGAAAAACATCCACACTCTCAACGGCGGTATGCTCACCCATGTGGCATGTCCAACTCGTGACTCATGACCTTGATCCAAAAGAAAGGCTCTCTCCTTCCATGGTTTTAAACGGGCTTACCACAAACCTTGGCGTGACCAAGAACCTCATCAACTGTCCCACCTCATGTGGTTTTCTGATCCTCCCACAAACCCTTTCAAGATCCATGAACCGACTTACTCGTGGTTCTTCTACTGTCACCACACAACTTGCATATTACAAAACCACATAACAAAAGAAATACTCAAAATATTTCACATTACTTCCTATAAGAATCGAAATGTTCTTAATTGTAGTCTCTGTCATTGATCACCGCCACTCGATCTCGAACGAAGATAAAAGCGCCACTACCACTGCTGCAAGCTTTCCTTGACTAAGTCGTTTTGGGTGCGAGAATGGGAATGGAACATTGGTATGTATTCCCCCACAATGTGAAATTCCAAATAAGAAATCGAAAGGGAAAAATGTATTGTGTTGTATCATACTAATGGATCTTGTTGTCTTGATCTTGCTTTGCACATGATCACCATTGCCCGATGAACGTATTCAACGACCGATCATCTTCCAACGAAACGGCGGTCGAGGGATCTTTGTAGTTTTCTGCTCTCTTATACAATTCTTTTCCAAAGATTAACAATAAAGCACACCACTCAAAGCAACAGAACAACTGCTGTTTGAAGCCAAGCACACCGAGAAAAGGAAACCACACTAAAATTATATACTCACACCATACATATGCCACCACAGGCTTCTACGCGGCCCGTGTCGTTGGTGGTGACGAGAGGTCGCGTTCGACCTCCTTCCTCCGATGCCTCCTTCCTCCATCAACATGCTGCTTTAGCTCACCAATGTGATCATGAAGCTCGAATACCTTGATAATTTGGACGTCGCGTCTGGCGAAAATGCGTCCAAAATTGAAATGTTGAAGCAATTTTTTTTATTTTTCGGACTTAATACAATGACACAACTTTTTGGCGACAATAAAAAACACAAAAACAAATATCCTAAAATCACCTATTTAACTTTTACAACTTCGACAAGAGGACACAACTGAAATTTTAAAAGTAATAAAATGAGATTACTTTTTAAAAATGAATCTTTTACAATATTGTCTCGTTCTTGTCTCTTCTCTTTCAATTTGCAATTTAATTGTGGTTTCATCATGTTGTTGCGCACTAATTGGTTTAATAAAGAACTTGCATATTTCATTCATATTCACGAGCATAGTGGTCTATGAATTTCTTAAGCTTGGGTAGTTTATGGATCAAAGGATATAAAATGTAAGTTAACATCACTTTATAACTCACTTGACGCTCTCACAATCTATTATTACATTTATATCTTTCAACAAGTACTCAAAGGGCTCCTAGATATACCTAACTCAGCTGAACATAATCTATAATAGCCCCTATTATAAGTCTAAAGCACTTGACCAAGTCAACGAGTCTAGTTTCATCCATTTCTAAGCAAGCAAAGGTCATAGAGCCATGTTTTAACAAGAGATAAGGCATTATAAGCATTGCGCAGGGGGTTTGATTAACAAAAGGTTAGGTCACATAGATGAGAAAGATCACATCTCATTACTTTTGTGTTGGATGCATTTTATACTATGTAGTTTGTTGGATATCTTAGTGTCAAGAAACATGAGGACACCCCTAGGGGGTTGGCCAATTGTTCACACTTACACAATCACTAAAGAGTACTACATGAGACGTAATCCCACAACAAGAGCATGTAGTGTAACACTAAGATTGGTTCATTATCTTGGAGTCTAACCACCAAGTTTAATCCATCCTCACCCCACACACATTTTACTCCTTTTAGTTTTTTAATGCTCTGATAAAAAAGGTTTTGTAGGTTGTTAGGGTTTTTACATTGTTGCATGTGATTGCAAGTTATACCAAAGTTGTGCTAGAAAGATTAACATATAACAAAGATCATTACCGATAAATAAAGCACATAGAAATTTGTAGGTCCAAATGTCAAAAGTTTCAAAATCATACAGTTCCAAGTCTAAACCATACAGAAGTTAAACGAACCCACCCCTATTAGGTTTATAGCTCCAGATATTTCACTAAAGCATCTACAGTTCTAGATCATTGTGTTTCACTATCCTACATGTCCAAATCTTGCACGACTTGCCTGTATAGCTAAGTCTATCTCTCCTCTTATGTATTTGAATAAGTACTTGTCATGTATCAATTATTACATGTATGAATGCATTATTATGATTATTAATGATTAATGTTGGAAGTTAATTAGATCAAAATAGTCTACTTGCAACAAACCTGATAGTAATAGATTAGATTAAACACAAAAATCACAGCGAGCAATCTTCATTCATTAATCTTCTTACATATATCATATGAACAATACAATTATATAGGAGAACTTCTCCTATAATCAAGGAGGTGGCTACAACCACTCCTCCATAAATAACTGTAAACACACGTACACAACAAACTCCTAATATACATTATTGTTACATAACAATAATGTCACCAAATTACATTATAATATTACTGATATATTATCAACCGTGGAGCACTAAATAATAGATTTCCTAACATTCCCCCCCTTAGTGCGAACATGGTAGAAAAACATCCACACTCTCAACGGCAGTATGCTCACCCATGTGGCATGTCCAACTCTGTGACTCATGACCTTGATCCAAAAGAAAGGCTCTCTCCTTCCATGGTTTTAAACAGGCTTACCACAAACCTTGACGTGACAAGAACCTCATCAACTGTCCACCTCATGTGGTTTTCTGGATCTCCCACAAACCCTTTCAAGATCCATGAACTGACTTACTCTGGTGCTTTTGTTCACTACTGTGCTCATTCACCACCTGACAACTGCATATTACAAAACCACATAACAAAAGAAATCTTCAAAATATTTCACATTACTTCCTATAAGAATCGTAATGTTCTTAATTGTAGTCTCTGTCATTGATCAACGCCACTCGATCTCGAAACAATAGATAAGAAAGCGCCACTACCACTGGAAGCTTTCCTTGACTAAGTCGTTTTGGGTGCAGAATGGGAATGGAACATTGGTATGTATTCCCCCCCACAATGTGAAATTCCAAATAAGAAATCAGAAAGGGAAAAATGTATTGTGTTGTATCATACTAACTGGATCTTGTTGTCTTGATCTTGCTGCACATGATCACCATTGCCAATGAACGTATTCACTGACCGATCATCTTCCAACGAAGTACGGCAGTCAGAGGATCTCTGTAGTTTTCTGCTCTCTTATACAATTCTTTTCCAGTATTAACAATAAAGCACACCACTCAAAGCAACAGGAACACTGCAAACTGAAGCACACTGAGAAAATGGAAACCACACTGAAAATCATATACTCACACCATACATATGCCACCACAGCTTCTGCGCGGCCCCGTCGTTGGTGACTGACGAGAGGTCGTTGTTCGACCTCCTTCCTCCGATGCCTCCTTCCTCCATCAACATGCTGCTAGCTCAGCCAGATGTGATCATGAAGCTCAAAATACCTTCAATAATTTGGACGTCGCGTATGAAAAAATGCGTCCAAAATTGAAATGCGGGCAATTTTTTTATTTTTCAGACTTAATACAATGACACAACTTTTTGACGACAATAAAAACACAAAAACAAATATCCTAAAATCACCTATTTAACTTTTACAACTTCGACAAGAGGACACAACTAAAATTTTAAAAAGTAATAAAATGAGATTACTTTTTAAAAATGAATCTTTTACATGACTTTGATACTTTTGACTATAGAACAACAATTTGAATAACATTTCAATAAATCTAGAATATTGACACTGACTCTAGTAAGGAATCATAACTCTCTTTTTTTATATGACTCCCACTAAAACTATAGGACAAAAGACTATATAAACAAAACATGTAATAAAGGATGATTACAAATCAACCAAATACCCCAAAAAATTAACAAAGACCTCACACATAGACAAAGCTAAGGACGAGCTCGAACTTTAACTGAACCAATGCGCTGACCAAAAAAAACTAGTTTCATAACAACAAATATTTCATCTCAGTCATACAAGGAGGAGGATCGATGAAATTTTTGGATCTCACGTTAGATGTTGAGTAGGAGTGAATAATATCTTCTACACCTGTATCACGCTTCCACTTAATCCCTTGTATGCACGGTTTCTTGACAACTATAATACTGCGCATGCATTGACTGAGTCTCCCTGAAATGAAATCTAAGCTGAATGGGATTATAAAAACAACTTTAAACGTTGTCACCCACGTGTTAGGAGATGCGCAAACACTTGTCCTCGTTGGGGCTCCATGAATGGATAGAATTGCATTACGTCAATATGACTGCTCCGAGGCTTCTTCGCTTCAAAGTTGAAATGCGTGTAGTAAAATAGTGAATAGATATGTGCTGGTCGGTAGATGTGTAATCTGTAGAAATAATAAATAGAGATCTTGCACGAACATATACAGGTTTATGGGGTTCTATCTCACAACGATCAACACAAGCAAAGAATCATCAAGAAGAAAATACATTCAACACATCTTCTTCTGCCACGCAGCACTTTAATAGAATTTTAAATACACAGAGAGCTTCTAGTGTACGCTTGGAGATGATAACAAAAGATGACGACAAGGGCAAACTTATCTTTGCATGCAAATTGATGGGTAGAAGCACATAGAGTCTAGTCTCACCAGATGCATACGATGGGGCAATAGATGATATGGACGCCCCTTGAAAGTAGCCTAAATATCCATCAGAAACCTTGTTTACCTTCGAGGATTGTAAACTGCTCTGATACCACTGATAGTAATAGATTAGATTAAACACAGAAATCACAGCGAGCAATTTTCATTCATTAATCTTCTTACATATATCATATGAACAATACAATTATATAGGAGAACTTCTCCTATAATCAAGGAGGTGGCTACAACCACTCCTCCATAAATAACTGTAAACTCACGTACACAACAAACTCCTAATATACATTATTGTTACATAACAATAATGTCACCAAATTACATTATAATATTACTGATATATTATCAACCGTGGAGCACTAAATAATAGATTTCCTAACACATTCTCTTTAGTGTTTTGTATTTCCATGAAACCTATACCTTATAAATTTAATAAGAGTGTAACCATTTAGTGAGCCTGACTGATTATTGTATCTTGCACCTTCTTTCAAACTCTTGTTATCCTAGAGTTTCATATTTGCATTGTATATTCATATCCAACCTTATTTTCATCTATCACATGCCATAACTCTGGTTTTACATAAATTTCCTTAGGGTTTCATAGTTGGCCCTACCCTTTAGGTCTCTCTATGGCTTCTTAATTGCCAAATCACTTTTTGTTTTATATTTCAAACATAGAAGCTCTATTTTTGAATTTCTTTGAGGTTTTCATTTATTTTTATAATTTAACGAAAACCTCTTTTTGTTTTCCCTAATTATTAGCACAAATCTTAGGAATGCAAAATTACTATTTTTAGTAATTAGGGCATAATAAAATAAATATAAACTTTTTTCAAATTCCTTACAAGTTCTTATTTTTAATGTGCAGATCCTAAAATACCTCTCTTGGTTTTTGTAGACACTCAAATTTGGAAATCTATCCTTTGACAATTTTGATCTTGACATTGCATACTTGCATGGCCAAATGCAATCTCCTCACTCTTGCTTATAGCAAACCTTGATAGCTCTTCAATCATTTATATATCTTTGCACACATTTCTATCGTTAGTTTTTGAGGTTTAACAACATAAAACACATCTAGAGATATCCATACTCTAACCCATAAAGTTAACTATGATTTTTCCCTCTTGGTCTAAACCGTCAATTTTGGTTGGTTTATACAAATCTATATACTGACCCTACTATACGGTTTTGACTGACATGCTTTGGGCTAATTATTTCAATCATATTACATTCTTATCATTGAACGCATGCTTTTGGTCGGTATTTCACAACATAATAACCTTCGGAAGCATATATAAGCAAATCAATCATACCTCATTTAGGATCCTAGCACTTTATGATCTCCTCATATAGAAGTAAGCACTAAAGGTTCTTACAGCTCCCTCAGCAGCGAAGTACTTGATGCAAATCTATTAGGGTAGCACCCTCTACTAAACTGAAGTTTCTTCTTAGGTCTAGGAGTCTCCATCTCTATTCTATAAGCAAGCAAAGTGACCCTTCCCAAGTATTTGAGAAAGTGTGAAACTCAAGCAAAGCATGGTTATCAAGTTCTTATGGAACTATAGTAGATATCACATGCTAGGAGAATGACATATGGTTTGATCCCTCTTCGGAGTAGTGACGATGTCAGTGGTGCATAGGGGTGCCCACAATCCACCTACATTTATTTTGTAGGAACTCTTTGCAGTACAAAGATTTGAAGTTTGAAAAATTTTTACAGAGCCATACCGAAGGTGAGCGAAGAAGACCAACACACAACATTAATTTTCAGATGGGTGGAGCACTCGGGAAGCTACACGCTCAATTTCCAAGGAGGTATAATATTGTACAAAAGGGCTAGAACTGTACGGACACTCTTGACCTAGTTGTACAATTTTGACCAAGTTCAATTTCAAGCACCAATTCGAGTATCGAAGCATTTCCATATCAGATCAATTTTTTCCTACATTCAAATCGATCAGACTCTTCCATATCCACACATAACTAGCTAAGTGCAATCTTTCCTTTGTGCTTTGATAGTTAAGTCAATAGTCACTTTGAAAAGCGTTAGTCTGATTTGTGCAATTAATGTTGGAAGTTAATTTTATCAAAATGTCCGCCTACAACAATAATTCATCATTTTTATGTATGTTAATTAGAAACATCCTCAAGCTTTAAAAGGTTGAGATTAATCACTTAAAAAGTGAAATCATTTTCATATGATTCACTATCTATTTTTTAGAAATAGTTGTCTTATTGATTTGACAACAATCATTTTTTTCTACATATCACTCTTCAACATTCTATTCTTTTGAAACATATCTGGACCGTCACGACTATATTTTAAAATTTCTTTGAGTTTTTATTTATTATTATACATTAAATGAAAGCCTTTTTGGTTTGATATGATTTGTACCACTATTTTCATAAATTCAAAATTACTATTTTAATAATTAGGGAATAGTCAAAGAAATATACATTTTTTCGTAAATTCCTTATAGTTCTTGTTTTTAATGTTCATATTCTAAAATACCTCTTGGTTTCTTAAAATTCACTATCTAGTCTTAGAAATAGTTGTTTTATTGAAAGGGTGACGATCACTTTTTCCTACATATCACTCTTGGACATCCTATTCTTTTGAGACATGTCTAGACCATCTCAACTATATTTTAAAATTACTTGGTTTTTATTTATTTTTGTCCATTAAATGAAAAACGTTTTTTGTTTGACATAATTTATAGCACAATTATCGGAAATTCAAAATTACTACTTTTTAATAATTAGGGCATAATTAGAAAAATATACATCTTTTTTGTAAATTCCCTGTAGGTTTTTATTCCAAATAATCAAATTAAAAATGCCTCTTTTTTCATTCAATTCACTTTTTAATAAAAGTAGGCATCCAAAAAAGATCTCTTATGTGATAATCTAAGATAAGGTGTTTTGAGCTATTTCCGAATTATGATTGGGGTGTGTGAATTCATGTGCTTGAGGTATCTAGGCATGGCGTTAAGGATATTTTTGCGAAGCACCTAGAGTTGGAGGATGCTCTGATTCGGGTTTATTTTCATTCCAACATCAAATAGTTCAAACATGCCCGCTGCAAAAAAAAAAAACTCAAATTGTAATTATGGTCGTCGGATTCTATTATGTGTGGCACCTAGACTGTCTGATTTTGTGACGATAAAGTCTCATGTACGGCCGGTGTCATAACTATGTGCTTGCCCTCCCCTTTATATAAATTGGAGTGTACCTTTGGCGTAAATATGAATGAATACGAAACTATATAAATTAATGTTTTATTAAAAAATGTTAAAATAATCTTGAAGCACATTATCTTCAATTTATCACATACTTTTAATCATTTAAAATATATATATTATTATGGATTGCAATATAAGTAGATGGCATGCAAATATTAGCATTGTGATTGTCATTCCATCTAAGCAAATACTGAAGACAAACAAAATCATTTGTAATTTATTAAGACAGTTCACGGGTGCAAGGCATAATTCCCTCCTATTCATTATCCCGCCATTGGCTAACCCACACAGCCTATTACTTTTATTTTTATTAATATTGTTTGGAATCGACCTATTGCTATCCAAGATGCCATCAACATCACCAACATCTTGGGAGTGACATAGAGGATCCAACTGACACGCAATAAACGAAAATGATTTAGTTTTTCCCACACCAAAGTTTCTGGCCACTTCCACCACTGCACTTTCTAGTTCACTCCCGTTATGGCCATCGATCCTGTTATTTGAAGCACTTAAGCCATCTGATTTTACGACAATATGACCTATACGACTTGTGTCAAACCCAAGTGCTCGCCCTCCCATTATATAATTTGGAGTACACCTTCGGTGTAAAAATAGTCTTAGTAATAAATTATTTAGTTAATAGCTATTTATGTGTATCAATACAATTTGTATATAAATATGTATACACAATTACTCATATATTTTAAATTCTTTATACATCAATACAATTTGTATATATATATTAAATACTTTTTGTATCAATACAATCACTCGACATTCACTCGTATATTTTAAATACATACAAATGGAAAGGAAAGAATATTTCAAAAACAATTTCAACGAGAAATTAATAGTAAAAAAACAATCACTTTTAAACTTTTTAATTTCATTAAATCTAATTACCATTTTTATATGTTGCCTTATGTTCCTTTATTATCAAGATTGATTTCCACTCTGTACATTTTCTTTTTTCGGGTAATTTTCTTTTGTGAGCGACTTGTCTTCTTTGACCTTGATTCGTTTATGCTCTAAACAAAAATTAGATTAAACACTTGTCGAAATATGACGTAAACTATTGAATGACTTCGATAAAATTTTAATAAAACTATAGAATGCCTTACATTAATCGCAGAAAAGAAAAAAGTGTAGGGCCCTACTAAAACATTATTAACATTAAAAACTATGTATTAAAATTATAATTGGGCATATTTATTAAGTCGATGTGAAGAGGATGTAGGAAGGTTATCCCAACCTCGGAAGGGTATCTTTAATGTTGCATGTATATAAAAAAATAAAATACAGAAAGGGTTTCCTCACCTGGATGCTTTCCCTTTGGTGATATATTCACAACACATGAATGCGCCTTCAGCCACCACTTTAACCTCCTTTCCCACCTTCTCACTCTCTCTAGCCATGGCTTCCTTGAATTTCTTCAAATCCTTTGCAACCTCAGCAATAGTGAGCAATCCTAAGCTAGTCCAAAATAGAATAAGTGCAATCCTGAGCTTCAGGAAGGACGGCTGCAAGATAGAAGAAGTGCAATCCTAAGCTAGTCCAACAATAAGAAGAGGAAGAAGAAGATGAAACTGAAGGAGGTTTGGATCATAGTAGATGGAGGAGGAGATGAACAAAACGGGAAATGACCCCTTCTAGAACCCCTCTAACTATCCCAGAAGAAACCACGCACGCAACAAGTCCAAGAGAAGAAGAGAAAGATGAAGCTCAAAGGTCAAGAGAGGACTCAGAGAGAGAAAGGAGTCTTCTGTGACATAAATTATGGAAGAAGAGACTGAGCAGTTTGAAGAGCGTGAGGAAGAAAATCACATGGAGGAACATGAACAAGAAGAGCAGGAGTAGGAAGAGCATGAGCAGGAGCAAGAGCATGAGCATGAAACTAATCAAGGCATGTGAGAGGACACTGGTCCCACGCACTATAATGTTGTGCAAGAGACACTGTGTGAACATCGCACGATGAGACCAAGACCTAAATCTTCAACAAGCACAAGGCCAAGGGGAAGCTCACCTCCATGCCCTCGCATGAGCTATATCAATGACACTTCTAAATTCATCACGGTCAGGTTTCAAGAGATCCTTGGATGTAGAAGTATTATACTATTGGGATATGCTTGAGAAAGGAAAGGCCCATGTTCACACGTGCAAAATGCTCTCTTTTGCAATGCAGACTCATATAGAGGAGCTAAATTTTGAAATAAGAAAAGAAGTCGTTAATGAGTTGCAAGGGAGGAGAGATCCAACAAACACACTGTCAATTTTGGACTCTACGTAGCTGATAGATGAGCACACAAGAAATGCCTTAATCAAGATGGCCAATGAAGTTGCGTGCGGGAACATCAATAAAAGAGCCACACTATGGGACAAGCAAGAAAATTTTGATGATGTGAGTTCCAAGAACAAAAATCTAGCACAAAAATTGAATCAGGTAAAATAGAGATTAGCCAATGTGAACAATAAGGCAACCAACTTGATTACCAACATTGCGTGCAGATTTTCTACCTAGAAGAATTGGTTCACTTATTGCTAATAAGAGAAACTAGAGGACATTCACTAACAACAGAGGAAATGGCTAGGGCAAAGCAAGAGAGATTGATAAGAGATTGGAATAATATGAGACTCTTGGCATGGAGGTAAAAGAAGCTTCACAAAAGGTGAAGAAGGTTTTTAGAAATTTTTCCGAAAACTCTATTATAGATGCACACATTATAGAAGAAGAGACAGAGAGGAATTGCATCAAGGCTTTATTGTATACAAGAGATAAGTTTGCGCACGTAAGGGTGATGCGAAGTTGTAGGATATAATGAAGAAAATAACTCACAAAAGGGCCAAGGTAGAGGAAAAGTGGAAGGAGCTGCATGCAATGGTCATGAAAAGGGGACATCCTAGAAGGCTTGGCAACATAACGGAGTGTTATTTTTCCAGAGTTACATGAGAAAACCGATGGAATAACCCTGAATAGTATACCAAACATTGTTGAATCATTACCAGGAAGGTCACATAGCGCACTTGAAGAGTGGAAGCTATTGGAAGCATACAACAAGTGTAGTAGAATTCTCGGAACTCATGATACCTTAAGCCTAAATTTTTGGTCGCACAAGAGCATACATTCTTTATTATTTGGGGTATTGCCCAAAAAAATCTTTGATTCAACAATGACTCTTTATTGTTTCATTCATTATTGGTATTATCGAGGACAAACAATATCCCTAGTGTGGGGTAATGTTGAACTGGAGAAATGACTAAGTTATGGATGTGTGTGGAAGTTGAACGACTTGTGGGAGACGCACACGGAGGTTAGAGAAAGGTGCGCGAAGGTTGGTGCATGCACGCAGGAAGAACACATTGCGAAGACTTAGTCAAAAACGGGAAAAAGTAAAGATAGATGTGATGACCAAGCAAGCTAAAAATAGGAAAAAAAACACAAGTTGACATGGTGATCAAGGAAAGCCAGAAATAGACAAAGCATGGACCAAAACAGGATAAGGAGGCACACAACTAAATATAGACATGAAGCACACATGAAAGAGGCAGAGCTAATTATATGTCATATATGACAAGACTAAAACATATATATTTATAGTACGAGGAACATAATTAGTGCTTCTAGAAGAAAACAAGCCACTAATGGAGAACCTCAGGTTGATTCTAAATATAGGAAAGCTTTAGTTGTAAAAGCATGAAGTCTATGTATAGGGTTGGTCTATTTATGGATTGTAGTTCTAATTCAACGGTGAAGGACAAAGTCACACCCTGTGTGTGTGTGTGTGTGTGTGTGTGTGTGTGTGTGTGTGTGTGTGTGTGTGTGTGTGTGTGTCTTTAATATTCATGTAATGCATCATTGAATTAGATCATATCATTTATATAAAGCATTGTTGCACTTTATTGAATTTTTTATCATTGAAAAACTAGTTGAATATTATCACATTCCATGTTAGAAATCTTAAAGTTGAGTTTTTTTAAGCTTTGGTTTGTTACCTTATTACATGAATGATGTCATGTTTGTGTAACTATTTGAGGTTGGTAAAAGGGCACTTTCATATTTTATTTTTCAATTTGGTTAATATTGTGGGTACAACTATTTTATAATAGAAATATCAAAATAATAATTTTCTTTTGATGAAAAAGATCTTATATTATATTCAATGCAACATGATACAAGATTTTTCCAACAAAAAAAGCAGGCGGTATGAGAGCACGCCCCAAAATAATAATTGTTTTAAAACTATATAACACCAAATTGTATGTCTAAGACTTTATGTCGATGGTGGCTTACTCACTATATGCTATTTGGAATTGCCTAATAATGTAATTGAGATTGGTATTTATAGCATAGCTCCAAAACAGTGTAATGTACGGTGTGAATGTTATAATAGAAAAAAGACATAAAATAATTCAATAAGCAAGAATAATTAAGAAACATTGATCACCATATACCATACTACACCATATCAGCCTTAAATAATGCCATGTTGTGTAAAATGCTTGGACTTTTCTGCAAATGCAGATTCAATATTTGTTTTATATTCTTCAAATTAAAACCCAATGCAATGCGCAAATAGAAACCAACATATATAAAGCAAGAGACGCTCTTCGCAACCTACATAAAGCAAGATACCATCTTTTATAGTAGTGATCGGTTCTTTGCTAGATTTTCTTTAGCATTTCCCATGCATGATGCCATGATAGAACCTCGTTTAAGATTCTCCTTTAAATTATTTAATAATAAATTAGTTAATAGCTATTTATGTATATAAAATGTAGAGGATGTAGGAAGGGTATCCAAACCTAGAAGCTCGCCTTTGGTGATATATTGACAACACATGAATGCGCATTCAACCACCTCTTTAATTGCCTTTCCCACCTTTTGGATATACTAAGATCTTAGAAGTGAGAATCAGAGTTCGAGAAGGACTTTCTTGTGCTCGTTGGCATGTGTGAACTCTACATGGTGGTCCATGATCTTCATAGTAGTTAGGGAAGGGTCCTAAGATGACATTCTAGGAATTAGTTCAGAGATTAAGGGGCAAAGCTTTATGAACAATCGTTAAGAAGGTAAGGTTGTCTAAAACCATCCTTAAACCCTAGTTAGGTAGCGATGGAGAAAACTTGATCATAATGGCCCAAAATGGATTGTTTGACCTTGGTTAATGATTGGAGGTTGTAGATGACTCCTTGACTTGCTCCGTGGAATTTAGGTGTCTTGACAGTGTGTGCACCCCATAATAATTTGCATGTTTATGAAGAAATTGATATCTCTCGGAGTTTTGGATAGGACCAGATGAAGAGATGGATGTTTGAGAAAGTATAGAAGCTATAATACATTTCTGAAGTGGTTTTAGAACAAGGTTGAATCATTTGAAGGTTTGTGGAAGTCATTCTTACATGACTAGTTTTGGGGCAGATTTTGGCAGTTTGTGGTGACCTAGTTGCAGAGGTGTTCTTGGGCACTTACAGTTCAAATGATGGTGTCTTATGCATTTGGTGATGACCCTGAGGTCATGATATTTTTATTTATATGTCGTTTATGCATGGTTGAGGTGATTTGATGAGTGTTTTAGCTTCATCTTTGAGGACTAGTTTTGTAGGTCAACAGACCTAGTGAGGAGAGTTGTTCCAAATGGTGGTGTCATTGCATGAGATGATGGTGTAGAGGTATACAAGCTTGTTGGAGGTTGCTAGTAGACTTAGACAACATGTTTAAGTGTTTTCATATGTTTGGAGAAGGTCAAGTTAGCTCAAGAAGTTTCATCTTTGGCAAGAGGGAAGTTTGAGTGTATTATGTCTCTATAAGTCCTAATGGATGATTTGAGTTTGTATAATCTATTTCCGACCTAAGTGGTATTTTATATGGTGTTATTATGATGTGTTTAAGTTTTTTTATGATATTTTCCCTATGATGGCTGACCTAGAGGTATTTGATGCTTAAGTTATGTATATAAGCATGTTCTTAAGCCTTTTTTTTGTTGTTTAAAGGTATAGAGAAGTACGAGTACGAGGGAAGATTGAAGAGGTGAATAAGGTATTTGTGATCATCAAGAGAGGGAAAAGAAGATGTGATGAAGGTATAATAGGTGGAGAGCATATGTTATTCAAGTTCGAAGACCTAATCAGCTTGGTGAAGAAGCTTGTTGTGTGGAGAAGCCTAACATGTATATTTGAGAAACATATAAGAAAGGAGAGAAAAATAGTGTCATCATGAGGTGTTGTCATAACATTTCAGAGGTGACAAATAAAATTTGGTGGCTGAGTTAGTGTTGAGTCATCTAGGGGGTGGTGCCTCCATGTAGTGTTAGTGCTCTACTAAATCTAGGGGTTGATACTCCTTGTGGGGTTGTTTCCTCACTAAACCTAGGGGTTGGTGCTCCTTGTTAAGTTGGTGTTCAACTAAATTTGATTCATTGCTATAATAAAACTTTGTTTCGGTGAGTTTTCTTTCCCTTGAGGGTTTCCCTCTTAAATCTGGTGTTCATATGTTCTTGTGTGTTCTTATGATGCATGCTCATGTGTTTGGTTAATCATTGTTTAATATATATGTTGATGAATGGTTGTTGAATGCTAAGTGTAAGTGAATCAAAGTTTTCAATACACAATGATTCAGCCCCAGTGGTTGTGCTTCCAACAAACCCATTACTCAATAATAACAATCTATGGTCAATAACAACATTGTTTTTGGTGAATGGGAAAGTAAAAAGAAAGCTAATATTTACCTCCTAAATATGTGGCCTCCTTGAGAATATAAGTATTTATTCAATAATAGAAATTTAATAAGAGCATGCAATGAACTAACAACATATTCATTGTATATTCAATAATTTTGTGAACAATAAAAGTTCAAATGCGTAGTAGAAAATGACAAAGTTACAGTCGTATATTCAATGTATGTTCAAGTAATTTCTAGTATATATTCAACCAATCACTATAAAGTTAACCATGGATATTCAAATATTAATTGTATAAACAAAGACAACACTTATTTATATTCAAATAATCAACATTTTTTACGGTAAGTGATTCACATATGTATTGCATATGTAGACATTCTTCTCATATTTAACATTACGCATATTTTCTGACATCATTCACATATTCATTCAGTCAATATAAAGTTAACCATAGATATTCAAATATTAACTGCATAAACAAAGACAACACTTATTTATAAAGTTAACCATATATATTCAAATATTAATTGCATAAACAAAGACAACAATTATTTATATTCAAATATTCCTCAGATGTTAAGGTAAGTGATTTAGATATTCATTGCATTTGCAGAAATTTTTCACGTATTCAACAATTTGTCTATTTTTGACATTTTCACATGTTCGAATTATTCCTTGAATACATTGAATATTAAAAAGGTAGAAGTTTGACTCTCGTTGCTCTAGGCTCTGCCTAGCTTTGCTTGTGGTTTTGGGGCATGCTCTCATACCGCCCATTTTTGTTGAAAGCTATCTTGTATCGTATTGAATTAATATAATATAAGATCTTTTTCATAAAAAAAGGTAGCAATCATTTACCTTAATCCAGTATACATGGCCTCCCTACAAATTTGAATTTGGTATACAACTCTACCAATTATGTGCTCTGTCAACTATTTCCACAAAAGAATTCTTAACCATATTCATCCAATATATAATACTACATCCCATTTGAATTCGAATTCTTAGATTTTGGAGGGATTATTCAAATTTTGGAGGGATATTTATTACTTGGCATTAATTCTAATTTTTGTGGGAAAAATGGTGAGTTTAATACAAATTTGTTTGCAAGTGCAACAATTAATAAGGTGAAGGTGGCAAAATGAATGACCGAACTACAATTAAAAAACTGGAGAAATTTGTTTGTTTGTCTTGGGAACTTGAAAGACTATGTATTTAAGTACTTGAATATATGTGAAATGGGGTAAATGTGAACAAGTTTGTTCCTATACATAATGAACATTTGATTATATACACATATGTACTTATTTTATTTATGTTGACATTATAATGCTCCGAATTGGATTTTGTAAGGAAGTCTCAAACATGGGAGTGTAAATGTTAATGTTCCAAATGTGTCACTCCATACATGTTTTGTATTAAAGAGTCTTCAAATTTTATACAGATTGTAAGATATGAAATTTGTACAAATATGCACATTTATTGGGTCCTTTAAGTATATTAATTTGAAATTATTAGTCCACTTAGTGAACGACACCCTCACAAAAAGGTGCACATCTATTGGTGCATGTTCACCAGTTGGTGTCTTTCTCCTAGTAATCGAGTTCTTTGGTAGATTTTCTTAACACCGCAACTCATGCCATGATAGGACCTTGTTTAATATTCTCTTTTAAAATATATTAAATACTCTTAATAATAAATTACTAAATTAGTTAGTAGCTATTTATGTGTATCAATACAATTTGTATATAAATTCATACACACTTTCTCACGTATATTTTAAATACATGCAAATGGAAAGAAAAGAATATTTCAAAAACAAATTTAACGAAAAATTAATTTAAAAAAACAATCACTTTTAAACTTTCTAGTTTCATTAAATCTAATTGCCATTTTTATATGCTGCGTTACTATCAAGATTAATTTCCACTCCGTACTTGTTTCTTTTTTCGCCTAATTTTATTTTTCCCTTCCCTAGCCACGGACTTGTCTACTTGGTACTTAGGGATTCGTTTATGCTGTGTTTTGATTAAACACTCGGGAGAAAACTATTGGATGGGTAAGAGAAAATTTTAATAAAACTATAGAATGGCTAACATTAATCGCAGAACATAAAATAGTGTGGGGGACCTACCAAAACATTATTGATATTGAAAACTGTGTATTAAAACTATAATTGGGCATATTTATAATGCTGATTGCATTTATATAAAATGTAGGAAGGGTAAGTATCCCAACCTGGAAGCTCTGCCTTGGGCGATATATTGACAACACATGAATGCGCCTTCAGCCACCACTTTAACCGCCTTTCCCACCTTCTGATCACTCTCTCCACCCATGGCTTCCTTGAATTTCTTCAGATCTTTTGCAACCTCAGCAACAGTGAGCAATAACTCCCTACATTCCTCCACGTTTGATGTGACCGTCGCACATCGCTCCAGGGCATATGCCGCCATCGACAATGCTACGAATATCCAGTGCGCTTCCCCAATAACTTTTGCTGCTGATATGACTGTGCTTCCTATTGCCTTAGCTACTTCCTGAAGAAAACCCACAAAAAATATATCGACTAATATAATTTTTCATTGCTTCCAAATAATTCATGACTTTCATCACAACATATGCATTACCGAATCAGCAAAAGTTTGAGCTTCAGTAGAGATCTTGTCGATTATTTGAGCAGCGAGGGTTGTGCTTGACGCCACTGCTTCCACCTGAATCCCACCAGAGGAGGAAGATGCTTCTGTTGGATCCTGCAACAACAGTACACATTCAGATTATTACCCAAACATTAATCATTTATTAATAGAGGATTATGTACATTTGGGTCACTTACCTTCATTCTCATAAGTTGGTTTTCGATGAAATGAATAAGGGGATCTATTTGTTGGATGGGATCCGCATCCGCAATGAGGAGCTTAATGGAATCAAGAGAGTCTCCTAATTCAACCACAGCCTGAGCATTTGCACCAGAAGAAATGCAACATCCGCAACCTTTGCCCATGGCTTCCCAATTTGATTTCTAACACTCTGAGAGACGAGCTCTGCAAAACCCTTTCGAAAGCGAAAATTTTGGAGAAATCAAATAATGCATAAGGGAGAACCATGCCCATACAGCTTACGCGTTTATAACAAGTACTAGAAAAGTGGAAGTTTCGAGGAAGTCATCCCTCTTTGACGAGATGAGATTACGGCGGTGCCCATGTGCAGAATTATGACAAACAACACATCAATCCGTAATGGTGATGGATCACTAGTGGTCACAAATGAGGAATGAGGAATCCAAAAAGCTAAATCCCTTATCCAGCCTCCCAAGGCCCCACTATACCAAGGCCAGCAGCTACCCTTCACTTATTTTGCACCTATGTATGGTGTCCATCCGCTCATGGTCCCCATGGCCCATGCCTCATCTTTGTAGCCGGTTTTATGATGTCATCACGCGCGGCGCACGTTAGACTATCAAAAGTGAAAATAAATGATAGCGCTAATTTTAAGCCACACAAGATCCAATATGTCCATTCACCCACCGAATCTAATTTTTGGGTAAAATTTGACCAGCCCTTAAATAAATAATATGGTAAAATTTCAAATTTAACTAATAATGACCCATCTCTACTTATTGTCTTATACCTCAAACATGCCAATCAACAATGTTGATGCCGATACATTAAATAAATACCCTAGTTTCAAAGTTCCTATACAAATGCATGGAAACACCAAGTGTCAATGCCATTTCACAGGACAATTTGAGGGCCTCAAATAGATTGACGAGATGTTGAGGACAAACTAGTAGGTGGAAATGATGTAGCAATTTAAAAATTGGGGTCATGCACAAGATGCACCATCCATTCTGGAGCCATCATTATGGTATCGGTGTTGTTGAGGAACTTGGTACAAAATGTTTCCACATGCTCATATGTGAGATTATAACCACCTTCCAATTCTAGTGAAAGAGGGAGTCAATGTAGGTGATGGAGGAGATTCATTAGCTCCATTGTTGTCATCACTTGTTTATAGGAGGGAGAATATTTGTCATTTGCAACTTACACACCTCCCTCACGAAGCTTTGATGACCTGGAGAAAAAAACAGGAGCCGAATAGATTTAAATCATCTATGCATGAATCCAATGAGAGAAAAACCTTCTTCGATGTGTGTATAATATAGACAAAAATTAACTTTTATGGGGTGATAGGGTCACTTTGTGTGGCATCCCACGTAAACAAATAAGTGAAAAAATTAATCTACATGACATATAACATGAGTGACTACAATAAGCTCGTACAAAAATGACCAAACAAATCACAATCATCAACATTGTGTACTACCAACCATGTAGACGAGCTTTGCACTACAAATAAACTTATTAAGCCCAAATGTCTAATGGCTTCTCAAGTTATAACATTGAAAAGAAGAAGTTGAAATTTTGGGGAAGTCATCCCCACTTTGATTAGAGTGGTCTCCTCTTCTAGACTTAACAACTATACAAAATATCTCACTAGTCCACTTGTAGTTGGTGGCAACCTATTCAAATGATAAAACCACACACTAACAATATAAAAAATAATGCACCCACGCGATGTTGCTATGAGCGAGACTATCAAAACAATGGATTAGGTTTTATTTAACATTTCCATGGCTAGACTTTCGACAGTTGGCTTTTAATAATATTATGTTTTAGCAAGTGTAGCGTTTAATACATATACACCGTGAATTTTACGTAGAGGAAAAGGAACATTCATTTTTTATACCCTTATACCATTAACTTTGAGGACTATAATTGAGAGGGTGACACTAGTCATTCATTCAAATTTCGATTGAAACAAAATTCAAGCACTTCACAGAAAGAGGAGCTCGTGGGGAATATGGTTGTACTTATAAACTCCCTCAAGAATCTTATATTTTTCTTATAGCACATTCAAATGTGGAAAACTTAATCCACAACAAACTATTAGGAATTTGAAGGAAATATCAATATCATTCGACGAAGTCAAAATATTAAAAAGTTACGAAACAGTTAAGTCAAGCTTATACTCCTCAATCTGTTGTAGAAAAAACATTTTGGAAAAATGTAACCCGAAGAAATCTGGCAAAAACATATACTACAATAATTCTTAAGAAAACATCCAAAACCAGGCTTGCATCACATTGCATCTATTCATGTTGGAAATCTACATGACCAAACATTTGGAATAATTCAACATACTCTTAAAAACATTAAATACTCCACATGCCCAATTGAACATTTCTAGATGTAGGATACAACATTATTGGCCATTGTGTGTTAGTGTTGTCACTGATGTCAATTCCATTGATAGAAAAGGGTGTCATGAGGTCATGTGAGTCTCCATGAGATTTTGGTCACAAGTCAAACATGAAGTTTGATTGGTAATGTTCTATGTGGTCCTAGAGCATGGTTTGGTAGGCATAGTCTCAATTTGATATCTCCCAAGGCGGTTCTAGATTTTCATGAGGTCAATCATGGTTCACATGATGTTTCAAGAGTTTCTAAGAGTATCTATGAGGTCAATAGGGTCAATTCATGGTTTGTCACGGTGTGAAGCAGTCTTTCTAGGCCTATTCCTAGTCTTGGAACATGCAAAATGGTTTGAAGGCATGTGTTTTAAAGCTGATCAATCCTATCCAAGTATGGGAAAAGTGATGTAAGATGACATAACAGGTCTATGATGTGGTTTAGGTCATTACTCAAAGGCATAATGCATGTTTGATGTTCTTGGGAAGTAAGAAGGTAAAGACAACCTAAGAAAACACATGTAAGTCATTTTGGGTAAATACTTTTAGATATATTTGAGATAAATGGTGCATATAGACATTTAGAGGATGTTTGCATGATGCTTTATGACAAGTTTCAGGTCAAAGTGAAGAATATTTTTCAAGATACATAAGTTTTGGCAAAACTAGGTTTTCTAGAGTGTGATTTTGAGGTAAAAGTTACTTTTTGATGTTCAGGTATGAATTGTGTGACTTGCATGGGACCCATAGCTCTTTCATGGAATTAAGCAGTTTAGAAAAATGAATGATGTTGTTTTATTTTATGGTTTTTATGAACAGTTACTAAGAAGATAAGTTGCTTTAAAATCCTAGCTCAAAGCAACTTGGAGTATGTTTTGGTTCCTTTTGCAAACGTGATGACATGAGGTTGTATAGGACTCCTAAAGATTTCTAGAAAGGTATATTAGAGCATGTGACTATATGTGGGCTCCACCCAAAAAGGATAGTTTACGAACAAGTTCAATCATGCTGAGAAGTTTCTCAAATAAGGTATGAAATAAATTGACATAATTTTTATCCCTGGATTTTTAATAAATTTCCATATTAGCTTCAGATCATGATTGAGGTCTTAAATGGAATAGTGTGCCCTATATATGAGGATTGGTTTTGGGTGTAGACACAAATTATACAATTGTGTACATTTTTTAGGTCCTAATCACATACTTACATTCATATGATTCTAAGGAGAAAACTACGGACCATTGCCTTTGGTCTTTTTATTTTCTTTCTAGTTTCTTCCTTGGCCATGTGCACCCCACTACCTACTATAAATTTCATTACTTCACTCTTTTTAGCTCTCGACACCAGCACCCAGCCATGATGCAAGCACCCGGGCACCCCCGTCCCTCAGGGCGCCCCGAGACCTCTTTGTATCTTACTTGCTTCTTTTGGGTCCTTTTTAGTTGTTGGGCATCTTTATTTCTTATTGTCAACCTTTTAGTGGTTAATTACAAAATTTAAACAAGGGAATCATAAAATTATAATGTTATGTGATCAATTTAAAGGACCAAGCTCTAAGCATCTACTACCACCACCTACGGTTCCATCCAAAGGCATTCTAAGAGCATCAAAGCATCCGTATAGTTGATTAAGCTAAATATGAAATACCTAAGCATAATCTAATGTTATAGAAGCTATAAATAAAATGAAATAATGTAATACAGAAACTACTCAAGAAAATAAGAAAATAAATGTTAAATACTAAGTGCAAGAGAGGGTTGGAAGATCCTTAGTTGATTTACGGATGTCAGCGGAATCAAGCTGCGTCAAAGGAGACCATTGGATAGGAAGATGATATTGTCGCCGCAAAGAGCTTAGAAAATGTAGATCCAAACAATCTAAGTAGACTGCAGTGCCTGGAAAGGAATGGAGACACCTGGGGCACTATGGTCTACAAAAATGACCAAGGAAACTCCTCTGAGGCATTGTTGTATGTTTGCTGTGTTAGCTTAAGTATCGTGTGAAATTCACTACATGTTCGCTACAACTGCGATAAAGGAGATCACCCAGTAAAACCATAAAAATAGAGATGCATATGAACAGGTTTGGATGACCTCAATGGCCATAATGGTGGACTTACTAACTGAGTGTTGCATACTACATTTCAGAACCAAATGTAGTTCTAGGTGTGTGTGTGCGGAATCATGCCCTAGGTGCTCTTATGTGTGTCACAATTTGTGAGTAGCGATAAAGTATAACTAGATGTAGAATATAAATAGATGGTGGATGGAATAAAATAAAATCCCCTCCTATTAAGTGTGATGCAAATAAACTAGCCTTTTTCCATTGTGATGGAGCTAGATGGCTACAAATGGAGCCTTTGATGGATGCAACCTTGGGTGGATATACTAGTGCTTGGTGCTTGGTCCCTCATTATGGTCTCATAAATTTATATTTATAGGTTTATCCTATTCTAATTTTGTAATTAACCCCTAAAAGTTTGACCACCAAAAATATGAAATGTTCAAATGGCTAGAAAGTGCCCAAAAAGTGAGAGGAAAGTGTAAAGAGGATTAGGGTGCCCAGAGGGCATTTGGGTTCTGGGTGTGCAAGTCTGGATGGGCGCCCATCGAGAATAAGAAAAGCAAAAAATGGTAGTACAGGCCATTTGGGCAAGTGTGGGTGGTAGATTGAAAATAGAAGCGGAAAGAAAAATAAAGTGGCCAAAAGACATGGTTTAATGACTACTCTTTTTCACTCAAGAATCATATTAATAGTAGTATGAAATCGTGACTAAATAATTACCCAAAGTGTGTGATTTAATGTCTACAATAGCTTCACTCAAGGGACAAGGGACAAGGGAATGCTAAATATTCATACACGCATAGGAGGGGAAGTTCATTTTTCTATGCACACATCTATTTACATCTTCTACATCTAGCTATCACTCGCTATCAGTGCATTGTGCACAAGAGATTCCTAGGGCACAAATAGAAGCACGAAGAAAAAATAAAGTGGCCAAAGACATGGGTTAATTATTACTCTTTTTCACTCAAGAATCATATGAATAGTAGTATGAAATCGGGACTAAATAATTACCCAAAGTGTGTGATTTATTGTCTCTGATAATAGCTTCTCGAGGGACAAGGACAAGGGAATGATAAATATGCAAATACGCATAGGAGGGCAAGTTCATTTTCTATGCACACATATATTTACATCTTCTACATCTAGCTATCACTGGGTATCAAGTGCATTGTGCAAAAGAGCTTCCTAGGGTACAATTATACACACACACAGAGATAACTACATGGAGTCTGAAATGTAGTGCAGTGCTCGGATCGTAAGTTCACTCAATCGAGTGATTTATCGAAGTCGATCCAACTTCCCATTTGAATTATTTATTTTTAGGATTTGATTCATTTTGGGGTTTTGTAGGTTAGTTCTTTCATTCCAAGTTACAGGAGACATATATGGACATCGAGTGACATAATAGTGACAAGAAGTGAAGGTCGTGAAACATCTGAGACCATGTGATAACTAGTTTACAAGCTCCTACACAAAATATAGTGCCTAGATAGGGTCTTTGGTGCCTATGTGCCCCGGTATTGCTCTAGGTGCCCTAGTCCAACCTTCTTCTGCACTTTAGCAATTCTGCTAGGTTTGGTTCATAAACTCTTTGTTATAGTCCTAACATTTTTCCAAACACTTCTTCACACACCTTTGGATTATTTGCGGATCAAATAAGTCTTTTCTCCTCCTTTTTTTTACTTAGGTTTTTAACTTATTTTGTTTATTGCTTGCATCACATTCTGTATTTTACTTCTATATTATTGCATTGTGACTTTGAAATATCCTATCTAGGGTTCAACATTATAAAGTTTACTTTTTAAAAATCATTTGGTGACCCTGACCTCTCCGAACTGTTAGAAATATAGCACTAAGAGGGGGGATGAATAAGTGCTTATTAAAAAAAAATCATAATTGGTCAATCATCCAATCTTCAAATTAATTTAATTGTGATAAGCATGCATATTCAACCATGAGAGATAGAGAGAGAAGTAAATACACATAAACACATGAGGAGACAAGATTTAATGTGGGAAACCTGTAAGGGAAAAAAACCCAATGAAACCTGAGAAATAACTTGGATAACTATCTGATAAGTTACAATGATTTCATGGTTGAGATTCAACTCAACCTAGAGCTACAACTCCAAAATTTAACCAAGATGTTACTTAGTCTTTAACAAGATTCAACTTGTCTTAAAACTTCAACTCCTAAATTTAGTCCAAAGCAACAATTGACATTTACTAAGCTTCAACTTACAAGGAGGGTTCAACCCCTTATAATTTAACCAATAGAATAAGCGCTCTTACAGTAAGCTACTTCTTACAAGTGCTGGCTGACCCCCTATATGCTAAGCTCTTGAACTTAGACTTTTTAATAAAAAAAAAATTATCCTTTTATTGTGTTTTCTTCCACAACTGATTATGACCACTTCTTCATCTCACTTGTATTCTCCTCTTGTTTCTTATTTTGTGATGGATTCAATACATTCACACCTTTTTCACTTGCTCAATGTTAACACTCAACTCTCCTTGTTAACAAAAACACATCTCTCTTCATTTGATAACAACACTGAGGCTTGACAACAACATTTACATGCATAAAAATTGATCTTAAACAAACAAGCACAATTCCTAAACTTGACTCTTGAATTTTCATATTTAATGATTCTTCACATCCGACTCATTCTTTCTATGTACAAGTGCATATAAAAGGATTTTATAAAATTGTCTCATAAATTTGTCTTTTTACATCTGATTCTTCAACTACACATTGTGGTACCTTATAAAATTATTCCATGACTCTTGAGCTTCTCCATGATCTCCTTCACTTAGAATAAGGATGCTTTATGTTTTAAGTTCTAGGAATTTTGAGCTTCTTCACTTAGAATCAATTTGAACTATTATTGACTATTCCTCACGGATCTTCCGATGAGTATAAATTTTTTTCACAAATTTCTCCTTCATTTCAAGATGAATTAGTGTGATTCCTTTTGCAACACATCCATAACCCTTAGATAGAGTTAAGTTCAAAATTTCAGGCAATTTCATTGGTGTAATATTGAGATTTGATGAATTTCCCATTCTGTGACAAGCTTCAATAGTATCTCTATCCTTTATCCCTTTTTATATGGTCTCATATGATGGACACGTGTCACCATCTAATTTTCTGGAGAGATTTTAAATGTTCGTGCAGTTAGCCATGTCACTTCCTCCACGTGTCTCCTTGTGTGCATGTTGACCTACACACTACATTTTTCTTTTAAAATTTCATGGACCTAAAAATCTATTAACCTTGGCTCATTCTAGGGATTTCATGTCTGCTTGGGGCCATCTCTCAAAAATATGGTGGAAAACTGCCATGTGTCCACCTTTGGTCATTAGATCATCACCAAGTGGCACCATCTACTTGGTCCACCTGTTTCTTCCTTCTGTTGACATATCTTCTGTCTCAGGTGCATACCATTTTCAAAATTCTATCAAATGATAAAGCTCCACACACTTCACACTTGTTAGGATTTTCTTTACCTCCACTAGCCATTACAAGAATCTCTCCAATAAGGAAGCTCCATGCCGATCACTCTTGTCATGTTTTACTTATCCTCCACCAAAAATTGTGAGAAGCAAACCAATAAGAAGGCTCGAAGTACCTTTGTGGTATCAAATTAGTCATATTATGAACCTCAACCAATCAAATAGCTCTAAGTACCTTTGTGGTGTCGACTTCTCATTTGTCAACTCTATGTCGAGAGTCGGAAAAGCAAGCCAATCAAGAGGCTCCATGTATCTTAGTTATTTCTTCGTAACTATTGGGTAGGCCCAAATATTTACTCAAATATGACTTATTCTGAAGGTCTAATTATGTCAGATCCCAACTACCTTTATCTTTCCTAGAATACTAACACGTAGTTCCTTCCTTCACCGTTGAGATTTTTCCACTGTCCCCGTTGATTTTTTTGAACCTTGTCCTGGTCCCAAAAAGTTATAACTTTTGATTAATTTTGTGAACCTCACATCCACCGGGCAAGGTATGAACCCATGTCCAAGGTATGAACCCTTGTTCATCAAATATGGACCCCTATCCAAGGTATGAACCCATGTTCATCCTCTTCAAGTATCATGATGCTGCTTTTTCCTTGTGCTTTCATATTTCCACTATATTTTCACATCAAGAAAGTACATAGGAATCTTCTCACTTTATTACAACAGGAACATACATCATAAACTGAATATGAACAATGACATGTACTCTGAATCGAAATAAAACACACTAAAACAAAATGCCACAACCTCATTTTGTGGCCTCATAGCTTACAGCTGGCGAGAGGACGCTTCTTGACCTCCATCCTCCTGTGCCTCCTTTCTCTAATAAATTATGTTTCTTACTCAACAAATATAATCATGTCACTTAATTTCTTACATGTTGTGATTATTCTTTTCTTCCCTCTCACAATGGGAAACACTTTATTTTTTAGGCGTCGCTCTGTAATACCAAAAATGCGTCAGTAAGGCAATTTTTTATATTATTATTTTCTAGATTTTGTGACAAAGGATCACAATTGGCACTTTATACTATCGACAACAATTGGCCGACTGCACATTACAATATAAAAATGATGACATGAAACTGATAATGGAAAAACTAAAGGAAATGGTACATATTTTTACTCTACTAATTTTAATCGACATGATATTGTTATCCATTTTTTACACCCCTACAAAATGGAAAACTTAACAAATTGGATGCATAAGATGGATGCATGGGATGGATGGCTAGGTTGGTCGGTCCAAGTTGGATGCCCGGGTTGGTCACCAGAGTTCAACGGCTGGGTTGGTTGAGTAGGTTGGACGCCCGAGATGGATGACCAAGTTGGACGGCTAGGTTGGTCGGTTAGGTTGGTCGGAGGTTGGATAGTTGGGTTGATGGAAGAAGTGGATAAATGGGACATCGAAGCAGATTGGAGGGCTCTATGTTCAAGGTAACGATAGATAGTTGTCTAACCCAGGATGGATGGTATAAGGTTAGGCGACCGTCCAACCCCTAGGTTGGACGATGAGAGAGACGGTCGTCTAACCCCCTTCGTTGGGTGGGCTTTGGGTTAGATGGGTCCCAGGTTGGATGGTTGTCCAACCCGAGATGGACAGATCCATTGGTTGGGCAATGGTCCAACCCCTTGTATGGTAAATAGATGGGGATTATCGCAACCTCTTGGTTGGATAGCCTACAACCGATGAATGGATGGTCGTCCCAATCCAGGTTGGGCGAGTCCTATTGACGAGGAAGCCGGAAAACTGAGCAAGTTAGATAGGTCGTGTGACTAGATGGGTCTTTCACTAACGTAGGCACACAAACATAGGTTGGATGAATGATCACCATTGCGCAATCGTGCGGATAGAAAATGACGGTTATCCAACCCCATAGGTTAGGCGGGTCATAAGACAAACACCCACCAAAGGATCAATTTTCGGGGGTTATGGCCAACGCGGTTGGATGGCATCCAACCCAACCTAGGTTGGATGATCCATGGTATCAAAAATGCAGATCAACTCGGGATGGACAAGTCACGGATCACAAGCAAGGGTAGACATGAAAGATAACTCAACTACCTATTAGAACATTTAATGATACCTGTCAGAATATTTAATGCTCCATGTTGGGAATTTAAGCGTGACAAGATATCTCAACAACCAAAGATGTGAGAAGAGCATTAATGGTAGTGGTTAAGGTTGATCAACTACATGTTAAACATTTAATGTAGAAATTAGGGAAAAATTAGGGCACAATTGCTATAAATTGTACTCAACCCCCTCATTTTGGGGGATTTTCTGAGAATTTGTAGAGGAACTCTACCGAAATTGTTCCAAAATCTTATCTGTGAGCTTTAGGCCTCAATTATGGGCATTTTGCGAAGGATTTTTACCTTCTCCTTGCATTGTAATGGATTGTGCACCATTTTAATCAATAAAATTGATGTTTTGTGGCCTTTTTCATCCTTTCTTTAGTGATGTTATATTATTTTGCTTTTCCATTACATTTGCAAGTATCTTGTGCATGTCTTGTTCTTTGCAGGGCCTAGATCTGTTGTGTTATATGAAAATGGAGACTTGAGTGTGGTTTTAGACTATGGCGCCTCTATCTTCCCTCTCTTACCTCATTTCACCCATGTTTTCATTCACTAGGAATCTCTCCACCCCTTTTCTTAGTGTTATCACCCTCCCTAGCTTAGGATTTACATTTTCTACATTTCTCTCTCTTCCCTGGTCCCTTGGAAGTCTAGGTTAGCTATAGGGTAGTCACATTTTTCCTTTCTAGGAGTAGTGTTAGCATTAGGGTTAGGAAGAGGAACCAACCTTCTCTGGAGGCCTCTTTCAGTCACGTGGGTCACACACCTTGAGACAGGCCCATGTTAGTCAAGAAGTAGGGTTTTGTATTACACAAATCTTAGGGTGCTACTTTTCTGCACTAACGAGATATTAAGACAATTTTAATGAAAAGATGAAATTGACACATTTGACTATATTAATACAATATTTACACTATCTCGGATCAAGATAACACAATTATGAATTACAAATACAAATTTATGAATACATGGACATATAGTGTCGATTTTGACTCTTGACATCTTTTTAAATACAACTTAATCTATAGAGGGCTCAAGCATCTAAATTGACAAAACAATTACAATGAGACTGAACTATTATTTTTAGACAATTACAATATCTTAACACTACGGACAAAAAAATATTAAAACAATTACAATTTATGGCTAAAATAAGATGTCATAAAACAATTAAAACAATTATACCAAATGATCCAGATCGATACACTCGTGGAAGGAGAAAAAGGGTGCAAGTTTGAGATTTGGTCAGAGTACAAGATGCACAAACTGTGTAGATTCACTAAATACCTTCTACGAGATCTTCAATATCAATGTGAATGTGATGCAACTTGTTGATAGAAACGTGTATCATATAGATCATCGACAACCAAAGAAGCATGCATGAATTTGTATTAAAACATGTGCACCAAATCTAGTTGGGTTCAACTCGGAGTGGGAGGTAGGTATACTAAGTTCTCCAATGATTTAAATGCCTCTGCAGATTTGTTGTCACATTATTTTATTTTCTTGACATTTATTTTTATATTTTGTACATTATGATCACAAGAGTTAGCGCGATATTTTCCTTGGATCCTCTTTATTGGCTTCAGTTAGTCTGGGTGATAAACATGGACGTATGGATGTTCTAGAGTTAAGTGTAGACGAGTTAAATTCAAGGTAGGATAGTTTTATGCGACCAAATGTGAGGCTAAGATGAATTAAGAACAACCACAATACATCTAGATGCGGAAATAACCAAATCACGGTGTATGAAAAGACTAAGTAGGAAGGAGCTAAGTGTAATGAGGATTCAGAGAGAATACAAAAAATTGAAAACCCAAGTTGATAAGAGGATATTGTGCAAAATCAAACTCATCTATGGCCTCTAGGATAGGTCTGTAGAGATGTAGGTGAAGATTCAATATCGATCCAAAATACAACGTGACTCTGTTCGATAGGAGCACATGAGTGGATTCAATAAAGTTCAATCTGATAGCTTCTTTCTTTACCTCCTAGAAGAATATCCCTTCTTTTATTGGAATACCTTCTTTAGAAAATGTATTACTTCTCCAAGCAGCTCAGAGGATTTTATCTCTAGATCTGAAATAATCTTCACAAATAAAAAATGAAATCCTATAAAAATTTAGGAAATCTAATCTAAAAAATATTCTCAAATCAAAAATAATCCATTCACAGGGGTGGATAGAAATAATATTTCCCCTTACACATCCATTAGAATTCCATTGCACATAGGATTAAACACTTCTCTAAAACCAGATGAAGAAGGATGAGAAGATTTACACAGGGAAAGTAAGAATGTTCTCTATTATTCAACATTCAAACGAGATTACAATATATAAGAACTTCATCTCCTAAATATGAGGAGTCAAGTCTAACAACTCACAATCCCTAAAATGTCACCTAATAACAACTCCTCTAAGTTAAGTGAGTTGTTGAAACAACTCACGAAACCATATAAAAACACATTACATTATATTTCCCACTATTATTAATTTCTATAACATGTGAGAACTAATTGTATTCCTAACAATGCAAGCCAATGAATTTTTGTTTCTATGTAAGCCAATGAATTCTTATTTCTAACACACTCTTTCCCCTTTGACATCTATGAAAAAATTTCACACATATAACAATATGAGTAACATGAAAGAAAACCATGATAAAGCATGTTCTTACCTCTAGATTCTCGCCTGAAAAGATGGTTCTCTTATGCTTCATAAAGTTCAATCAACTATAAGTTTGTTTCATTAAACACCTGTAATAATCCCCCTAAGATTATTCTCTTGAATATTTAGCCTTTTCACCTTCTACTAATGCCTTGATTAGACTCCTTGACTTGTGCCTTGGGTTAGAGAATTAAATCCCCATGTCTAGACTCAACTTGAGCCTTCTTGGAGCAACTTTGGCACTTGAGCTGCCCCTATCATTATGAGATCTTTAGTGCTAGCTAGGGGCTAATCTTACCCCAAATTTATGCCTTAATTGTTCAAAATATGCTCTTGGTAGAGGTTTAGTCATTATATCAGATACTTCTTCCTTTGTAGACACATGTTCAATCCTTATTCTTTGCTCTTTTGACTGATAGGATAACGACAGTTGCATAACCTTCTTCACACCTTTATCCTTGCACTGGAAACTAGTTCTCCTTATCCACGACTCCCCTAAGACTGTTTTTTCTCTTACTTGTCCTTTACATTCACTCTAAGGCTCAAATACCTTTCAACCAATTTGATCACCTAGAGCATATGCCCATGAGTGCATATTTCTTCCATGTGTTTAATAAAAAATTCATGTTCATTTTGTTGTCAAATGAACACCGTACGCTTCCACGTTTTCTTACCTGCTACCAAGTGGGTGCACCCACACAACCTCCACAGCTAAAGGAAATATCCTACCATGCATATTTGCTAAAGTTCTAATACCATTTCCACAAAACCATTTTATGCAGGACTAGGATCATTTTATTCCATGAGGTCATGTATATGGTAAAAACATCTAAATAGTTCACATACCTGACTAAGCTTCCCACATTATGAATGCTCTAACAATAAATAATAAACAATGCCAATGACATTCACACCCAAATTTCAATCTCACAACATTAGATACATGAGTTTATATGGGGAAGGAGTTTGTGTAGGTTATAGATCTTGGTTAAATGCTTGCCACTATGCATTTTTCTTGTTAGTTTCCAAAGTGTTTTCAAAAAATCTATTTCGTACATATCTTATAGTCATTGTAGTCCAAAAAGACACTATGAAAGTGGCATTTTTCCCAAATCCCTTGTGCGGTTGGAGAAATATTGGCATAGGAGTTAGATGGTTGGATCCATGCCCAAATAAAACCATGTTTAGTCAATATCACACCTTAGAATCACATGTTATCCCACATCTCAAGAAAAAGGGGTCTGATATTATTATTCTTATTATAATTATTTTAATAACCTAAAATCCAAACCAAGATCTAATCTAGGATTAAGATTTAATTTTATTTACTCCTTTAATTTGCATCATTATGGTCATTATTATTTTATTACTATTTTTTTAATATCTTTATAATAACAATGGTTGAAATATGACTCGTCATTATTAGAGGAGGGGGAAAGTTGGGCATTACATATCCCTCCTCTTATATGAGCATCCTCCTTAATACGACATAACACCAAGGGGAAAAAGAGGGATACTAATAGTAATAAAGTCAACAACAACTTTGTTTAGGAAAAAGAGTTTTGTCTTTAAAATAACAACCACCATAAGTTAAATACATTTTAATTTTTTCTCAATTTCTCAATGTTCTGTGAAGATTGACATTTCCCTAATTTTATTACTCAATTAATATTTTCCTTAATACCTTTTCTTAGTTTCAAAGCTCATAAGATTTCATTTTTCAATAGTTAAAATCCATAGTGAATTCAAATCTTAATTTGATAATTGTTTTGAAACACATTCACTTGTGTTTTCTCATAAGGGTATTCACAATTCATTAATTTTACCATTTGCACCATTCACTTGTTCAATGTTCACAATGTTACCTCTTGTAAAGAATTTCAATTTCAAATTTCAGCACGGGTTTCCCAAAACACTTGACATCACACTGTCACACAAGGTCCAAAGCACAACACTAGTAACCCACAAAATACCTTTTTAACACATTTTCATGATTGTTTACCACAACCAAACCTATAACCCAACTATGTGAAGAAACATGTAGTCCACACAACATAGAATTCATCACATATGCCCCGCTAATAGATCTAACACATGCTCATGCCTTTGCGCAACATACAATAAGGCATCATGGAATGCGTATTCAATAGGTTTCACATGACTCGAAACCATGAATGTATCTACACAATATCAAGATAAGATCCAATAACACATGCCAATAAGGAGGAGCATCAAGCCTCAAACATCAAAATATATAATAGGACTCACATGAGTAACTCATGAATCATACATATCATCTCCAAATGTCTCCCAAATCTCCATAAGCCTCCCAAAATAACTCCATATGTCTCCCAATAGAGAAAATAATCATAGTGCAAAAGCAAACTAGGATGGGTCATTCACTATAGAGCCCGGTCACCAATATAAAAATCATTTATAAAAATAATAGTGCAAAAACAAGGATAGGTCACTCAACAAAGAGGTCCATCACCTAAATACAAGAATCATAGTTCCAAAACTAGGTGGGTCACTCACCAAAGATCCCCATCACCTAAATATAAGAATCATATTGCCAAAACTAGGCCGTGTCACTCACTAAATATCCCCATCCCCGAATATAAGAATCATAGTGCAAAACAAAAAGGTGAATCACTCACCAAAGATCCCCACCACCTTATTTCTCCATTCAATGAGGCCGGGTCACCCTATGGCCCTAGGCACATAGATCCCCATCACCTCCACCCAAGTGACATAGTAACTTATAGCTCTAAAGCTACACAACCCTATGAACCCTTGGGGTGTACCCCTATATAAAAAAGCGGGTCCATAGGTCCTACCACTCCATGGTGAATCCCATGACCCTATTCCATCACATCACAACATTATAACCATCATATCAATCAGTTTCAAATGCTAAGTGACAACAATTCCCAAGCCTTGGGCTAGGCTAGAAAAATTTAAACTCCATAAGAAAATTTTGAACTAAGCAAATTAAATGTCTAAATAACCACATAATGCAAAGGATTTTTTGGCACATAATCATATTAAATGCCTAAAATTTAAGAAATCGTCAATCAAGAAAATTGTTGGTTCTTAAAGAGGAAAGAGAAGACAATCACTTCTTAAATAAAAGATGAACATAGAAAAATCACATTACGATCACTACGTGGCCCTTCCATGGCCACCAAAGGGTTTCTCATTGAGTTGATGACACTAGGATATTGAGCCTCACCTCGCATGAAATACATATAATATCTTATCAAATCATATAAGTATCATATGTTGGCCATCATGTGTTAGTGTTGTCATTGATGTCAAATCCATTGATGGAAAAGGTTGTCATGAGGTCATATGATTCTTCATGAGAGGTGTCATTCAATGTCAAAGTCGAAGCTTGGTTGGTAGTGCTAAGTCGTAGTATGAGCCTTCCTAATATGGTTGAATGTTTTCATGAGGTCAAACATGGTTGGTATGATGTGTCATGAGTGTAAAAAGGTTTGCATGAGGCCAGCAAAATGTGGTCGGTTAATGGTTTTTCGTGGTTGAGCAGTCATTCCGTTTTTCCTAGTCCCCGGTGCATACATAATGAAATGGATATATGATATTTTTACCCAATCCATCATGATGGATAATCAGTATAATCATGATGGTAATATACCCGAGATGTATGGTGATTTTCGAGTTGACACTCAGAAGTATGAGGCTTTTATTATGTCCTTGGGAAGCAAACAGGAGAAACAATCGGAGTAAACACGCAGTAAATGAGATTGTATAGAGATTTTAGATGAATTTGGGATATGAGATGAGTTTTAGAAGTTATAAGATGTCATCATGATGGTTCATGACAAGTTTCGTGTCATTTTTAAGAAGGTATTTCAAGATACATTAGTTTTGGCAAAACTAGGTAAGTCACAAAGGTGTTTTTGAGGTAAAAGTGAATCTTCTAATGCTCATTGTGAACTATGTGCTTTTCATGGGGACCTAATACATTTGGAATAGTTTCTCAGTCTAGTTATGAATGTTTCACAAAAATAATGAGGTGGTTTGATTGTCACGTTTTTATAAACGATCGTTACGAAGATAAAGTGGTTTGAAACCCTAGCTTAGAGCTACTTTGGAGAAAAAGGTGTGTGATGAGTCTGTTTTGATTGTTTTTAAATATTGATGATTGGATGTTTTAGAGGACTCTTCCAAATTTCCATAAAGGTATATTAGAGCATGTGACTATATGTGGGCCCCACCTGAAAATGCTTGTTTCTTAAAAATTTTAGTTTAAGGAAATATTTTCCAAAGGATTTGAAGAATAAATTGACATTATTTTTATCCCATGAGTTTTTATACATGTATAATGTAGTTTCAAATCTTGGTTGAGGATAAAATTACAAATTGTGCCCTATTTGTGAAGACTGATTTTTGGGGTAGTTTGGAGCATCTTGTAGTAAAAGTGGAATTACAAGAGCTAAAAGATGAGTTAGGACTCCATTAAAGTTGTGTTGTGATACTAGTTTAGATATATTTCTAATGGTATATAAAAATATATTTTTATATGGTATGAAGAAGTTATGACCTGTTCTTTGAGGGTCAAATCTAGAGGATGCTTGATCTAGCAGGTGTTAAGTGGCTTCATGAGGTAAGATGATGTTTTTGAGTTAATGATTTTTGAACGTTTCTAAGTGCTTAGAAATTATATTTAAGGTTTTACATGATTTAGTAAAGTGTGGAAGTGAGTTTTTATGTGATGGAGCAAGTTGAGCTCAAGGCCAGTTCTTGAGTCCTAAAAGGCTAAAGAAGTAGTTTGCAGAGATTGGCTTGGTTGAAGGCCTTCCACTTGGAGTTGTAAGGAGTTAATATATTTTATGGAAATATTATTTAGAGGGATTTATAGTGGTATATGTATTTTTTATTTGTGATGAGATTTGAGGGGTCACTCTAGGTGAGTTTTTAGAGAAGAAGGTTTCTTGGTTTTCGTGGATGAAAGAATGAAGTGAATGAGGCATGAGATGGATTATTTGATGCTTTATATCAGTTTAATAGTGAAGAGGTATGAATTTTTTCCTAATGAAGGAATTTTTAGGTGTTGTAAGTGGTAGAAAGGTTGCAAAACTAGTTGAGTTTGTAAAATTGGTTTCTGGGCAACTTAGTTTGGTGAAGAGGAAAGTTGATGTGATTTAAACATATCAATGTTTCATGAGTTAAAACATGCATGGATGTATTATAAATGTCCTAAATATTCCATATATTTTTACATGCCATATTTGAGTTGATCTTGGGTGGTCTTAAAGCCCAAAGGTGAAGACAGGTTGTTGGAAACAACTGTTTGGTGAAGGATATGAGCCTTTGAGTCAGTTATGATTTTTTTAATCGGTGAAAGATAATTAATTATGTTTGTTGTTTTTATGGTATATTACACTTGTATGATGAATTAGGAGATTTAATAATCATAGTTTTGACATTTTTAGTTTTAGCTCATCCAGGTGATGGGGTTTTGAGCTAGTTTTGAGCATGTTTGATGGTTTTCATTATGGCTTACCTATATGGGTCCAATGTGAATGTTGAATGAATATATTAGGATGTTTTAAAGTTTTTTGGTCATATTAGTCATGAATTACTGACCTCCTTGTGTTAGAAAGAAGAAATGGGTACAAAGCATGTTACGCCCCTTAACCTATTGCTTGTATTAGGATATGAGTAGTGACTTATGGCTTACCATATTTTACATTTATACTTTCTCATGTTTAGTAGGTTGGCCTTGGTGATGGCCATAACATATTAATAGTATATATAGGGGTTTTTAGGTAGTAGTTCATTATCATTGGAACATTTGAGTCTTATTTTATGGTTTGGAGGTTGCCCCCTCGAAGTGGCAAAGCTATTATAATTGCATATTGAGATCATTATTATGAAATATTTTGTTATTTGGTGTTCTATTTATCTCATAATCTGAATTATACAAGTAATTTCATTACAAGTGGTATCAGAGCTGCGATCCAGGCCAAAATTAGGGCAAAACCCTAATTTTTTTGTTTCCGCTCTATCTTACGAACCACATCAAATTTGTGGGTGATGTTTTTACCATAGTTGTGATTCATTTCAATTAATAATATCTGAAAATTGTAGACCGTTTTTGATATATTTTGCAAAATTTATTGCAAAATTAAGGTTTTTGAGAAAAAGCTCCTAGACCGAAATTTTGGAAGTTTTCAGAGTTCTTTACATTTTCGAAAAGCTCAAAAACAATAGTATTAGTATCTTCTCCATGTTTTTTCCTTTTTAGATGAAGTTTTATCAAACCCTAAACCCTAAGGTTTGACATCATGGCGGGGCCTTCCACAAGAGCAAAAAAGAATCCAGTCACTCCGTAAAACCCTAGATAAAGAGGGGTAGTGATTGAAGAGTTGGATTCAAAAGGGGTAAATACAAATTCCTTATCACTAGGGTTTACCTCAGTTGATCATAAGGTGAGCCAACTTGAGTATGAGCTGCGAAATGTACAATCTGAGATGGCCTCTAAAGGAGACATAAACCAAATCAATCAGCGATTTGATGATATCATGCAACATGTAAAGGGTAAACAATATGGCCCAAATCCAACCCATATCAACCAAGGAGGATCTTCATTAAAATAATGGACAAAATAACCATATTGGATTACTTTTCCGCACAATTAGAATCCAACTTATTCACAACCACGGAACATGATGCCGAAAGTGGATATGCACAAATTTGATGGGAAGGATCCACTAAATTGGATAAATAAAATGGATAACTTCTTTGAGTTACATCAAACACCATCGGAAAAAAGGTGACATTGGCATCCCTGTATCTTGAACCAGACCAATTCATTTGGTATCGATGGTTATGTGCTCAGAGGCAGAAGAATGGTCTCAGTGTCACTTGGACAATTTTTACCGAGGAGTTGCAATTGCACTATAGTTCTAGTGTTTCAGAGAACTACTTTAGTCAATTGGCAAAGTTACAACAAACAAGATCAGTCAAAGATTATGTGCATCAATTCCAGAACCTATCCTTAAGGGTGGAGAATATTCCAAAAGGGAATTTGAATGACCTATTTCTTGGGGTCTTAAGGACCACATCGAGCATGAGGTACGTATGTTTAATCCACTCAAGCTTTCTAATTCTATTATCATGGCACGTCGAGCAGAGGAAAAATTTCTTTGTAGTAGGAGGCCACCTTTCATTAACACCAGAGACCATAGTATCTCTTCCCCTTCATTCGCTAGGCCAATTAGACTAACTCCTCAACAAATGGAAGAAAAGAGAGGAAAAGGATTATGTTTTAACTGTGACACCAAATATGGACCGGGACATAAATGTGCTTGAGAAGAAGTTATTCTATATTGAAGGAGGTAATGAGGATAATGAGGAAGATGAAGGTATTGGAGAGGTGAGGAACCAAGTAGAAGATGAAGTAGAGGATCACCAACCTACAATTTCTTGCCATGCATTGTCAGTATTAGTACTCCTAAAATACTCAAGGTTATTGGCTATCTCAAAAAATAGAAGGTGACGGTGTTGATTGACTTGGGGAGTACTCATAACTTCATAAATAGTAAGTTAACTACTCACCTCAATTGTTTTATTTACCCACTCTAGAAATGCAAGTTATGATTACTGGATGGTGGGATAGTCAAGTGCACGAGAAATTGCCATAGTATCAAGAGCTTTCCATGGGACTACATGTTGACTCACCTATGTTTGTTATTTCTATGGGAGGGGCAGATATTGTTTTGGGGTCCAATGGCTCACAACCTTAGGTACTATAGAGATGAATTTCCAAGAATTGTTCATGCGATTTCATTCAGATGGAAGGACAATACAATTGAAAGGGATGGTAGCTAAGTCTCCATAGATTATTAGCTCTCATCAGATGTAGAAGGTTCTTAGAAAATGAGTAGATGGATTTATAGAAAATTTATTTTCCACATAAGTACAAAATACAAAGTCGTGAATGCCACCCGATCTTCGAAGATTGTTGATGCCCACTCATCTGTTTTTAATAAAATTCCCAAAGGGACTACCACCGGTTAGGGATTATGATCATGCCATTCAGTTGATTCCAAGGAGCCACACACCTAACATCGACCATATAGATACCCATATTCCCGAGAAAAGTGAGATTGAGAAAATGGTATAGGAAATGTTGAAGGCAGGTATTATCAGGCATAGCCAGAGTGCATATTCTTCACCTAGTGGTCATGGTACGTAAGAAGAATGAAACATGGAGGATGTGTCTAGATTACCGAGAACTCAACAAGTACACCATCAAAGATAAGTTTCCTATTCCAGTAATTGATGATTTACTTGATGAATTGCATGGTGCTATTTATTTCACAAAATTAGATCTTCGTTCGGGGTACCATCAAATTAGAATAAGAGAGGAAGATGTTCATAAAACGACTTTCAGGACTCATGAGGGCCATTATGAGTTTTTGGTAATGCCTTTTGGTCTTACAAATGCTCCCTCAACCTTTCAAAGCTTGATGAACACTGTTTTTAGGCCATTTTTAAGGAAATTTGTATTAGTTTTCTTTGATGACATATTGATTTACAGTAAGACATGGGAAGAACACTTGCAACATGTAAATAAAGTGTTGGAAGTTTTGGAGAAACATAATCTCTATACAAAGCCATCCAAATGTTCTTTTGGTGTATAATAGGTAGAGTACTTGGGTCACATTGTATCCCATGAAGGTGTCAAAGTTGATCCTCATAAGATCAAAGCTATGGTGGAATGGCCAAGGCCCAAAAATCTCAAAACTTCGATGTGGGTTCCTAGGACTAATAGGGTACTACAAAAATTTGTGAGGGGATATGGTAGAATAACAACCCCACTCACTGCATTGCTAAAGAAGGATGCCTTCCATTGACAAACGTAGCCACTAAATCCTTTGAGCACCTAAAGGAATCCATGTGCAACACCCTAGTTTTGGCTACTCCAAACTTCTCAAAACCTTCATTGTTGAATGTGATGCTTTAGATCGTGGATTGGGGTAGTTCTAATACACAAAGGAAGACCAATTGCATTTGAGAGTCACAATTTAAAGGAAAAGATCTACTCAAACCTATCTATGAGAAATAAATGATGGATATACTTCATGCGGTCAAGATGGAGGCCCTATATCATGGGTAGACACTTCAAGGTAAAAACCTGACAACATAGTCTCAAATACTTTTTAGAGCAAAGGTTATCATCTCGAGGAACAACAAAAGTGGGTAAAAAAATGTTGGGTTATGATTTTGAAATCATATACAAAAAGGGTAAAGAAAATGTAGTAGTTGATGCGTTGTCCAGAAGGGATACATCCACAGATGCCTTACTATGTGGAATGTCCATGTTGACGGTCGATTGGGTGGATGAAGCAAGATTGGAATGGGATCAAGGATAAGGATACACAATCTCTAATACATAATATCTAAGCAAGGCTATAACATCTAACAAATTTGAGTGGAAAGGTAATGCGTTGTGGTACAACGACATGAGTTATACTTGAGTAAAGATTCTGAGTTGAAGCATAATATTCTTACAAAGCTACATGCCTCACCTGTTGGAGGACACTTTAGATTTTTGAAGACATATCATAGAATAAAAATAGAATTCTTTTGGAAAGACTCAAGGGTGATGTACATAAGTTTTTATCGAGTGTTTAGTGTGCTAATAGAAACAAAGGGGAAACAATTAAGACACCAGTGTCTGCATTGCATGAACCCATACCGATTCCTAGCCAGAGAGATGGGAGGAGGTCTCTATGGATTTCATCACAGGATTTCCTTGTTTAGAGGGTAAGAATGTTATTTTGGTGATTGTAGATAGGCTCACAAAATATGCCCATTTTTGTGCCCTATCACATCCATTTGTAGCTAGTACAATAGACTTGTAGCTATTTTTTTGGAGACAGTTCAAAGGCTACATGGAACCCCAAAGATAATTATAAGTGATCATGATCCTATTTTCACAAGTAATTTTTAGACGGAATTATTTTCATGTTTGGGTACTCAACTAGCTCACAGTTCATCTTATCATCCTCAAACTAATGGGAAAATAGAAGTGGTCAACAAATTCTTAGAGGGGTATCTACGTTGTTTTATATCAGATAAGCAAGAAATGTGGATTGGCTACCACTTGCAAAATGGTGGTATAACACATCTTTTCATACCTCTTCTCAAATGACCCCATTTTTAGCATTATATGGTTACCATCCACCTTCTATCACTTCTTCCTTGAGGGTGCAAACTAAGGTCAGAGATGTTGAGGAACACATTCAACATCAACAACAGGTTTTGGCTAGTTTGAAGGAGAATTTGGCATTGACACAAAATAGGATGAAACAACAAGTAGATCAACACCGTAGTGAAAGACATTTTGAAATTGGTGATTGGGTTTTTGTACGTCTCAACCTTATAAGAAGATGTCCCTAAATCAACAAAAAAAGGACAACAAACTTGCTCCTAAGTATTATGGCCCTTATCAGGTTCTCCATAAAATTGGCAGTGTTGCTTATAAACTAGAGTTGCCTCAATCTTCACACATACACCCAATATTCCATGTTTCCTACTTGAAGAAGGTTATTGGACAGAAATTTGAAGCCCAAATAGATTTACCAGAACTTGATGAGGAAGGAAGAATCATTTTGAGCTATAAAAGATTTGCAAACACGTACTAAGCGGATCGAGAACCGTAGAAATTAAGGAATATTTGATCAAGTGGAAGAATATGAGCATAGAAGATGTGACACGGGAGGATGAAGGGTTTCTGCGTAAACATCCAGATTATTCAACGCTTGAGGACAACGTTGGTTTGAAGGGGAAGGGCATGCTATGCCCTTAACCTATTAATTGTATTAGGATATGAGTAGCCGACTTGTGGCTTACCATATCATTTTATTATATCATTTATACTTTCTCATGCTTAGTAGGTCAGCCTTGGTGATGGCCACAACATATGAATAATATATATAGGGTTTTTTAGGTAGTAGTTCATTATCATTGGAATATTTGAGTCTTATTTTATGGTTTGGAGGTTGCCCCCTCAAAGTGGAAAAGCTATTATAATTGCATATTGAGATCATTATCTTTGAAATATTTGTGTTATTTGGTGTTCTATCGCTTCTCATAACTCGAATTATACAAGTAATTTCATTACAAAGAAATTTTTTTAGTTCATTTTTGAACTAGTGCTCTATCGGGAAAAAGTGAAACCCAAGAGGAAGAGTGTAATCGGTGTGAGGGAATGATTTGAAGGCCGAGGAAGTGTGTTACAGGTTGAATACTTATTAATAACATGTGTGCAAGTGTTTAGATCCAAAACAAGTCCAAGAAGAATAATATAGAGAGACAGTTGAGTGAATGAGGGTTCAAGGTGTGTATACGAGATGAATTAAAGATATCCATCATTGTGGGCGTAAAAAAATTCGAGATAATCATCTTCAGTGTGATTGAGTTGGAGCTTAGTCATATTAGGCATTCTGTAACCTCCTTGTGGAGTGGGTGATTCAATAAATTAAGCGTTGGTTCTCCTCAGTAGGATTGGTGCTCTACTAATCTAGGGGTCATGTTGCTCCTTATGAGGTTGAGGTGTCAATAAATTTATGTTTTATGAGTAATATAAAAAAATTCAAATGTGGTTTTTCTTCCCTTTTAAGGTTTCCCACTTATATATGGTGTTCATGTGTCTTCCTCTTTGCTTCATGTACTTGTGAATGGTTAATACACACCTAATGTGCACATATGGTCATGACTCACCGGCTAAATGAATGAAATGAAAGTTTTGTAGGAATGATCACCTTCCCATATCACCATCATTGTGCTTCCAACAATTGTATCGAGTAGGTCTCGAGAATCAAGTTTAAAATCAAGGAGATCCTTTGAAGCACAAGCATGGGTAGATATTTAGATGTCAAACAACATTACGAATGAGGAATGAGGTTTCTCAGTCAGATATTCATAGATTTTAAGATCAGATCAAGTGTATGGAAATAAATCATGGTAAAACTATCAAGGGTTTATAATCTCAAGTGGAGACTGTGAATAAAGCCCTAAGGGATAAAGATGAAGTTTATTCCAAGTATGAAGAAAGGTTGAAATATTTGGAATCTAATTTATAAGATACTTCCAATAGTTTTAAGATGTACGAGAAGTTAAAAATAGTTCTGAAACTCTTGAGGGGATCTTCAAAATCCAAAGAATGGCTAGTGAAATGAAAACATAGGGTATAAAGGAAAACATGTAAAGAATGATGGTGTAGCTGAGACAAGTTAAAAATTAGATGAAAAGGTGACTAAAAAGGGTGATTTGAAAAGGTGTAACCATATTAGACATCCAAATGCACTAAGGTATGTAAAATTTCAAGGTTATTGTAATACATGCAATGGTTTTGGTCATAGAGCTAGAGATTACAAAAGAAGGTCTTCTAAGAATGGTAAATGTATCTTCAAAGGTGAATGTTTTTCATGTTGTGAGTATGGGCATTAAGGGCCAAATATTATGTCCTGAATATTTGTGTATATGAGCCAAGATAAACAAAGAATTTTGTTTGATTCAATCACAAAACTCAGGTCATATAGCAATACTATGCCAAAGCAGTGAAAATGTTCATTTAAAGGCCTATTTCTAAAGGAACAAAGAAAAGGATCTAATCTTGAGGTCAAACTAATAAAGATATTACAAATTAAGAAATGTTTAGAATGAAGGATGATCACGTGATGTTTTTCAAAGAGAGTTATAATGGCATTAAGATATAAATAAAATTCATAAAGTCTAATTCAAGTCAAGGAAGCATGTTTTCTTTCTTTGGTCAAGAAGCAAGACTAGAAGAAAGTCATATGTGTATACGTACTAATCAATATCCATTTCATGATAAGTTGAAGGAGATATGTTTTTTAACACTTTAACTACGACAAGGTATGTAAAGTTATCTCTCCATGATTTTTTTGAGTATTTGATACTTGAGGTATATGAGTATGTCACTTTGTCATACAAGTTCATCCTTATAGGTTTGAGTATATTGTCATGATATGATCAACATAGGTGGTTTTAGTCAATGATATTTGAGATGTGTTAAGTGGATTTAACATTTGAGTATTTGTGATATTGAGTCAAAAGTTTATTAGAGTTAAGAATTATAAGTTCTTGGTCTTAAACAATATATCTAATGTCTTGACTTGTCAGTGAAGCCTGAATGAGGGTCTCAGAGGATATAAGGTATTGAAAAGGTGAGTCATGGTATGAGAATAAAGTCAGTATGATCTTCATGAAGTCTTTCATGCTTAGTTTCAAGTATGAGTTCTCAAGGTTAATGATTTTAAGGTCTCGAGTCATGTTGGAAGTTTTCTCAAGATGTCACCCATGAGTCAAGGAAAAATGAATTCTTGAAGAGATATTAGTTAGTTCTTATCAATCAAAAAGGTCTATCAAAATCATACCCTCAATTTGAGTCGTCATGTAAGTCTTAAAGGTCATTTTTAGTACTTAGTATTTTTTTGTCTTGAGGTAATGGAATGTCCAAGTTGTATCAAAAGTATGTCATAGAGTCAAGTATGTCATCAAAAGAGTCAAGGTACAATGGCCTAATAAGGTGTTCTAGACCTCAAATTTTTCTATACAAGTCAACCTGAGCATTAAACCGAGTCTCGTGAGGTAACCATAATCCTATGTGCGCCTACAAGAGTCATATGACAGCTTAACTAAGTCTCAGAATAAGTTTGAAAGTAAAATGGTGTATTTTTCAAGTGTGGTGAACATTTTTAAGATCCTATGTTCTCGAGCATCATCTCTTGAAATTTGATTAAAAATTACTTAGAGTAATTTTGCATCTTAAGTCAAGGAAGGTAGTTTCTTATGAAGATAAAAGATAGTTTTTGAAAGGTCAAGCTCTGGATGTGAAAATGTGAGTAATGCATAAGGGTTTTGATCTAAATGAAAACGTTTAAGTACTCGAGTAAAGTGTTGTTGATTCATCAAGATAAATAAATATTTAGGTGGGCATCATGAGAGGTATCCAAGTACAAAATATGTCATGTCTTGGTCTTAGAGGGTGTTACACAAAATTGCTTCAAATTTTGAAGGAGTGGAATAATTAAGAGGCATATCCTACATTGAAAGTAATCAAGGAACTTCAGATCCTACATGATGATATGCGGAGATTTAAAATGAGTATGGCTTGTAAAGTATGTAGGATGATGACTTGGTCTAATGAGGAAATGGTGACCTATAGTTTCAAAGAGGCCTTAAGGCCAAGCGATAAGATGTGATGATTTTTATGCATCAAGGAGTGATGTATAAAGGCCTAAAATGATAAATTAAGCTCAAATAGAGCTCTACATGTGTCAAAATGATGTACTATAGGTTCCAAGGTACTAAGTTCAAGTGATATGCTACATATATCTATAGATTTTAAGAAATTTATGGTGCATCCGAATAAGTTCAAGGGGTTCTCAAAGTTTTATAAGGTTGATTCATCCTTGTGATAGGTCGATAAGTCAAGACATGTTCAAGTGTTCACACTTGTTTAGAGTCTAAGAATGGTTGTAAGAGTGGTATCTCGATGATTTACAAATCCAAGCTTGCTTGAACAAGGTAATGACTCATGGCTTGAGGTCAAGAAAATAAAGGTAACCGAGTATAATGAAAGTCAGAGGTCATAATAGTGATTCTCGTGATCGCAAGCTTAGCCATGGAATCAAAGATATTGTAGATACATGTTGATGGTATTTACCATGCTTTTGGAGATTAAATGCAAATTTCACAAAGGGCCTAATCTCTCCTTTAGATTTATAGAGAGGTTTGAAAGCTCTTTAGGTATGTAAATTTTCTAATGTGGCTTATTCTTAGTAGTGGTACTATTAGAAAATGTTTGTGATATCTTGAAGGGATGCTTCAGAATATGTGAGGTTTGGGATCACACTAAGTAGTTGTCATCTGTTAACATGACTTGGTTAAGAATATAGAGTGTGGTATCAAAATGCTACAAGATCTATAACAACATATGTAGACCTAAAAAGTGTGTACACATTGAGACAAGTTTGACTAACAAAAATATGGGATATGCACACTCAGAGGTATATTTGACAATGATCGACAATCAAGATTCAAGCTATTGTTAATATCCTTATTATCTCGAGTTTATGGCGTAAACGATATTTATCTTCAAATAAAGTATAAATAAAGTCTTAAGTTTCTATGATAGAGATCTTGTTACATCGCAGAAAAAGGAGCTAAATTTGAGCTTGTTCCAAGGTTTAAGGGGAGGCTTGAGTACACTCTACCATTGAATAGTGATGTTATGTATGGATCATATGACTCAATATGATCAAAAGGTAACCTACAGGTTTGGAGTTGTTTGAAAATACTTGAGTTGATCAAAAGCATCAAGTCTAGGAAGTGCTCAAGGATCTAGAAGTTTTTGTTTCTATGTAAGAGTCCTGAAATGTGGCTAAGCAAGTATGTGATCTCAAAAATTGTTCTTGCACAAAATGAAGAATCAAAGTGTAAATGGACCTATGAAAATGAAATGGATAAGTATCTCACTGACAGTGCACTGTGTCAAGATTGTGTATGTTCATCTCAAGCTTTTGAAACATTGGGAAGTGCATTGAAATGATAAGGAGTCTAAGATCCATAATAAGGTCTAAACAAAGCAAATGGTTTGAAAATGTGCTATGCTTGATCTCAAATGATGTACAGCAGAGATGTGTATGGTAGTATAAGAAGGATAAATGATGAGCTTCAAGTGTTTTTGACTCAACAAGATAGGGAGAGGTTCCTTTGTCCTCAGACGTGTGGCATAGGTGCATAAGGTGTCTAAAACTCTATGGAGTCCTACATACAAGATTTTTTTGTCTCTTTGAAGGAAAATTAAAAAAGAAGCATGGTGAGATGTGATCTCATGAAGAAAAGTCACCGAGTAATAAAATATTATTTCATGGCAAGTGGTTTTTTGTTTGATCCATCTTCATGACAAAGAAGAAAGGTATGTGGCCTAAATTTTTCTTTTTATACTTAAGTATGGTGCTACAAGTCCAAGGGGAGCCACGAGGCTATGTCTCATAATGTGTTTTGGATTTGGGTGGATTTAGAAAGTTGGCATATTTAGACTAATAATGAGATTCATAAACACTAGACTTTGTTAAATTTCCAAGTTCCCTTTCAAGGGGACTTTGAAAATTGTTCCTATTAAATTTTACCTTACTGAGTTTTATTTTTCTCAAAAGTTGTAAAAATTGCCTAAGTGTTGAGAATTTCTTCGATTTCAGATTTCGGAAGTCAACATGTAATTTTCATGCAAACTACTTGCTAACTTCCGAAACCTAAAACCCGCCATATATAATAAATATGCATCAGTTGGAAGTCATAACTTAAACTATATTTTTCATGCAAACCGCATGTTAAATTCTCAAGTTTGATTCCCACTCACAAAGAGGAATTTGGAACCCGAAGTGTCGCTTGAATTAAAATTGTGTCCAAACTTCCGACTTCTAAATTCCAACCATTTTAAAGGTATTTCAGTGTTTTGAACCTTACGTGTAGTTCAGATGCAAACTACATCCATAAATTTGACTTCTAAAACTTGATGGTAGGTTAGCATTTATCGACAACTACTTGTACGTGTCAGCCTCATGCGGTAATTAATTCTTAAATTTCTATTTAAAGGAAAAAAATTACTTTTCTTTTTCATGTGAAAGTTTGGTATGCCAACCTACTAACACCTCTCTCGATCTCCGACCATAATTCTTAGGTGGATTTTTGAGCATTTGTTTGTGATTTTCCTTACTAACCCATCTAGTATTTAGGTAAGTTTTGAAATTTATATTTTATAAGGTGTTTGTGGGCTTCTTTTATAGGGTTTTTCTTATCATTTTTTCATCTCGGCCTCATGGGTTCCCTTCACATTTTCTTTTTTGTGTCATTTTTCATGTTTTTATCCTTGTGTTGTGGACATACTTATTCTATGTCTCTTTCACCTTCATGGTTTCTATTTTTTTTTAAACTTAGGCTTTAAAACATCATTTTCTCGGAGAGGTGAAAGATAAATCGGCACAGAGAAACCATTTTAAAGATTTAGGATGCGAAATAGGGTTCAAATTCTACCATTGAAGTCGAGACTAACAAACACTGTGCATTGGCAAGGCTGGCCTTGAATCGACATGTCACCTTATAGTCAAAACTTTGGGTCAGGAAGTGCAAGGGAAAAAATAATCGAACTTCGAGGTGGAAGTGCAGTTCAGAATTGCATGTCTACAAATCAGGATCCAACCTCTGTTGGTGGAACTTCAAGGAAGAATTGTACATCGAAGAGAAATTATGAACTACAAGATCAGACATATGAGTTAACTTCAAATTTTCATTCTAGAGGACAGTTTTCAGGGATTTATCCAAGGGAAAATGTCTAGATCATCTTTAAAGGGAAAGGAGAAGATGAAATATAGTTTTCAAGGGGTCACTCCCTTCAAGCATCATGTTAGATGTCGATAATATCGATATATAGACCTAGGCATATTGACCTACCTGAATTTTAGGAAAGGGTTAGAGCTCCAAACAAAAAGGCATGGATGCAAGGTATCTTTGACAATGGACTTTATTTGGGTGTTTCTTTCCTTCCATTAATGTAATGCCTAGAGTTTGTGCTCGTAGTGCCACACAATATGATGAAGACTCCCAAATAGTTAGAGATGATGACAATACAATCGTGATCAAATTAGATAGTGAATATTTTGAATACTTTTGTCAAACTTCCCAATGTCAAGGAATATGCCAAAATTTCCCGCAGTCTACTCTTCAACACTAAGATACAAAGATTGATACTTGTACTAGGGTACTTAAAAAATATTCCCTGATGAAACATAAGCCTTCATTGGCTAGGATCCCTAAGACCGTCCCACGATCAGATTTTATCGAGGAAGTAAATGCCATCATCACCTTGCTAAGAAGAGTTTCAGGACTCCCTTCTAAGGATTTCCAAGAGTGGATGTATTTATACATTGCCACTATCCGAAAGAATGTTGATCTTATCCGATGGGAAAAACATATCGGTGATGCCATCAACTTCCAACTATCGATGTCCTAACTAATGGGTCATTATAACTTCCAATCATTTAATCAACTTGTTCAAATGTTGATGTCATTATAAACCAGGGTTGTGTTTAAGGCTATATGTAGAGAAGTGATATGAAACTCAATACTATGGTGGTTCTCTCTTTTGGGGGTTTTGTTTAGTATCATTTTCTGTCCCCCACACTACTCAACTACGGAAAGCAAATATAATCCTAAGCTATCGAAATGAAAACAAACTATAGAAAGTGTGTTTAATCTATAGAAACAACATTACTAGAATGAAATGATTTTAAAAGGAAATTCTTGATCAATTGAAATACTTTCTCAAAGGAAATAACAATAAGGAAATATGTTATAGCAAAGGAAATATAAGATTGTATTGAAATAAGCATTCAAACCAAGATATTGAAATTGAAACTTAGCAAATATAAAGAATAAACATGAAATATCAATCCTCTAATCTCCTCGGTAGAGTGCGCCCTTGCTATACTTCTCGAGATCGAGGCTCTTAACACGAATAGATATTCAAAATAACAAAGATTATATTGATCTAAACAAGTTCATCACATACTTCAAACTAAAAATAACTATCAACTGATATAATATTGTAGCAAAAATCTCTAACTCTCTAGTAATAGTTTAAAGAGGTGTCTTATAGACACAAATGTGTACAATAAGTGTCATGAATGTAGAAAATGAATTAAATAATAAAACCTCATAAAGATTCCATGACACCCTATAATTCTCGCTAAAAATAGGGGTCCTCATTTGTAGATCATGAGTAAATTCTATAAAATCCTGAAGTGGTAACGGACTCTATCTCCTTAGTCAAAATGATCAAAAGTGGTAGAAAATGTGCCTTATCAACCTTCACATGTCATTAAATCACTTAACAATGAAATTAGTGGAATTTCCATCGATCATAAGTTCACGTGAGACAATATAAGGATAAATTCATCACTTTTACTTTGAATATAACTATCCGAACATCCCCATCCATTAATTAATGTATTTATGATCAAATTCTATAGTTATATGGATGTTTTAACAAGTCAATTCATGGAATCATCATCTCCCATACACTTTACCTTTTTTATTTCCATGTGCAAACTATCTCTCGACCCAATCTACGACCAAGTGAGCTATGCCATATCATATTCCTCAAACTCGATTTGCATATTGTTTTCAGTACCTTTTTCGCATCCTTGGTTTCCAATATAACCTCAGCCCCATGCCATAAAATTGTCATGTGACCTGGGAGCACTATATTTCCAAGTGGCCATGGGCTCAAAACACAAGGAGGCCTTACTTGAATACAAACCCATTCCTTGCTATATTCATTTTTCCCTTCTCTCACTAATCGCCGAATAATATCTACAAATGCATCCCCTTTGCATACTCCAACCGAGATTTTTTTGGGAAATTACTTCTCTTCTTTTTAATGGAAAAATTAGAGTGTCCCACCTCTTATCATAGGATTCCATAGCCATACCAAAGTTCTATTGGCAGTAAGTTTCAAATTTTTGGACACATTGTGCCAATATTTTTGAAGTATTTTTACCAATCCCAACTTGATAATACAAAAATCTAAAGTCTTTCTTCATGGAAGCATCATTATGGTGGGTAGGTCTAATATAAAATTGACAAATTTGTTGGTCCAAAATCATTACTTGGGCAGATCTATGGATAAACGAGCCAACAAAGTGTGCAGGCATAACCCTCTTTGAGTCAAAAGAAAGCGAAATCGGTTTATTGCTATTCCACTAGCAGAATCTTGTGTAAATCTCACAAGATTCTCGCCTTAGGGGGTTGGGATCTCATCCCAGCAAGTTTATTTCAAGGGTGCGAAGAGAAAGGAATGAAAGAGGAGATGAAGAAAAGTCAGATCCGAAGGGAGAAAAGAAATGAATTCCAAAGCAGAAAGGTCAAGGTTTATGTTTTGGGATTGGTAGTAAATAGAGCCAAACCTACTTGCATAAACGAACAAAGCAATACTTGATGAACAAATGACAATAAAATGCAAAGTAGATCCAATAGAATAAACACACGATCTCGACATAAGAAATATCTAGTGCAAATAACACATGTATTCAAAGACAAAGTCTAAATATTGTATTAATAATCTTTCACATTACAAAAAAGCTCAAAGTATTTTCTTCTTGCTTCTATTTTTCATCCGAAAGATATTCACTCATACATGCCCAATACAACAAGTATTGGGGCATTTATAGAAGAAGGAGAGAAAGAAGGCAAAAAGGAGCCAACCATTTACTTATTTACAAAATATCTAAAAGTCATGCCGACTTTTGACCACTTGATGGATGACATCATCCCATGGTGCAACATGGATGATGTCATCATTTGTGCCAACATCCTCCAAATATTTCCAAGAAGAAAGTCAAGAAGAGAGAGAGAAGAAGAAGAAAGAGGAGCTATTCGCTCCGCCGCCATCCCGCGACCGAAAGGGGGTAGCCTTGCTTTTGTGCGCTTCGGGTGACGAGATGTGAAATTGAGAGCGGTATTCCAGAACTTGCTGATCATGGGCCCTAGTTGATCCCGGGAAGGATCTCAGTGCCGCTCACTGATCACCTCGCAAGTCTCCCACTCGTCTATGAGCTTCTCTGGGAGTTTGGAATATTCTTTCTCCGCTTCAATGAGGAACCCAATGAAGTCCCGACAGGCCAGCAGGTTATTGATAGATTCTCCGATCAAAAGTGACCTCTGGCCCCATCCCCTGTAGAGCGATTTCTTTAAAGATCTCGAATGGTTTCATCAATTGATCTTATGGTGAAGGAAGGAGTAAGCAACCCTGGAGACATGTTGAGAATAATTGCTCCATTTGATGCATCGCATCCGTGGATTCTTCCTTTACCTTATCTATCTTCTCAGGATGAATTCCAGCTTGATCCACCCGTAGTCCAGAGTGGACATGACTTTATTGAGGGCCCGGATGGTCAAGACACCGAACTTGACCAGATCTTCGACTGAACAGTCGAACATTTGTTGAAAGGTCTCGTGCTGCAGTCTAGCATGTTCCAGCTCTTCCGATATGGGTCCCGCTAACGCTTGGAGCTCTTTATTCGCCTTGTTGATGTTCAAGTACAAATCAATAAACTTGGCGATCACTTTTTCACTGTCTTTGAGGATCTGGCTCCTCCAAGCGGAAACGGCCATACCCTGCTCGCCGATCTTTGCATATTCATTAATTTTCTCCTGGCTCAGAAGCTCAGAGTCTCGGCGGCAGTTGTGGGAGGTGCACTGCCCATCTTCTGTAAGGCTTGGAGCAGATGTTTGTTTTGCTCTTTCAATAGCCTTTTTTCCTCCTTTTCGCTTCCCCTGAAGCTTCTTGTAGAGGGCATCAACTGCAGAAAGGGCCTCTCCTGAAGGCTCTTAGAAGATTTACCCATTGTGACTTGAGTCATCAGATAACTGTCGGGAGACAGCATCCTTTTTATCCTCGAGGGGATTGGGGTATGCGATCTCCATTATCCTTTCTCCCGAAGCACTTTGAGAGAAGCGTGTGACGGGCTTCGCTTCTTCGCCCTTTAGACGGGATTACGGAAAAGTCCATCTGAGCGATGGGAACTTTCCTTTTCTGCCGACTTAAGTGCCGGAAATCCAGTTGGACTTATGGGAGAAGGGCCGAAACAGAGAGGGGGCAGCTGGCAGAGCAGTAAGGGAAAAACGTGGAGACATGTGGCGGCAAAGATAGAGAGAGCACAAGAAGTGCCCACGGGAGGAAGGGAGACTACAATGAGAGGAAGACATAGGAAGGCAAGGGAGCTCGTAGATGAGGGAAGAAATGGAGGGGGATAGATCCGCGAGGGAAGAGAAGGTAGACAAAGAAGCGGGGGGAACAGTAGAAGAAGGGGAGAGGACACGACCAAAGGGATGGTCGCTTGAGTCACTCGAGGAGGGGAAGGAAGAGACGTAGAAGGGACATAAGGGACCTCGGTTGTTGTAAGAAGTGCCGACATCCTGAGTGGATGGGCCTATTGGAACATCCTCTTCTGCTTCTTTCTCTGGAGAAGCCAGAGTTATGACCTGTTCGGGTGCCGCGGAAGGAGGACTCTCGTGAGCTTCTGGCTTGAGTGGTGCTGGATTCTCCTTCTATGCCTTTACCCTTGCCTTTAGGCTCTTTGTTTAGATCGAGAGGTGCGTTACCCAATGGGAGGTTGTGAAATCAACCTCGAGGTAGATTAACCGCTATTCGGCACCAATGCTGCATTCGCGCAGAATTTCCTTGACCCTCTCCTTAATCGCCTCGAGGTGCCTTAGTTCTATCAATGGCCGGAAAGGGCCAATTGTCCCCATCTGTGTTATGATATACTTGATCTACTTCGTCCTCAGTAGTTTGGAAGCCTTTGGGGACAATGGCTACCCCGTATTGGATGATTTCTGCCAAGGCCAAACGAGAATGGTCCTTTCTCCTGAGCTCAACCTCATGAATGATGTCAATGTAGATGTCCTCGATCTGAGGGATGTGGATTGGATCGAGCTTAGCCCTTGGCAGGCAATTCCTTGGGTCGAAGGTAGGCCTGGCTGGGAAATCATGTTTCAAATTGAGCGCCCACTCTGCGAACATGTCTTTTGCCTTGTGATGGGTAAGACATGTATATCTACCCACTGTGAGGGGGAAAGGAGTTCCACCCTTCTTTCTTTTGAGGCACTTCTCATGGTAGGTGATTAGTTGTCTTGATAGCTCTAGCAGAATCAACTTGGGTCCAGCATACCTTGGTAGTCTAGTTGGCTCTCCCAAGAAGTTAGTTGCCCTCAGATAAGTGAACGTGGGAAATTGGGTGAACAGGGCCCCCCATTTCTCAGTGGCTGCCACTATGCTTTTGGTCGTGCGACCATAAGTCATATTTGACCTCAACAGGCAGATGATGTGGTAGAAAAATGCATCATTGATCTTTGTGAATTGAGGGATGCTATTTTCTAGCCTCAATTCTAGGTGTAGTATTCATATATTTTGACCTGAGGCCAAACCCCACTCCGCATCAGGCGTGGGTAGTCTCTCTCTGATGCTGCAGCGTAAACAATATAGGAATTCATGTAGAATCTTCCCATTGTATTAAATTGTTGTAGCTATGCGGAGATTGTGCTACTTATAATCTCTGCCCATTCGAAGCGTTGATCGGGCACATTTTTATTCATGGTTTCTAAGTACCGCAGCATCCATTTATGGAAATAATGGGCGTCAGAAAGCCCAAAGACCCTGCTCAGGAAAGTGATGGTGTCACTGAGCTCCTCCGAAAAATCACTGCGGTGAATGATTTGTGGCCACCGAGTCACTACCTTTTTGTTTTTCAGATAGACTTCATTCATCAGCTGCATGCACTGATCTTCATTTTCGTCCCCAGCTTTGATGTAGTCTTCTTGGTGACCGACGGCCACAAAGTGCCGTGGTGAGGGATGCCGAGTATTATCTCAAAGTGGCGGCGTTGAGGTTGAGGTTGATGACGAGCTCGCCTTGTTTTACGACACACCTTGTGTCTTTGTTGAAGCACCGCAACCACCATCATGAATTCATTGTTAATGGCACCGATCGGGATTCCTCCAAAGAAGTGCAGTGGCACCGCCATCGGCTTTCCATCCATGGACTCCTTTTGACTTTTCGAGTTCTCGCCTGAACTCTTCCATATCAATATGACCCAACTCAGTCTCCCGATGTCCAGGTCACACTCGCCCGGGACTCGGCATTCGACCCTCTGATACTTATATTTCATCTCTTCTTCTGTGAGCTTGGCCTTGCCTTTGGATTTGATAGGCTTCCTGCTTGATGTTGACATATGTTCTTTTGAGCTTAATTGCTGATCGATGATATAACAATGAAAAAAGAACACGAAAACGGGTCCACGGCGTGATTGAAAGCGAAAGGTGCGGATCGACAGTGCTCGAGAAAATATCACGTGATTTGCATTGGTGATAATGACAGCGCAGACGCGCCTATATATAGGTGAAGAAGTAATAAATGCGCCACCAACTTTTCAAGTGGCGCATGAAAAGCATTGTCGACATCAGAAAGCATGCGCCTTTTGGCGCACCAAAGCATCTGACAACACAAAGTTATGTGCACCTTTGGCACACGAAAGTGATGTTGACACAGAATATGTGTGCCTTTGGCACACCGAAAAGTGGCGCAACAAATGTATTGTTGACAGAAGGTGCATGCGCCTCGCGCGCATAAGCAGAGGCCTTAATGCAGAGGCGCACCAAAACACTGCCGACACAAGAAAACATGCGCCAAAGGTTTAAAGGGGGCGCATCAAAAGTTGATGTTGCATAGTCATTCCATGCGCCCACCAAAAATACCAAAAAGACTAAGTTCGAAAGCTAGATTTCCTAAAAGGGATTTTGCAACGTTCCGAACGCAAGGGATCCTCGACGAGGATCGGAACAAAATTTTCAGATGGTTATCGTGTAAAATTTCCCTCAATTTTACGGATAACAACTGGCTCTTTCTGGGACTATCCCCGAGCAAACTCGGGGTAGAGAATCCCAGATTACATGTGCCTATCCATTGGGTAACAGAGTCAAAAACAACGGCGACCGAGGGAGGACAAAGGAAACACACAACAAAACAAAAGCAAACACATGACGAAAACAAACACACAACTAAAGCACACACTCAGACAAAGAAGAGAGCAAGCTCTACTTCAAGATTTTCGAGATGTTGCCCGCTATAAGTAAGGGGGAGTTCGGTTCCATCCAGCTATGAGAGATAGAAACTATTCTCTCCATTGAGTGCTTTGATCTTGAAGGGCCCTCTCTGCAGGGAATCAAACTTTCCGTGCATGCCCTTTGGCTCTATTTTCTTGTCCCACAAAAGGATGAGATCTCCCACTTGAAAACCCCTCTGCTTGGCCTTCTTATCGAATGCCTCTTAACTTGATTCTCGATGTTCGGTGATCCTGCCGACCACCCTTACTCTCTTTTCTTCAAGTTCTCGTAGATACATGATCCTTTTTCTAGAGAATTCTGGAAAGTTTCATCTTCAATAGCTCGTGCTGCAGCAGAGCGTGAAGCTCGCAGAAATGGGAAGCTCGGCACGCTGCCGTATAATACTTGAAAAGGTGACATACCGAGGGACCTCTTGGGAGTAATACGATCGGCCCACAAAGCGTCGTATAAGGACTTGTGCCACATTCGTTGATTCTCATCCACTAACTTTCGTATGATGGTCACCAATTTCTTGTTGCTAGATTCTGCCTGACCATTTCCTTGAGGGTAATAATCTGAGGCGTGAGCCAAAGTTATCCCGTATTCATAGCAAAAACTAATAACTTCTCACGAGGAGAAGTTAGAAGCATTATCAGCAACAATCTTGTTGGGAACGCCGAACCTGACGATAATATTTTCTTTAATGAAATTGCAAACAACCTCAGAAGTGGCATGTTTGACAGGTATGGCTTCCACCCACTTGGTGAAGTAATCCGTTGCCGTAAGGACATAACTATGTCCGGCACTCGATTGGGGATTGAGTGCACCAATAAAATCAATTCCCCACTGCCTGAATGGTTCGTTGATAATAACCGGCCTGAGGGGAAAAGCAGCCAACTTGGGCTTGCCGACGAACTGCTGGCAAGGTTCACACTTTACTACCCAGTGCAGTGTATCTTGGAAGAGCATCGGCCAATAGTACCTGGCTCTGGATGATCTTATGTGCAATCACGGAGGAAGAGAAGTGGTCTCCACAGCCGAATTATGAAAACTTTCGAGTAACTTCACCGACGTGGTTTGTCGACACATCGCAAGAAGACACCATCTATCCCGCGTTTGTATAAACCGTCATCCCAGATGACATACTTAGCTGCTCTGAGCTTTATAGTGCGCTTCTCCTTTGCAGTTAGGTGAGTTGGACATTCGCCATAGGTGAGGAAGAAAGCAATATCAGAATACCACTCATCGCTGGTTGCGATGAATAGGACCAGAGGGAGGGAATGGGCTTTCTCCAGAGGGCTTTGCACTTCATTGGTACAATCATCCTTTTCCTCAGGGCTTTTTGAATCTTTGTTTTCAGCCATAAGCTGACATAGGCCCTTGCCTCTTACCAGCTTGGTTGGTTTTATATCTAGGTCGTACTCCTGGACCTTTGCAATCCAATTTCCTCGCAAGCTTCCTAACTCCTGTTGAGTTAGGATTGACTTCACTGCCGTGTCAGGAACCAGTACTACTGTATGAGAATTTAAAATATAGTACCTAAAACTCTTAACTGCTTTAACAACGGCAAAGGCATGCTTTTCCAATTGAGTCATTTTTAGTTCGTGAGGCTTGAGAGGAGAACTCATGAACGCAATCGGAGATTCAACGTCCTCCGAATTCTTTTGCATTAAGATTGCAGACACAGTATGCTCAGATGCATAACTATACATGATAAAATCTTTGGAGAAATCGGGACATACCAGACTGGTGCATGAGCAACGGAAGCTTTTATTTCTTCAAACGACCTTTTCCCTTCCTCGCTCCATCGGAAAGTTGGTGACCCCTTCATCATGTTCAATATGTGACGAGTCTTCTCAGCAAAGTCGGGAACAAAACACCTGAGAAAGTTCACCTTTCCGAAGAAAGAATGAACGCCGATCTTGCTTGTAGGCAGAAAGTAAGGCTCAATAGCCTTAACTCTTTCTGTATCTATCCTCGTTCTCCTTCTTCTTCAAGCTAATGACATGCCCTAGCAAGCTTTCCTTATGTGACTCCAAAAACAGACTTTTTTGGGTTCAGGGAAATCCCATGCTCTCGGCATCTGGCCAATACTTGCTCCAAATGATCACAATGATCATTTCGTTGTTTAGAGAACACAGTTAAGTCATCTAGATAAACCACAATGACCTTCCCATCATACCTTTGAACGCCAGTCCATGGCTCCAAAAAAGTGGCACCAACATTGTTAGGCCAAAAGGCATCATCTTTGTAGGCAAATGTACCTCGGTGGAGTAGTGAATGCTGTTTTAAATTGATCTTCAGGTGAGACTTCAATCTGATTGTAGCCTGAAAAACCATCAAGCATGGACAACATCTCTGATCTAGTTACTGCTTGCAGAACTTGATCCATTATAGGAAGTGGGTAGTTGTCTTTCAAGGAAGCCTGATTCAAATTTCGAAAATCTACGCATATGCGTATTTCACCGTTCTTCTTGTGCACTGGCACAATATTTGCTACCCAAGTACTGTGATGGATAGGAAAGATGATTCTCATCCAGCATTTTCTGAATTTCAGCCTGGATAGTACCTGAGATCTTAGGATTATAGTGCCTCTCGCTTCTCGGTGAAAGGCTTTAACGCCTTCTTTCAACGGGATGTCGTGGCTTTGGACGCCCTTTGGCTTGAAAGGACTTTAAATCGGCATAGGACCATGCCAATACATCCATGTATTTTTTTAAGAATTGACAAATTTCCGCTTTCTCTTTCAAAGCGTGCAACATTTTCCAATGTTCACAAATTACGGATGTTTTTCCGAACCTAAATTAACCGGTTCGGTTTCTAGGGATGAGTCAGGATCATCTAGCCTTTTCTTTTTCACAAAACGGTCATGCCTCACAAACAACCATTCCAGAAACCAAGCCCTTCGGGATTTTATTCCCTTTGAGCTGACATATGCCATCGTTCCCTTCAGATTTATCCTTCGATCGGTGATTGATTCACGCACCTAAAGTGGATCCTTCGAAATGCAACTCCTTAAAATTTTCCGACTTTTCCGTAAAAGGCAATGAGTTGATTGTCATCGTTGAACACTTGCCAATGCTGAGAATTATCCGGCACGCTCGGGGAAAACTACCTCAATGGTGTATTTGTCTGCTTTTCAAACCTAGGTGTGGGAGCATGAGGACGCTTGAAATGGCCAATGAATCGCCATATCATTTTGAGCTCTTGGAATTGCCTCTATTGAAAAAGTGTCAAATTCTTCGATGTTGTCCCACACCGCATTGCTGGTAATGCCCTCGAGCCTCTCATTTTTTACTTGATATATCCTTTTGACTTGGTTTACGACTAGCTCGCATCACCTTGTACTTTCAGATTTTTGATTCCTCTTTCCCTTGTGGCTTGCATGCCAGTAGCGGAGATTCATACTCAGCAAAGTATTATTGGTGTTGAAAACCGCAATTTGAAAGAGAGAGGGATAACTTCCTCTTCGAGAGATATTAGCACAGCCCTGGCACCACATCCACTAGTTGCGCAGTTCTACCATCGAATCTGCAAAGTCCGTATCTTATTAAGATCTCCTTCCCGAATGAGAACAACCATTTTGTCACTCTCTTGTAGACAAGAAATAGTTCCCATTCCCGATGATTCAAAAAGGATTTGAGCTTTGGGGTCCTCGAGCCGCAAACTGTACTTCTTTTGTGATTCTCGGCTCTAATGTCTCGCATTACACCTTTAACGGGAATTCTAGCTTTAGACCAGCCCATATGAATTTCTCCACCAACTTCGCTGCAAAACTTCTTCCCAACAAAATTCCGTAGAGGCACTTTGGAATGTCGCAACAAGGACAAGTCATCTTTACCCTTTTCTCTCGAACGCCGCAAATGCAAATTGCACGTCTTTGATTTGACCAATCAACGGAACCTGCTTGGTTTCCAAGGAATAACATCTGCCAAAAGGCTTGGTAAGGGTGAGGCCCAAAGCATGGGCGACTTTTGCCGGCATGACGTTATCAGAAGCTCCCGAATCAATTATACAGTTACTCAATTTGTGACCATTGATTAGGAGGGAGAGATAGAAAGGCTCTATCTTGCCTGATGCAGATGTTGAAGCAACATTTATGCGAGATTCAGGAGGAGTGGAAAGGATTCCTTTTGGGGAACTCGATTAGATATAATAGCTTTGACTTTGAATATACTTGGTCAATCTTACAAGCTGTTCGGGATTTGACTGAAGGTACTCGGCTTCAAACATTTGGATCTTGGTCTTTTTAGCATGATCTATGATATCAAATGTGGCCAAGGGTTGCGTTGGTGAAGGAATGAGTCCCTCACTTCACGATGGTGGAATAGGATTACTGGTCTTGATAGGAATATGAGAGGGCTGATTTGGAGGAGAGATGGGGGGAAAAGATTTCTTTGTAAAAGACTTAACAGGGAGCTGAGTAGGAAGAGGATTACCTCTTTTAGCAATGGTTGGAGGCGTGTTTGACACGACCTTCTCCTTCTGCACATGGGCAGCGACCTCTGCTTCTTTTCCTTGCGAGTGGGTAAAAACAAAGATATGATTGTCTCCGCTTACGTAGCCTTGAGTACCCTCCTCTTCATCAGATTCTTCCTCATCAAATTCCATATATCCGATAGTAGAGTCACCAGTCGGTTCACCGACATCTTGATCATCTTCGCCTTGAGACGAAGGTTCTTCATAATCCTGCTCTTCTTCTTCAATTTTGGCGAGCATTGACTCGGAGGAGCCTGCCCCGCGAAGTAGTTGCAGTAAAACGCGGCCTTTGTGAAACATTATTGGGAACAAAACTCCTTCATGGAATATCCCGGTATGAGGAACTGGAAGCCTGGGCCAACTGCTTCTTCAATGCGAGCAAGTCGTTCGCCATCTTTTGGAATGCCGAATCGATTTAAGTAGTGGGCGAGGGATCTAAAGATTTACGCTTGATGATTCCTTTTTCAATTCGCCAGATATTATCAAATTATCTTCTATTCAATGGCAAAGTGGCTGGTGAGAATCAAGGTAGCCACTCGCTCTTGAAGGAGCAAGAAAATAACTTTCGAGCTCATAGTGTTCACGAAGAAACACTTCTGATTTTCCGGTGTTGGAAGCATGGCAATAGGGACACGGTTGATTAATGCATTGAACCTGGCGATAAAATCGTGCATGGTCTCACTGGCCTCCTTCTTCAGGTGAGTGATCCATGATAATAATGCAAATGCATCCTCTGAAGGCTTGTACCTGTCTTCAAAAGCATCCCGCAAGGTGGCCCAACTAGTAATAGATCCGGCTGGTAAATGCTGAAACCATTTAGCCGTAGGTCCTTGTAGAGTTTCCAGAAAAAGGTGAACCGACACATCCTCATGAGTTACATCCAGGATACTGCATGACATGATGAATGTAGATATGTGGGAATCCATGCTTTGATTTCCGCTTCCAAATTTGGAAAATTTCTTTCGGTTTTCGTGAGGGCGTGCGTGAACTGGATGTGGCAAAGCGAGAGGACCCATAGCATTTCCCCATGGTACCGCCATCCGACACCGGAAAAGAACACGGGCTGGAAGTGTGGTTCCCACCGAGCAAAGAAGCACTACAAAGGGATGTGGATGCCCCTAGCGAAAGATTCTTCCTTCGTGGAGGTGAGACACTCTGGATGACCGTCAATCGAGCTTAGTGTTGAAAAACGTGTCGGTGTTACTCCTAAATTGTGCCTTTGAAGCAGATCGAAAATAGGATCAGCTTCCCACTGGCTCTCTGCTCGCTACGCGTAAAGGGTTCGCCTTTGCCAACGCGTCTTCCCCGATCTCGTGATATTGAGCGCAGATTTAAAATTTCTTTTGGTTGTACTTGCTGATTTTCTCGCTTTTCCGCAAAACCAGCAAAGCATGTACTTTTCTAAATATTAAAAAAACTATCCTCTTCGAGAAAATCGATCGCAATTAATGACAAATAACAAATGAGGATAAAATGACAGAGAAGATTAGCAAGCTGATTTTCGATCTAAATTTGACTTTTTCAAAGAGTTTCAAACTTTTGCAAAAAGCAAAAAAACTCGGATCTACGGCAAAATATTTATTTATGTAAAAACTCAAGAACTAAAGAGTTCCAACTAGGCCAGATCTATGGATCTTAGAAGAAAATTTTCAATTTGGAGCACTTTTGCAAAATTTTGGATTTTTGACAAAAAGTTAAAGTTTGCAAACAGATAGTGATTTTTCTGATTTTTCCTGATTTTCTATCCTACCACCATCATAGATCTGATAGATCTGTTCATTCCCAAATGAGTCGCCAAAAACTATTGGTCCGAAAATCTGCTTCAGGGCGATCTATGGATAAACGAGCCAATAGTGTGCAGGCATAGCCCCGCTTTGAGTCAAGAAAGTTAAACTAGTTTATTGCTATTCCACTAGCAGAATCTTATGCAAATCTCACAGATTCTCGCTTCGGGGGTTGGGATCTCATCCCAGTAAGTTTATTTCCGGGTGCGAAGAGAAAGGAATGAAAGAGGAGATGAAGAAAAGTCGATCCGAAGGGAGAAAAGAAATGAATTCCAAAGCGTAAAGGTCTAAGGTTTATGTTTTGGGATTGGTAGTAAACAGAGCCAAACTTACTTGCGCATAAACGAACAAAGCAATACCGATGAACAAATGACAATAAAATGTATAGATCCAACAGAATAAACACACAGATCTGACATAAGAAAGATCTAGTGTAAATAACACATGTATTCAGCACAAAGTCTAAATATTGTATTAATATTTCTTTCTGTTACAAAAAGCTCAAAGTCTTTTCTTCTTGCTTCTATTTTTCATCTGAAAGATATTCACTCATACATGCCCAATACAACAAGTATTGGGGCATTTATAGAAGAAGGAGAGAAAAGAAGGCAAAAAGGAGCCAACCACTTATTTACAAAGATATTTACAAAATATCTAAAAGTCATGCTGACTTTTGACCACTTGATGGATGACATCATCCCATGGTGCAACATGGATGATGTCATCATTTGTGCCAACATACTCCAGATATTTCCAAAAAGAAAGTCGAAGAAGAGAGAGAGAAGAAGAAGAAAGAGGAGCTATTCGTCATGCCGCCATCCCGCGGCCGAAAGGGGGTAGCCTGCTTTGCTGCTGTTGCTCAGTGTGACAAGATGTGAAATTTCGAGAGCAAGCATTCCGTGAACTTCGCTGATCATGGGCCCTAGTTGATCCTAGGAAGGATCCTCGTGCCGCCACCGATCACCTCGCAAGTCTCCCGCTCGTCCTATGAGCTTCTCTGGGAGTTTGGAATAGTCTTTCTCCGCTTCAATGAGGAACCCAATGAAGTCCCAACAAAGCAAGCAGTTATTGATAGATTCTGCATCAAAAGTGACCTCCGCCCCATCCCCATGTAGCGATTTCTTTAAAGATCCGGGTGGTTTCATCCACTGATCTTATGGCGAAGGAAGGAGTGAGCAACCCTGGAGACATGTTGAGAATAATTCGTTCCATTTGATGCATCGCATCCAGGGCTTCTTCCTTCACCTTATCTATCTTCTCTAGGACAAATTCCAGCTGATCCACCCGGTAGTCCAGAGTGGACATGACTTTATTGAGGAACTTGGGATGGCCGAAGACGCCGACTTGGGACTTTTCGAGATCTTCGATCGAACAAATGAACATTTGTTGAAAGGTCTCGTGTAGTCTAGCATGTTCCAGCTCTTCTCCGATATGGGCCATCGCTAACGCTGGAGCTCTTTATTCACCTTGTTGATGTTCATACAAATCAATAAACTTGCAATCACTTTTCACCTGCCTTTGAGGATTTGGCCCTCCAAGCGGAAATGGCCATACCTTTCTGCTTCGCCAATTTTGTATATTCATTAATTTTCTCCCGGCTCAAGCTCAAGAGTCTCAAAGGCAGTTGTGGGAGGTGCACGCCCATCTTCTCGTAAGGCTTGGAGCAGATGTTTGTTTTGCTCTTTCAATAGCCTTTTTCCTCCTTTGTTCTGAAGCTTCTTACTGCAGGGCATCAACTACGAAAGGGCCTCTCCTCGAAGGCTCTCGAAGACGTACCCATTATGACTTGAGTCATCGTATAACTGTCGGAGACAGATCCTTTATCCTTGAGGGGATTGGGGTATGCGATCTCCATTATCCTCTCTCCAAGCACTTTGAGAGAAGCGTGTGATGGGCTTCGCTTCTTTGCCCTTTAGACGGGATTACGGAAAAGTCCATCTGGAGCGATGGGAACTTTCCTTTCTCTGCTGACTTAAGTGTCTGGGAAATCTAGGTGACTTATGGGAGAAGGGCCGGAAACAGAGAAGGGGCAGCATTGCAGTAGCGAAGGGAAAAATGTGGAGACACGTGGCGGCGACATAGAGAGAGCAGCCTAAGAAGTGCCCACTGGGAGGAAGGGAGACTACAAATGAGGAAGACATAGGAAGGCAAGGGAGCTCAGAGATGAGGGAAGAAATGGAGGAGGACAGATCTGCGAGGGAAGAGAAGATAGATGAAGAAGCGGGGGAACAGAGAAGAAGGAGAGAGGACACGACCAAAGGGATGGTCGCTTGAGTCACTCGAGGAGGGGAAGGAAGAGAAGTAGAAGGGACAGAAGGGACCTCGGTTGTTGTAGCAGTGCCGACATCCTGAGTGGATGGGCCTATTGGAACATCCTCTTCGCTTCTTTCTCCTGGAGAAGCTGAGTTATGACTGCTTCGGTGCCTTTGCGGAAGGAGGACTCTCAGGAGCTTCTACTGAGTGGTGCCGATTCACCTTCTATGCCTTTACCCTTGCCTTTAGGCTGTTTGTTTAGATCGAGAAGGTGCGTTACCCAATGGGGAGGTTGTGAAATCAACCTCGAGGTAGATTAATCCATTAATTCCGGCACCAATGCTCTGCGTCTCGCGCAGAGTTTCGACCCTCTCCTCAATCGTCCGAGGTGCCTTAGTTCTATCAATGGCCTAGGAAAGGGCCAATTGTCCCCATCTCGTGTTATGATATACTTGATCTACTTCTGCCTCGCAGTTTGGAAGCCTTTGGGGACAATGGCTACCCCGAGTGCATCGGATGATTTCTGCCAAGGCCAAATGAGAATGGTCCTTTCTCCTGAGCTCAACTTCATGAATGACGCCAATGTAGATGTCCTCGATCCGAGGGATGTGGATTGGATCGAGCTTAGCCCCTGCGGTAATTCCTGGGTCGAAGGTAGGCCTCGCTAGGGAAATCATGTTTCAAATTGAGTAGTTCCACTTCTGCAAACATGTCTTTCACCTTGTGATGGGTAAGACATGTATATCTACCCACTGTGAGGGGGAAAGGAGTTCCACCCTTCTTTCTTTTGAGGCACTTCTCATGGTACGTGATTAGCTGTCTTGACAGCTCTAGTAGAATCAACTTGGGTCCAAAGATACCTTGGGTAGTCTAGTTGGCTCTCCCAAGAAGTTAGCTGCCCTCAGATAGGTGAACGTGGGAAATTGGGTGAACAGGGCCCCCCATTTCTCAGTGGCTGCCACTATGCTCTTGGTCGTGTGACCATAAGTCATATTTGGCCTCAACAGGCAGATGATGTGGTAGAAAAACACATCGTTGATCTTTGTGAATTGAGGGATGCTATTTTCCAGCCTCAACTCTGGGTAGTATTCATATATTTTGACCTGAGGCCAAACCCCACTCCGCATCAGGCCTGGGTAGTCTCTCTCTCGATGTCAGCGCAAGTAATCAACATAGGAATTCATTTATAATCTTCCGTTGTATTAAATTGTTGTAGGCTGCCGAGATTGTGCTTTATAATCTCTCGCCCATTCAAGCGTTGATCGGGCACATTTTTATTCATGGTTTCTAAGTACCGCAAAGATCCATTTATGGAAATAATGGGCATCGAAAGCCCAAAGACCTGCTTTCGAGAAAGTGATGGTGTCGCTGAGATCCTCTCCGAAAATCACTTCAGTTGAATGATTTGTACCAACGGGTCACTACCTTTTTGTTTTTGAGATAGACTTCATTCATCACCGTGCGTGCATGCACCGATCTTCGTTGTCGTCCCCAGGCTTTGACGCAGCTCTTCTTGATCGACGGCCACAAAGTGCTTGGTGGTGAGAGATGCTTGAGTATTATCTCAAAGTGGCAGTGATGAGGTTGATGACGACCTACGCCCTTGTCATTCGACGACACACCTTGTGTCTTTGTTGTAGCACCGGCAACCACCATCATGAATTCATTGTTAACGGTGCTAATCGGGATTCTCCAGTCAAGCGAGTGCGCAGGCACCGCTCATCGCCTTGTCCATCCATGGACTCCTTGTGACTTTCGAGTTCGGCCCGAAACTCTTCCATATCAATATGACCCACCTCCGAAGTCTCTCGATGTCCAGGTCACACTCACCTACAGACTCGGGCATTCTCCGACCCTCCGATACTTATATTTCATCTCTTCTTCGTGAGCGTGGCCTTGCTTTGGATTTGATAGGCTTCTGCTTGATGTTGACATATGTTCTTCTCGAGTTTAATTGCTGATCGATATAACGATGAAAAAGTGTGAAAACGGGTCCACGGCGTGATTGAAAGCGTTATGGGAAGATAATTTGCAGTGCCTCAGAGAAAATAATCACGTGATTTGCATTGGTGATAATGACAACGCAGATGCGCCTATATATAGGTGAAGAAGTAATAAATGCACCACCAACTTTTCAAGTGGCGCATGAAAAGCATTGTCGACATAAGAAAGCATGCGCCTTAGGCGCACCAAAGCACCTGACAAAACGAAGTTATGTGCACCTTTGGTGCACCGAAAGTGATGTTGACACAAGAATATGTGCGCCTTTGGCACACCGAAAAGTGGCGCAACAAATGTATTGTTGACAGGAAGGCGCATGCGCCTCGGTGCACGTAGTGAGGCCTTAACACAGAGGCGCACTAAAACGCCCGCCGACACAAGAAAACATGTGCCAAAGGTTTTAAAGGGGGCACATCAAAAGTTGATGTTGCATAGTCATTCCATGTGCCCAGCCAAAAAGACCAAAAAAAGACTAAGTTCGGAAAACCAGATTTTTAAAAGGGATTTCTGCACGCCCGAACGCAAGGGATCCTTGACGAGGATCGGAACAAAATTTTCGGTATGAGTTATCAGTAAAATTGCCCTTGTCAATTTTACGGGATAACACGCTTTGGCCTCTCGATTAAAAATATCTATTTTTTATTCCCACACAATTTGATTTCTCACTAATGACTGAAAATATTTCAATTGAAACTCTCCTACCGATAATTTTATAAAGAAATCGAGAACATTTGTAGCCAACATATTATTGAGATAAAATTCACATAATAAATTTTGTACTTGTATACAACCCGATAAATCTCTAAAAATGTTTTCCCATCCAAAGCCTCATGAGGTTACCCACTACACATTCTCTCAGAACTCCACGAATAAAACTATTCTTGAAGAAACAAACTATAGACAGAAGATGGTTTTCTACAGGCTAAAAGTTTGCAAGCCAAAGGAAAAACAAATTCAACAATTGTTTCCAATTTACTCTCGGAATTATAATTTGACTCAAATTTCTTTAAGTTTCCTATTTTCTTTGACCAACTCTTTATTTCTAAGCAAAAGTTGGGCAAAATGAGAGGACAAATCATTCTGTTTTGCAAACCAATATTCTTTTGCCTCTCTAAACTATCAAAACCAATATTATTTTGCCTCTTTAAACTATCAAAACCAATATTCTTTTTCCTCTTTAAATTATCAACTTATACTTTTAAAGCAATCATGTCTTTGTGGGTCTATGCGCCTAACTTCGTGTGTGTAGCAATTTTCGTAGCTTCACCTGAATTTCCGTAGCATGGGTATATTTTTTAGAACTCCTACAAGAACCTTTGGATCCTCAAGAGCATGAATTTTCTCTTCAGGAATGGTTGATGTGAACTCATAATCTTTCAATTTCTCTCCAAGAGCATAATAAGTACCAATTTTAGCAAACTCTTCCAAAATTGGGGCTGAACCTTCATTAGACAATGTAGGCTGAGAAACTTCATTTTTCTTGAGGGACCAGACCTTCTTGTTCTCAATGAACTAGTAGTAGGGGCCAACATGGTAATATTTTTTTGGAAGCTCGAGGCATAGAAGGTTGTTCAACCTCACTTGCAGATTCTTCTATAACCACATTGGAAGGTCGAGGAGTCGATTCAAGCTTAGGATGAGAACTGAAGTCAAGCTATGAAGAAACTGCAAGAGCCCTTTTGATTTTCTTCTACTTAGAACTCTCCCCTACAATTTTCTTCTCTACCTTCCTCTTGGGTCTACTAGATCTCGATGTGTGTAAATTAGTTGGATAAGACCAGGGTGTTTTTAAGACAGACTTACCACCTCCACTTTTGTATTTCTAGCCTACCTTGATGACAACATCTGTAAGGTACTCGAGAAGATTCACCTTAAGCTTAGGGTTTTTCCAGCCCTTCTTCAAATGAGTTAGAATATTCAATGTTTCACCCCCTAATACCGATGGTTTCCCATCACAAATAAAATACATGTTCACCCAAGTAGCAATTTCCTTCCAATGGCCTAGAAAACTCTCCCTCCTAATTCCCTTTTGAATTCCATGGGGATTAATGATTATCTCGGGAAGAGATTCCCCTTCCTCATGAAATAGAGATATCAAATCCTTAAGTGGGGAGTTAGTTACAACCTTAAGCCCAAAATCTGGGAGACCAGAGATTGTGCAACAATGTGGCTGTCTATTTCAATTTTTTCCCTCCTATGTGAGAGCAAGTTGCCTCAAAATTCAATAGAAATTCTCCAACTAAATCCTCATCAAATACCTCAAATTTGTGAATAAAATCCAACCAAGTTGCATCATGGAAGAATTGGGAGATGATGTAATTCCATAGCAGTTGGTTCTACTGATTTTGGTTTTGATTTCTTCTTTTACCCCATAGTAAAGACTGGTTCACGTGGAGTCACAGCAGGAAAAAATGGCACTCGGTCAGTATGAGAGAGACAAAGTATTTGTATGTAATGTCAGCAGATAATTTTTAACTACACTCAAGTTTATAATGGCATTAAGTCGACACAAAATGGAAGCGAAAAAGACTGATGGTACCGACCGAGGTGGAAAGATTTCAATTTCTTCACATGGTTCACATGTTGTCATTGACTACTTATGTTATTTTTCATTCCTCGAAAAAGGTGACACATTCCTTTACTCATCTATTATTACTCCTTATCCCTCCATTTTACTCCATGAGATTTGATTTTACATTTTAATAAATGCATTAAATTTGATTTTACGTTTTAATAAACGCATTGGGGAGCTCTAAAAATAGTTAATATCTATAGTGAAAAGTGAGTAAACGTCACCTTACCATCTCAATTTCTTCTTACCATTGCGTTGCACCTCCCTCGGGGTTTTAAAAGTAACCATGATCAATGCACATTTCAATAATTGACATCTCTAACCTTTATTTGCATGCAAAAAGAAAACATATTTTTGTATTTTTAGATTTAGGGGGATGAGGATAAGAACTATGATCTTCTTCCTTTATTTAAACTTTCCTAACAACTACTCATGGTGGGAAGAGTTGCAGCCTTCCACGGAATCAAATTCTTCACACAACACTATGTCCTTAATGAAATTTTCCTTATCATGGGGATGCTGATATAGCCTCACGTCTATGGCAATTCACTAACAAAGTTCTTCTCTGTCACCATCAATTATCAACATTCACACGATCCATTATCATAAATATTTTCAATTTGATAGGGTCCCAACCATCTTGTTCTCAATTTCCCTTGGAATTGTTGGTATTTTGAGTTAAACAAGAAGACCCAATATCCTTCATTGAACCTTCTAGTCTTGATATGAGCATCATGCTAGAATTTCTCCGATGTTGAAGGATTTAAGTTTTTTTGTTCCTCCATCTCGCATTTCATCAAGTTCATTCAACTACATCACTCTTTCATGTCGAGCTTCATCCAACTCAATTCCTATATACAATGTTGTCCTCCAAGTTTGTAGTTAAAATTATATTGGGAGCAATGACTTCTTCCTATATATTAGTTCATATGGGGAGAAACCAGTGGTGAGTTTCTAGGTTGTATTGTATGCCCAGACCACTTCCGTGAGCCTTGGTACCCAATTCTTCCTCTCCACATTGATAAATTTAGTCAAGATTTTTTCCAATTCTCTGTTTTTGACTTCCACCTACCCATTGGATTGGGGGTGGTAAGGTGATGATTTCCTTTGCTTGATTTGGTAAATCTTTAGGAAGGCTTCAATCATTTTTGACATGAAATGAGGTCCCTAATCAAATACAATGGCTCTGGGAGCTCGAAACCTTAGCATGATCTTATTGTACAAAAATTCAGCTACATTATCCTCATTGGTGGATGCTAATGCTTGAACCTCGACCCATTTTATAACGTAGTCGGTGCACACTAGTAGGTACTCTTTTCCATAGGATGGGGGTCGAAAGGTCCAATGAAGTCAATTACCCTTTTCTCAAATGGCCCTAAGACCGTGATGGGGACCGAGGGGCATTTCGCAGGACAATGTAGGCTTCCCCATTATCTGACATGCATCACATTACCATACATTTTTCTTGACATCTTTGTGGAGAGAGGGCCAGTAGTATCCATCTCCAAGGACCTCAGTAACCTGTCCTCTTTACTTCGAGTAGTTCCATCCTATAGGTTCATCATGGTATGCTATCGCATGTCATACACTTCATCTTATCGAACACACCTGCGAAGAATCATGTCACGAAAACATTTAAACAAAATTCCATCACACCATTTATATTTAGCACTTCGTTTCTAACTAATATTTTACGTTATTTACTAGTAAAGTAAGCTGAAACTTCCCTGTAGTTAGATAATTGGCAAGATCAGCAAACCATGGAGGTTGTGCTGATATTGAAAACAAGTTCTCATCTGAAAAGTGATCTTGGACTGCCTCCTGTTATCCTGAAACATTCAATCTTAAAAGGAATTCAAGAAAAAAATTGTCCTTTCCGTGCTTATTAATAATAGTTAAGTTAAACTCTTGAAAAATAAGTAACCACCAAATAATTCTACCCCTACTACTGGTTTTTCATTAAATATATTATGGATGAATGGTCTATATACATAAATATTGTATATCTAGTAATGCGTTATCCGAATTTGTTCGGAGAGTAAACAACAAGAAATTCCTTTTTCATCATGGGTGTAGTTTCTCTTTGGGGGGTCAAATTTTCTGATAAGATAGATAACATACATTTGGTCTTCTTCATCCTTCTACCTAAGAACATCTCCCATGACAATGTTGGAAGCATCAAAGGTGTGAATATGAAAAGGTGACCCCAATCGGGTCCTCTCAAGACCGGGGTAAGTGGTCAATTTTTCCTTTATAACTTCGATATCTTGTTGAAATTTTATATTCCGCTCAAAAAAATAGTCCTTTATTAGAAGATAAAACATAGGTGCCGTAATCTTAATAAAATATTTTATAAGTTGTCTATAATATCCTCCATATACAAGGAAACTTTCAATATTTGTTTGGTTTGTTAGTTTGGGTAATTTAGTAATGGCTTTTATATTTTTAGGATCAACTTAGATACCTTTAGAAGAGATATGATTCCCAAGACAACTCCCGATAAACCATTATCAAACATTTTCCATGACTTAAGGAGATTTATTATTGCTCACATGGTTAACACTTTTCAAGATTACTCAAATATTATTTAAAAGTAGACCCATGGACAATGAAATCATCCATATAAACTTCAACACAGTCATTAGTGAGGTCTGTAAAAATAGCTAAAACTACTCTTTGAAAGGTGGCAGGTGCATTACAAATTCCAAATGGTAGAACTCAGATGCAAATGTACCCTGGGCAGTGAAAGGTGGTCTTATCTTGATCAATGGGTGCTATACTAATTTGGTTATATCCACTAGAACCCATCCAAGAAGGAGAAGTATTTCTTACCTACCAAATTTTCCAAAACTTGATCTATAAAGGGTAGGGGAAAGTAATATTTCTTGGTGGCTTTATTAAGCTCCCTATAATCTATACAAATTCTCCACTTACCATTTTTCTTAGGAACTATAACAAGCGGTGATACCCACTAACTATTAGATATTGGATAGATGAATCCTACCCTCAATATTTTCTCTATTTCATTTTTTACAATGTTTCTCGATGGATTAATCCTTCGTTGTGGTCGTCTCGAATCGGGTTTTACATCTTTAGTGTAAATATGATGAGTGCAGATGCTTGGGTGAATCCCTTTCATGTTAGTATAATCCCAAGAAAAATATTTCGAATGATTCCTCAAGATATCTATGACCCTAGTCTCTTGGTTGTCTCCTAAGTTGTTACCAATGGTCAGTTCTTTTCCTACTTCAACAATTACTTGTTTAGTGTCTTTCAAAATAGCAAGTTCTAGTCTCAACAATCAAATAGTTTAAGGGACAAGCATGAGGTCAGTAACATGTGAAAAATAGTCATGTTCTCAAGGGATACAATCTTAGCTAAAGGACAATGAAAATCAGTGGATGTGTGGCCTTCATGGTAATCATATGTCTCTTCACAACCTTCTATAGAAATATCACTTACCAAGGTGATGTTCTCGCTTGAGTTCAAAATATTTGTTTTCAGAATCGTAGTTTGTGTTGGAAATAAGAACACCGGGGTGAATCAGTGTTTAATTCAACTTTTACCAAATAATAAACTTAACCACTTAAAATGAAAGATAAAACAAATGAGAGAAATCACACACAAGAGACAAAAAATTTAAGTGGGAAACCCAAATTGGGAAAAAACCCACTGAACCAGTCCACTATGTGACAAATGGTTACAAACTTTTGTTGAGCTACAACTCAACACTTGAGGCTATTACCTCAAAAGATCACACAAACTACAACTTGGTGAAGGAAGCTCTAGCGTCTTGAATGATTTAGCTAGCTATAACTAGCCTTTTGTAAGCTACTACCTACAAGGAAGCTATAATTGCCTAGTAAACAACAATTCAGTCTTGATCACACTTCAGAATGATGCGATGTACATCAGATCATGATCCTAAATTTAAAAACTATCTTTGTTGGTATGAATATCTCTATCTTGGTCACAAAAATCTTCTTATCTCTCCAACCTTCTTGAATTTTATTCTCACACCCCGTACTCTGCATATACAAGAAATTTATCTAATCTACCTTCATTCTATCAGATTCTCAATCTTCTAATATTTGTACCTTTATCACTGTCATCACATTACTTGTCCTCCACTATTTCAACATCATACTCTCCCTATATTGTAGGTTCAATATCATATGCATCAACTTATCTTCTCAAATCCCATCTCTTTTATTATCTCTATCACAATATCATTATGTATTTTTCTTCCAAAAAAAACAACTCATAGTTTCACATTTCTTCAATTCAATCCTAACCACTATCACTTTCTTTAGAACATGAAGAGTCTAATTAAACTAAGGAAGTTGACTTACCTTTTCAACTTTAGAATGAATCTTCAAGAGTAATAAAAATGTCTTCTTAGCTTCCTTACTTCGACTACTTGAGGTAAGAAACTTTTGTTCTTTTCATTTCTTGAAACCTTAAAGGGCGTACTTCTCATCTTCCAACCGTTGTCTTCTCTCAAATTCTTATGACCCTACATATTCTTAATGACTATATAAGAAACCTTGCCTTCAAGCTTGAAGAGGAAGATTATGAGGTTATGTAACTCTTTGTCTTCTCCAAGAACCATCTTCTTAACTACCTTTGAGACTAAATATGAAAGTACTTAACACCTTGCACAATAATTTTAAGTCTAAATTGTGAAAGTTATGATAAATTACTACTATGGAAAGCTCTAAAATCATTGCAATACTTTCATTCACCTTACAATATCCTTCAAGCATGATCGCGCAACTCAACAATCAAATATTTTACATAGTTATGAGTCTTATCAAGAATAAGAATTATTCTCGCCACTATTCCTTTCAAAAATTCTTCTCATTTAATTTTGCAGCATGTTCATGGTCAAAAATTTAATCAGAATCGTGATCCACCCCAACCACTTTAAGAACTAAAAGCAATAACAAATTTTGATGAAAAGATAAAGCAAGAGCTTCACACTTCTTTGCACAAGTATTTTTTTCTAGGCATGTGTTATTGAGCATGAGAAAATAGAGACATGTTAAAACATATTTTTATGTTCCAACATTTAAAAACCTTTCTACATCCTTTCTCAACAAGAATAACAAATAAAATTCATCAAAGAATGAGTTAAAAAGAGCAAAAACCCAAACATCATTGTTTCACCACTGGTTTCCATCAAAACTATCAGGGATTTCTTCTACTGTGATGAATGGAATGGTCTCAAACCACTTGCAAAAATTTAAGTGTGTTCCCACAGATATTTCTTCCAAAAATAATTATTTTACATTGGTGGAAAATCAAGAAATAAGAAAACCCTACTTCCAAAGTGTTTGAAGGGACTGTGAGGGCCTGAGAAGAGAAAAAAATTCATAACTTGCTCAAATTTGGATGAATTTTGATGCTTCATTTTCCTGAGTCTTCACACTATCATTATCCATCTAATGCACATAGAAATCAAGCTTGAAACCTTTAAACTTGCTCCCAAATGAAGAAATGCAGTGTACAATTATCAAGCAACAGACTATGATAGTCTCTTTTGAGTGACAAAAAGGAGTAACATGATGTTTTGATCTTCTAAGAAAGAGATAATTTCCTATCCATTTTAATAAACATTATCAATCTTTTCCCAACCAATTTCAACCTCAAACATCTAAGAAAATTCCCAGGACTTCATTTTATTCAAAGTTCTTACTTGTATAGTGCAAGTAGATTTGATTGTCAAGGGGTTAAGTTTGTCCTTTCACCTTTTGGACCATATATATAACATTGAAATGTTTTAACATATTTCATACATGATATTAGATACCTTAGGCTAGATGAGAAATGGAGAAAAAAACATCTTTTATTGATTTGCCATAGTTGTGTTGGTGCTCGAATTGATCTCACCCTTATGTCTACGAAAGTGTCTCCAGAAAATTTTATGTTGTCTGGTTTGCTCCTATGTAAATGTGTGTTCAAAATGATATGATCATGATAAATCCCTATAAGAATCCAATGTTTAGGTCGTTATTCCTCTTTTTTAGTCGAGGAACGTAATAGTTTTGTTGCCCCTGAGAATCCTTGTGAAAAATGGCCACTCTTTCCCTCTTAGTACTCCTTTTTGTTTCGCAGGCTCATTTTTCCCTAAGTATGGAGACTGGATGCGGAAGGTACACATGTGTCCCTCGACATGCATCTTTGGAAAGGTGCAAAGAATTAAAAATTCTCAAGGAGCGTGGATCCACCAAGTGACTAATGGTGCAATAAGGCGCCTAAGTGGGCAATGAAAAGTCACCAAGGAAGAGCAAAGGCTCACGCTGTGTTTCCACGTGTCACTTAGGTGCAATTTTAGAAGAAGAAAGAGAAAGAGAAGACCCAAAGGTATGTGGGGCGTCCACGTGTCATGTGAAGTGGCCACCACTGGTGAAGAGAACCAAACGAATAGGTAGAGGACTCGATGTTTGACAAAATTTAATGCGGTTTTGGGTCCCGAGGCATGCAGATTGAAGGCATGGATAAAATTAGAGTCAAGGATATTTAAATGGAGACAGATAGGTGGCGGGTTAACAAAAATCATGGGCACCATTGATGAAACCAAAGGAATTACAGAGTTACAATCAAATCCCCAGAATGTAAATAAAATATTGACTAAAGGCAGGTGATTTGAACATGCAAACTTCAAGTTTTCAAACATCATGCAGACTCATATAATGAAGATAAAGAAACAATTTTAGATATAAATTAAAAAAATGGGGTTCTATAGGGGCCCCATCCCATGATGAAGAAGGTTGTATACATGTTTGGAAGTAAGGACACAAGAAGAGAAACAACACTTAGTTGTCCCTTACTCCTTTGAAATTTCCTCCGAGCGGAGGAAGCTTGTTCAACAACTTGTTCTTCCTCAACATGAATTCATCTAATCCTGTGCCATTTGAACAAACACAATAGACCCTACTAGATCCTGAGACATCCCCATATCCATCAATGACTCAATGGTAATTCAGGACTATTCATGATTTTCTCCAACTTAACCTTCTATCTGATAGGAAGAAACCCACCCAGAAGATCCGGGCCACCTCGTGAAGAACACCATATTCCCTTTCCCCTTGTGAGGAGTAGAATTATCAAGAATGGACTAAGGGGGAACATCTGGAGTGTCCAAAAGAGTAAGAACCGCACCCGGTATAAGGTGGAACAAGAGATCTTGAGCTGGAATCACCCTTCCATCTCCTTATGAAGGGTGGGCACTCTCTTAGAGAAGGAATTTTCCGAGGCCTCAAAAATTCTTTCTCCATCGAGGATCACAATGCATTAAATGAGTAGAATATTGACAATGAACCCTCCCCGTTGTCCCTAGTAGAGAATAAATTTCCACTTTAGAGTGACAAGAAGATAAAGACATTTATTCTTCTCCATGTGAAATAATAATTTGGGGTTAGGATATTGATTCCCCCTTTCTTTCCCCGAAAATGATGCTAGTATGGTGGATGGTTGTGATGGCACAGGTCCTGCTTGACCTTTCTCTAGAGAAATGATTCTCTACTCTAGTTCATCCATTTTATGAGAAACGAAAAGCACAAAGATCAATGTAAGATTTTTTAATACAACATGTCGACTCTTGGGAATCTCCTTCAGCAAAAATTATTCATTGCATAAAAAGGGACACTAGTAATCATTCTTCCTTGACATGGAAGGCCTCCTTTGATCCATAATTTATTCAAGTCTTCTGGAAATTTCTGATGTTCCCACCAAAAATATGGAAGTACATGGATTGGAAGGCTGAGAAGACATGATTGATCTTGATCAATCTCAGGAGGAGTGAGAGCCAAAATTTCTCGATAAGTTAGGGGCCTCTAGTATCCTCTGGGAGTGTGGTATCAAACAAAACTCTAAAAAAAGCTTCATTTGGACCATACAGGTCAAAGATTTGGTTTAAATCTTCCACATAAATCTATTTCAAACTGTTTACTTAGAAGCACATTCACCATTATGTTGATAGAAGCTATGTAAAAATTCTTCACTTTCAAGATAGGAAAAGGAATGCATATTGGTGAGAAAGTAGAGTTGAGTTTATAATAAGGATGACATAGATAGATTGAGTCGATTGAAATCGCTTCCATCAGATGAAAGAATATTTTTTCTCATCTCACACGAAGGGAATAAATTTGAGAAAGATTGGCATTGTGTGACAAAAGGTGTTTGATTGATGTGATATAATCCACGCAAGGACACTCAGTTTTGAGAGGCACGAATGTAGGTATGCATTGCTTGAGGTATATTTTCAAAGGTGAAAAGGATTGCTTGTCACATCAAGCCATATCAAACAACACGGGACTTATTAAAAGGGGATTCTCTCGTGCAAGAGGAAAGAAATGATTAAGACAACTGTCAAAAGGAAGCAACATGGTTCCCAATCATATCTGATGAAAGTAAGAAACGTGAATGGATCACAACTTTTCCACCTAGAAAAAATAGAAAAGAATATTCTCTTTAAAGATTCATGTTTTTTGGGGGAAAATGAAGGATGAGTGAGTGAGTGAAATTGTATAAATGCGATGAGAATGATATCACATAGGGGGGTAATTTTTTTTTGAGATTCCTTAAGAGAAAGGTGTAAACCGAGAAAACCATTTTCCCAAGAACCTATGTGAGGAGCCTGTTATTTTCTTTAAGCCTTCAAATTAAATCACGTCAAGATGGTTGCAAGTGTATAGCCATTGAAAAACATTGAGACTCGTAGATTAAATTTCCTTCACGATAAATTTGACAAGCCTTGAATTAATTGTGTTAATCATGAACATTGTTGTATTCTTGTCAAGATGAAATAGTTTAAAATAGTTATTTATACTCCCATTGTAACATTATTTTATAAATCCTTTAAGTCACACGTAACTTTATCATTCTCGGTAGCATTCGGAAATTGGAATTGCACTATTGATAAGAACTTTCATTTCATTTTTGTAATAAACAATTTTAAAGTCATTATGTCTCAACTTTTGTTAAATGATGTTTGTAATCCTTTGAGTGTATCTTAGGCGTGATAGATTATGAACCTCTGATATTTTGTTGAGTCTTTAGCATGAACGTTTGTGTTTGAATTCTTTAAGATTGTGTGAAACCGTGCATTCTTATGCTTCCATGAATGAACATCTTCTAGTTGAAAGAACATTATGAGCTATTTGAGGTGTTTTTGTCTTTTACTTGGTAGATATCCAACATTTGTAAAAATTTCTTTGAGATCTAGTATAATCAACTTTATCCTACTTAATTTCCCAACCAAATTCATCGATAAATGATAAATCCTACAAGATCTACCCCTACTTGCACTATTTGTCCATAAATGCCAAGGATATTTGCTGAATTTACCCATACATTTACTCAAAATATACAGAGTAATCAGGTTTTATTGCTATCTTTAGTAGTTTGAGCCTTGTTTTAGGAGACATTTGCACTATCTAAAAGTGACAACTCATGACAGCTTAAATTTTTTTAGTTTACCATGTCTTCCCAAGGTTATTTCTCAATTACCTTATAAAGGAGTGTCAAATATTGCTGATATATTCATTTCCCTTACAAATAAAAACTACAAAATGGGTCCTCTCACCTTAGCTGAAGGCAGAGCCTAAAGTAGGAGGGTAGGTCATACCCTCAACATGATGTTACCTGACTTCTCCAAGCTCAAGTGAAAAGAGATGATGAGATCCCTCCCTAGATATAAAATGACATAAATCTTGATCCATCATCCTCTAGGCATCATGTTCAATCTATTATTGTTGCTCGGCCACAAAGGGAGAACTGATTTTGGAATTAACACCTATCTCGACATTGTTGCTTTATGGATATTTATGTAAAAACAGATAAATATCAACCTTGGTAAATTTCCAAACATGCTTCAATGTAAATAAATGTGTTAGATATCATACTTTGTTAAGCTTTGTGAAAATTGAGCAAGATCAAAAGTTATTTGCGTGACTTTTCATAGTTCAAGTGAAATTTGCAATAGATTTTCTTGGATAAGGATAAATACCGACAAAGGATGCTAAGATTTGTCAAGATTTATTGATATTGAGTATTGATTTATAGATGACAAGTCATTTGCAGTGTTTTATACATCTAAGGTGCAAATCCTTAGTGGAGACTCCATATTTTTTCGTAATTTCTAGTAAATTCCAAAGTGCCTTAAGTTTTGCTAATTGAAATTTATTGTTAGTATCTATAAATTTGGAAGGAAGAAGGTCCTTCTTTAACAAATATCCTATGAGAAGACTATTTCTAGAACTTGGCGAACAAATCAATACGAAACAAGTCCTGGAGAGTTTTGGGAGATCAAAGGTCAAGAGAGAAAACAATGCATGAGTGGAAAGTGATTAGCCATTAATAGAGGATTATCATACCTCTTCGCATAATTCGTAATCAAGTAGTCCTTGTGCAAATTTAAACACTCCAACTAATGAGGGGCCATCATTTGTGGACTGGGATAGGTATTCCTCATCTTCTTCTTTTATCAATTAGAACTAATAGGGTTTTATGTGAAACCGAGTCATTAAAGGATATTTACTTTTAAGATCATACATATTTTCCCTAAAGAAATCTTGTCCCACAATGTTTCAATCCTCCTATAAGATCACCTCCTAAAAATAACATGGCTCAGCCTCCACCTAGACCCCCATTTGTTGTAAATGTTTTCAGACCCATAGATTTATGGGGTATGGTGGGTTATCCTAATGCAGTTCCACAAGAAGTAAGAAATAGGTTACCTAAGTTTCAAGGAAATAATTTTATCAGTGGTGACCAACATCTCAAGCTCTTTACTAATATTATGGAATACTTTTAGATTGATCATGAGGATGTATATGTGAAGTTGTTTATTCATACTATGGAAGATGATGCCCGTAATGTTACAAATATATTGTGACATTATTAATAAATTGTAATATTATTAATAATGAGTTTATAGAACTCATATTAATAATATAGTTGTAATAGTTAGTATTAGTATTTGGGTGAGTTGTGAGAACAACTCATGTAGCTATTTTGGTGTGTGAGATAATAAAGGGATGAGAGAGATATCCTAGGGATAAATCTGAGAGATTCATGGAGAGAGATTTTAGGGTTTGAAGATGAGTGTTGACTCCACCTTTGTAGGAGATCAAACACTATAAATTATATGCTCCATCTATGTAAAGACATCCCAAATGAATTTTAGTTTCTATATTATTATTATTCGGTGTTTTATTATTGTGTAGTTTTTATCAGTGGTATCGAGCAATCTCTGGTCTTAGGTTGTGATGGGAGAATGAATTCATGTGTTATACTCCAACTGTGAATTTGTAGCAGCTCTTGAGCATTGTATTGGCACAAAGGAGCTAATAATCTGCTCACGTCAAGTTCAAACTATGAACTGGATGCCAAAGTATTGAAGTAGCAGATAAAAATCTTGAAGATTGACAAGATAGAATTCACGTGGACAGATCTATAGAAGCAAATCAATCTAGAAATTTTGGAATCATTGAGACTCTATCGTTGATGTGGAGCAGATACATAGCTTTACAAATTCCAACAGCTGTCACTCTGTGTGTAGACACATATTTTGGCAATCCACATGCCTTTTCTGTCTTTGCATTTGTTCAGATCTGATTGGGTGATGTAACAACCATTTGGAGATCCTTATATTTTGTAGGAAAGACCATATTTTGTTTCATCCAATCATGGAAATCGTGAGTTACAACTCTTCTTATTTGTTTTTGCCATTTTTGGATTCAAATAAAAAAACACAAGTACAAATTTTTGTTTTCCATTTTTGGAAAGGGGTCCGGAAAGATGTTGGATTTAAAATTTGTAGTTGTCATAACTTTTAGCTGGTAACTTAGATTGAGATGATTTTTTGTTAAAAATGTGTGTTTTTTCAAGCTCTTTGCATTGGTCATTTTGTAGTCATAAAAATTGTAAAAAAAAAAAAATAACTACGCCTCACGGATGCATATTTTCAGTTGAAACCGACGTCCAATTCTTTAAATCGACATGGACAAGTTGAATCGAATTGAAAAATTTGAAGGCAAAGATTTCCATACATGGCAAGTTAGAACTCAATTGTTTTTGATTAACAAATATCTATGGGAGATTGTGGAAGGAAAAATCAAGAAACCACACGACGTAGATGAAGTAGCAAAATGGGAAAGTAAGGATCAAAAAGCAATGGCGATTATTGGCCTAGGTTTATCTGATGCCTACCTGCATCACATAAATCTAACAAAGACATCACATTTGATCTGGACGACATTAAGCAAACTATTTGGGTCACAAGTAGATAGCGCAACAGTGGCACTCAAGCAAAAGTTGTTTGGACTCAAAATGGAGGAAGGAGAAAGTATGGTGGAACATATCAGTAAGTTTTGTTCTATTTCAAATCAATTAGCTGGAATCAAAGTTGATGTGCTTGATGATGATGTAAAAGCAGTATTACTTAATAACATGCCTCCTAGCTATTCTAATATGGTCTTCACTTTGAGCAAAATAAATCCAAGTCTAGAGGATTTAATTTCTTCTCTGATAGAAGAAGAAAATAGAACCAAGAAGATTGATCTAGAAGAAACTGCAATGTATGGTAGAAACAAATCATATGCTAAAGGAAGATTCAAGCCTTCTTTTAAACAAAAATCAACCTCCCAAGGTCCACAAAAATTTCTTTGTCACTATTGTAATGCTCCTGGACATGGTATTATGTATTGTAAGAAAAGAGCACAAGATTTACTTGATGGTAAATTGAAGGATAAAGCCTTCATTTCTGAAAACAGAGATGAAGAAAGTGATTGGGATATGAAGTCTACCCACTCTGATAATGAGGAAACAAATGCTCAACAAAGTGATGAAGACTTCTTGTATTAAGTAAAGAGTGCATTATCATGGAGGACGGAGGCACAGAGGTTGGAGGTCAATTAGTGACCTCTCATCAGTCACCAACGATGGGGCCGCATGAAGTTGTGGTGACAGTGTGTGTGTGTGTGTGAGTTTTATTTTATTTTTTAGAGTTGTAGTTGATTGTGTGTAGTATGTTTTTTAGAGTTCCTATTTGAATAAGTGAAATGTTCACATTGAGGGGGAACTAAAACATGGTCTCAATGTTCAATTTTCTCTATTCAGTTTGTATTCAGTGAGTAATGTTTCCTATATATTCCCTGAAGGAAAGACATAGTGGATAGATGAAAGCACAAAGGAAAAGTAGCAGCATGATATTTGGGTTGTTGGTTGTCCTATAAAACCATCCTTTGTTTTAGGTTTTTGGTTGTCCTAGTAAAACCATCCTTTGTTTTAGGTTGTTGGTTGTCCTATAAAACCATCCTTTGTTTCAGGTTGTTGGTTGACCTACAAAACCATCCAGATCATGAGCACGCATGGGCAACAAGCTGCAGAAGGAAGTGTGATTGTTGTTTCTATAATGTCAACATTAGGGGAGTGTATATTGGGAATTAATAATGTTAACAATAGGGGAGTGAATGTTACAAATATATTGTGACATTATTAATAAATTGTAATATTATTAATAATGAGTTTATAGAACTCATATTAATAATATAGTTGTAATAGTTAGTATTAGTATTTGGGTGAGTTGTGAGAACAACTCACGTAGCTATTTTGGTGTGTGAGATAATAAAGGGATGAGAGAGATATCCTAGGGATAAATATGAGAGATTCATGGAGAGAGATTATAGGGTTTGAATATGAGTGTTGAATCCACCTTTGTAGGAGATCAAACACTATAAATTGTATTCTCCATCTATGTAAAGACATCCCGAATGAATTTTAGTTTCTATATTATTATTATTCGATGTTTTATTATTATGCATTTTTTATCACGTGATTGGTACAATTTTTTTCCAGAGAATTCTATTGACTCATGGGTTGAAATGAAAAATGCCTTCAAATTGCAAAGATGAAGATAAGACTAACCCAAGGTTCCTTCTCTCGAGAGATTGAGAACATTAAGAAGAATCCCAATGAACTTGTCCTAGATTTTAATTCTAGATTCAAAAAACCCCGAACATACTGATTGTGATACTCATAGCAAGTGATCAATTGTGCTAATAAAGTATTGTGATGCTTTCGACAAAAAAAGAAGCATACTATCTCGAGGGATAAAAACCCTAGGAATTTGAGGCAAAAGTTTCCATGGTAGTCTCGATAGAAAATAACATCAAGGTAGCAGGAAAACCTCCCAAGAGGGAGGGTTTCAAATTAATTAATCCTGAGAAGCCTTAAATAAGCAAAGGAGTTGATCTAGAAGAAGTGGTTAAGACTCTGGCAGGAGTTGTCAAGGAAATTTCCTATAAAATTGCTACACAGAAAAGGGAATAGGATAGAATTCTCAGGGCCAACACCAACCTTAGGGCTAAACAGATTTGGTGTTCATCCAAGAGGTGAAATCAGAAATGAGGAATGAGGAAAGGTACATACGGGGTCGAAGTAAACAACAACCTCAAATAGAATATAAACTTTTCCATAATCCGTTGATCGCAAGATTATTTATGGTCAAGAAACACATGTCATTAATTAGTGTGACAAATGTTTCTTACCCCATCCTCCATGTGATCCAAGTGAAGGGGGTGAAGATCCTGAGGATGACCCCACTTTTGGAGATGTCTGTATGATGGAGTGTCCTCGATGATTCATGGTGTGGGGTTTCCTCCACTAAATTAATAAGTTCTCAGATTGTTGAGGATTTTTGGGACTGCATCCACTGGGTATCTCCTCTTCCTTCTATTGATGATGTTGAGATTGATATGGTTTAGGGTTTCAAATTTCCTAATCATGACTTTGAGTACTTAAGGGATTTGATGATTAAGAAGTATGATGGGGAACTCCTTCTGAGGAGGATTGACAATTATTAATGAATGTAGTAGTTGCTTATGAAAAGCAAGATAATCTCGAAGTAGAGTTGTCAAAGAAGGAGGGCCACAACCAAAACCAAAAACTCCACTTCTCACCAATATCCAAAAAGACCCCCTAAGAAAGATATTCTAGTCCAAAACCCGTAATGTCAACAAACCCAAGAACTTTGCTCAATCCATTAAGAGCCTTATACCCCAAGAGAAAACAATCACCCTACCCCTGGTACAAATTTACCCAAGTATACCCCCTATGACATGGCCCAAATTTTGAGTCAAATCAAGGTCATGTACCTATTATTGAATTTCTTAGAATCCCCAAGCACAAAAGAAGAGCCTTTGAGTACTTGGGATTTAAGGAAGAGGCAGTAGCCCCAGGTAAAGATGTCAACAATATTGATCTTCCTCCTATTATTCAAGAATCGAGGTTCCACAAACATTGGAAAATATGGGAGAATCTTTTGAAGTATACTTAGCCACTTCCCTTGTTGAATCTCATCTTGATGTTGATCCTTTCTATGCTACTCTGATTATTAAAGAAATACTTGTTCACAATTGCATGTTTGACTCGAGGGCTTCATGTAACGTGATTCCACTTGAGGTGATGAACGAGATTGATATAAAAGTAACAACAACCTTTGGGAGATGTACTACTATGGACTCAAGAGAAGTACCTATAATTGGATATGTTAAGGGATTGGTAGTGTAGTTGGAGGCTTACCTTGGTAAGCATCCCACTATCAATATTGTTATCAGAGACTACCCTTCTAAATGGGGTATGTTTTTGTCAAGAAAGTGGGCTGCCAGTGTTGTTGGAAGTGTGCAGATGGACATGTCATATGCCACCATACCTATAGAGGGGAACCTTTTCAAACTATATGGGGAGAAGAAGATGTTACACCTGATTGAAGATCCTAAAAATGTTTCTTATGAAGTATTATATGTTGATGTGGATGTTAATAATTTTTTGGGGTTTACAGACTTTAAGGATCATGTTATTAATTGAGTAAGTTCTTGGATAAAATCAATGCCCATTGTACTTTACTATTCGATGGAGCTTGCTCTAGTTTCGAAATGGAGCTGGGATTGTATTGATATCCCCAACCAAGAGACCTTTAATTTTTCTTTAAAATTGAGGTTTGAATGTACAAATAATATCATTGAGTATGAGGCACTGCTCTTGGCCAAAGGATTGCTTGGAAGTATGGTATCAAGGATATAATTGTTAAAGGAGACTCAGAACTTGTGGTAAAGAAAGTGAGAAAATTGTATGCTACGAAGAATTAGAGAATGAAACAATATAAGCATGCGGTATGGGATTTTGTTGAGATGTTTGACTCCTTTAATATACTATACCATGACAGAACTCAGAATGCTACAATAGATAGGTTGGCATGTGATTGGCTCTAGATTTGAAAATTGCACTATCTCTCCTTACTATGATTATGATATTAAAGTACTTTCAAGACCGTTCACCCCGATAATGTAAAAAAATAGCAGGTCTTTGATGATGATGCCTAGGTTCAAAGATTTTTGCGAATGAAGGAGAATTTACCAATCAATGCATAGATTGGGAACCAATGATCATAGTGTGTGATGGAAAGGAGACCTTGTTTAGGAAAGACATAATCCAATTGAAGAAAACACAATCCCTAGAGGGTTGGTGGCTTTAGAGTCCAATTTTGATAATGCAGACATAGGGTGATCCAGAGACACATCTCAGCTTCAAGGGATGTGGAAGAGCATAATTTGGGAACTGAAGCAAATCCTAGGAAAGTGTGGTTAGGGAGTAACTTGAGTAAAGAGGAAAAGAAATCTTATGTTGAATTGCTACAAAGGTACCAAGATTGCTTAGCATGGTCTTATTCAGAGTTGAAAGCATATAGGGAAGATCTATTCCAGCACGAGATACCTTTAGAGCCTAATGCTAAACCATTTAGGCAAAATCAAAGGCCGATTAATCCACTTCTTTCCCTCAAAATGCAAGAAGAATTGAAAAATTTAAGGGATGGAGGGATCATACAGCCAACGAGATATTCTTCATGGGTGGAAAACTTGGTGCCGTTAGAAAGAAAAATGGAGATATAAGGTTGTGCGTAGATTTCAGAACTTGAATAAGGCCTCAATTAAAGATAATTATCCATTGCCTAATATGGATAACATGTTATACTTAGTCACTAGATCTGAATTTATTTCCACACTAGATGGGTTTTCAGGATACAACCAGGTGGTTGTGAAGTAATCGAGAGAGTGTAGTCATTTTTACACCCACTAAAGAACAAGGGAATCCTATGCGCGATGGCCTATTACCCAATAGGCACTCGGGTGCTGACCCGAGGCACGTGTAGGCATCGAGTCTCTCTTATGTGAGTTAAGTGGAAACATCATCTATGAAATAAGATTAGAAAGAATGAGCGAGATGAAACATTCATCATAGAGCTCGTAATGTACAGCTCTAAACGAATGCACCATCCAAGATAGAAAGATACTTAACAAATTATAGATAAGGATCACAACAAAGAGAGGAAATGTATAAGAATTCATATTCACTCTATTAAACATTAACATGTATGAAACATAAGCATAGATATATATATATATATATATATATATATATATGTCAATCAAG
>CM031241.1:468654418-469144418 GCA_018340775.1 Taxus wallichiana var. yunnanensis
CCGTTAAATAGTTCTTAAAATTTCTCAATGAGATGTTGTTGCAAAATGTTGGGGCAAATTTGGAATAAGATTTTCATGTGACAAATTACATTTTATGTGTTTCCACAATTTAAAAAAAAGACTCTCATTCAAACAATTTACATGGTTTGTCAATTCTACGGATTTAGTTTGTCGATTCAACAATTTTTTTATAATGGTTCTTTAGGGCTTAATTGCCTCACTTGGAAGATATTTTGTATGGGGCTTAGTTGCCCTAGCCAGCACGTTGGATTTTGTCTGTAGTTTTTCCCAATTTCAACAATTTTTTTATAATGGTTATGTAGGGCTTAATTGCCTCACTTGGAAGATATTTTGTATAGCGCTTAGTTGCCCCAACCAACACGTTGGATTCTGTCTGTAGTTTTTCCCAATTTCAACACTTTATCATGTCTCCCAAGGTTTGAACTTGAGCCTCTCCTTTGAAATCCTATTTGGTTTTACCAATTGAGCTCATCCAGCTTCTTTTGGCTCCTTCACAAACTTCTGCCCCTCTGCCACATCATGGGAAGGATGGTCATCATTGGAAGGGAAAAGATTCACATCAAAGTATCTCTGCTCAATTACCACATAATTAGGAAGCACACCCAATTTGGCATGCAGCTTAAAGGACAAATCATACTTATGAAACTTGAAAACATGCTTTAGCCTTCTAAGCTGGTCGAAAAACGAGTTGCAGGAATATTTTGGTAATAAATCCCAAAGGATAGCCCTGACTCATCTAACGAATCAAAGATGGTTTTCTAAGGGAAGCCCTTTATTAGGTCTCACCTAACATTGCTTGAAGCACCGTGAGAAGTTGCAGAATGGACATAAAATCTATTGCTCTGTTCTTGAGAAAGTGCTAAAAATGATGTATGATCAGAAGTGTCACCTAGATGTTAGGATTGTAATATGGGATAGAGTACTCATACAAGAATGTTTTCTTGTTGGGAGCTCATTGTTGCAACATCAAATTCTACAAGTAAGTCTAATCATTGTTTTTCATCCTCTTGTTTGTACATGGGTGGTTTGTAGTATGTCTCTTACAATTGGTGGTTTCGTACTTCATTTATGTTTTTGTTTGAATTTGTAGGTTCTGCTAAACCATTTGTGTGGTGATTTACAAAAAGAAGCTCTCTACTCAATAGCCCAATCTGTTGTATTTCTTTTCCTCGCTGTAAAATATATAAAATGGACATCAACTATGCAAATTTCATAATTAGATTTGGATTTTTTTAATTAACATGATGAATCCTGAGTTCTTATTAATAATTATGAAACACACAACATCCTAAAAATCTACATGACCTCAGCTTTGCAAATGTTGATGAACATTCTTAAGAGATTAAGCAAATTTTCCTCTTTGAATACATGATGTTGCAGTAATTTATTGAATTTAGCTAGGGTTTTAAAGGGTACTTCATTTGGACCTTATGTGTCACAAGTTATAGGACATTTGTAATTGCAAATTAAAAAACTTATATAAATATTTGTTATAATGTATCTATCTATTTGTCTACTTGTCTACCTACCTACCTATCTATCTATCTATCTATCTATCTATCTATCTATATTTAAAATTGGGATATGAGAAGCCTTAAAGTTTTCCAACTAGGAAATACTTGGTTGATATATTGTTGAGATGCTTTTACAACTAAGGCCTGATTTTCCTTATCCTACAGGTCAGGTATCACCTTGCTTTACTCTATCTGGGTGAAATTGGAAGGCAGAGAGGTAACAATCAACATATAAATAGAAGGCATTGTGATCGAGTCTTTTTAATCTCTCTTGAGTATCTCACCTTTATTTTGAGTCAAATTAACAACCAATATAGTGGTACTGCTTCATTCATTAAAGGGTGTACTTTCAGTTTCCGAGCATCTTTCATTGTTGATCTGGTAGATGAAATAAACCACCGATGGTCTTTGACAAGGTGATTGCGAGCAAAGCGTTAGATGCAGCTAGGTAGGTCGACTTGCAAGACGCATATGCCTAAAAAAATAATTCAAGTTTTCTTTTTTAATATTTTATGACCTATCTCCAAATCATGCTTAAAAAACATTGAGTGGAATAAAATATGGAAGCAACAACAGAGTAGGATCCTCCAAATTTTGGCAACTAGAATTCATAGGCCTCCACAGTCCATAATTATATAGAACATAAATGAGATTTTGGACTAAAATCCTATGATAGAATTTTGGTGCATAATAGCTTTTTATTCCAAGGTGATAGAATTTTTATGCAATAAAATTCAGGCATAGTTTTTTTAATTTCCGGAGCTCTTTCTTGTTAATTCTGGCAATATTGCAGGATCAATTGGTTGTTGGGTTTGGTGATGCACAATTGCTAAGCTGAAGCCGACATGTCAATGAGCCCTCTTGCTTTAAGAGATCAACTAGTGATGATCAGGGACCATAATCCTCCAATGCAGTCCTTATGTTGGTATTGGTTAGTTGGATCTCATGAAATTAGAGTCCATTTTCAAAACAAAATTACAGTGAAACTGAATTTTTGAGTGCACCTCATTTTCTAGCTATGGTAATGGATTCAACATTGTTGCTTGGGCATGTATGCTGCTTCGACAAGGACAAGCCAAAGACCTTTTCATTGCAGGCTTATGGGATGGGACACCTCATGATGATTTAGTAGATACACTGCATCTCGTTGTAATGTGTATTGTGGATTCACTTTCAATTAGGCCTACAATGAAGCAAGTTTTGCAGTGACTGATACAATCACAACTGCCTCTTGTTTGCTAGCCAAGCATTGCATTTTGTAATTGTAGAGTCAAGGTTATTGTTCCCATCTTTTGACATTTAAAATTTTCAGACCGGTTTCTGAATTGTATCACCTAAGAAATGGACAGAAAGTCCTTGTAGAAATATTAAAAATCCTCATTTTCCAATCTTTTGCATTATAGTTATTTTTTTACATTGACTGATCTCTCTTTGATTCTGAATAGAGTCTGATGAATGTGGATAAATTTCCTCTTCCACTGTCAAAATGTGTGAGAACGTTTTATTGACAAATTCCAAGGAGAGATTAAAAGAAAAAAATAAATTAATATAAGTGGTCCAATGATGTTTCTATATTTTAATTGGAGAAAGGACACAAAGTATATTTTATTCCAAAAAATAGAAATAGAATAAAATAAAAATAGAATGGTTTACTTCTATTATTAAGCGTCAAGTTCGATAATAATTAAATAAAAGAGTCTATAACGGGGGTGCAAGGATAGAAAGGGAGAAATCAAATCTTGTTTTTAGGATAAAGTGGAGTTTGAGTTTTTAATATTGCATATTCCTAATTTTAGAATGGGGCGTCAACTTGAGGGGAATAAAGTATTATTTTATTGGTTTATCGGGGCATGCATGTAGTTCCAGATGGGCGCCCACTTTGGAAGAGGATGGGAGGTTATAAAGGTAGATTTGGGGTTTATTACTGCAGGGATCTTGGGATTGTAAGATTTTTTTCCATTTGGCCTTGCTTTGCATCAAGAAACGACCCTCTAATCAACCCACCATGCATGAAGTTGTCAGAGTTCTAAAGTTGGTGTTGTTAGTGCTTGCTCCTAAGCAAGTTCCTAATAGTATCTCGAACAATCTAAAGTTGATGTTGCCAGTACCTGCTCCTAAGCAAGTTCCTAGTATTCGAACAAACCAACTGACCCCTAGTAATAATTACAGGAGGTATTTGGATGAATATGCAGATGGTAAGCACAGATATGTTACAGGGAGCACAAGCAACATTTGTTTGTGAGATTTGGTGAGGTGATTTCACAAAACACTGTTTGATTGGAATGAGACTGGGATAGTGTTGTGTCGGAAAAAAATGCATTCATGTTTAGTTCAAATAAACTACTCCAAAACGCTACCACTCATGATATAAGATTTGCAAATGTATATGTACAAATTTGAAATGTAGAGATAGAACCTTTAAATGAAGTGCTTAATCTATATTTCTACACTTGCAAAATCAATCACACCCCTTATCAACATCAACTACAAAAATAATATCCCTCTAAATCAAATAACATATATCATTTGGCATTCACATTGCAATGTACACATGCAATTGCTAGTTATATAAGAACTAGGAGTTGATAAACTAAATTTTGTTAAGCCAACAAGAAGAGGCATTTCATGTATATCAAAATTCGATTGAATTTAACCTCAATATAAGTAGGTGATTACTGGAAATTTTAATGTAAATTCTTCTAATCTAAAAGAGAAGTTGGGAAGGAACTCAATTCTCCCACCCAACACTCTAGGCTTCAATGTCTATGTCTAATGTGGTTTTATAAATATTAAACCTAAATCGGGATTATTCACATGGACTAATTGGAGACTACAAGATCATGCTATATTGGAATGATTGGGTCAATTTCTTCTCATTCCCGATTAAGGATTTGACAAGTATAGATTTCACTTAGATTCCTTCGAGTTCTTTGGATAATATCATTTCCTAATCTATTTGGTGATCATGTCATATTCCATGCTACTTTGAGGATCTCATTTAGCATGGAATTTATGTGGTTTTAAACCCCATATTTTGAGCCAAATCTTAAGAAATGGTCGATCTTAAATGAGACATGATATAGAAGATTCACGCTAGCTTGAAAAGTTAAAAAAATGTAAACACAAGATCAAGGAAATGAAACAAATAGATTTATTTGATTCCTATAAATAGATGTCCTTTGTAACACCATGTACAAGATTCTCAAAAAAATATTGTATAAAGAATAAAGTACCGCCTCTAAAGAATTTTTTTAAGAAGTGGTTTTGTCATTGGAAAATAAATATTGGATGGCATAAATATATCTCATGAAAGAATCCGATTAACCATAAAAGGAAATGAGGCGCGATAATCAAATTTTATTATGAGGATCATTTGGCACTTTCTAATGCGGGTCTTAAGGAAATTTGGATTCTCTAAAAATTGAAACAAGCTCATATACGGTTATATCTCCTTTACATCCTATTTTGTAGAAATAAATTAAGTCCCAATTCGATACTTCTAGGCTCCTTGTAGGCTTCCACGGGGAGATCCTATTTCCCCTCCCTTATTCATTATTCTAGTGAAATCCTTAGGTAGGTTGGTGAACAATCATACGGTAATATTAAAGTTAAAGGGATTGGAGATCACCTCAACTTAAGGCCCATATCCCATTTATGTTTTGCAAATGACACTCTACTAACAAGAGAGTCTACTCTTAGGAAAAGAAAAATAATGTTTACATTATATAGAGTATTTACCATATGGTAAATATTATTTAGCCATGATAAGTTAGTTAAATATATATATATATGTAAGTGAGTTTGGAGTGATTCACTCAACTAAAGAATTTAGGAGATTGTTATACGTTTGTCAAGGAATTGTTGTACCAACTGCCTAGAATATATGATCACTACGTCCTATGTATATGTGTGTGTGTGTGTAGTAGCAAATTAATAAGAAGAATATATTTTTGTTGTACAAATTGCTTGCCTTTTAGAATTGGTATTCGAGCAAGGATGATTCTCATATATATATATATTTGTAAGTGAGTTTGGAGTGATTCACTCAACTAAAGAATTTAGGAGATTGTTATACTTTTGTCAAAGAATTGTTGTACCAACTGCCTAGAATATATGATTACTAAGTCCTATGTATATGTAAGTGTGTGTAGTAGCAAATTAATAAGAAGAATATATTTTTGTTGTGCAAATTGCTTGTCTTTTAGAATTGGTATTCGAGCAGGATGATTCTCTGAAAGTGTGTGGGGGAAATGTATCTTATTTATTTCTCCGTACCTGAAAAGTTTAGTCTTATTGAATATCAGCATAGTATCAGGTCCGTATAGGATAGTTTGTGTAGTCTTTCTTCTTAGAATTTCATTCGGCGTATCGAATTCTACTTCAACAAAACGTCTATCTCCTCTACATTAGAGTTTCAACAAAGAATCGGTTAGATAAGGGAACGTTCAGGACCTGACACCGGTGATATCCTTTCAAAATCGCAGAGCTCGAATTGTATTCAATTCCGTCCTGCCACTTGCACGGTTTTTACACAAAGGCAACACTGTCACTTCGGTCATTACGTGGAAGATATTGCAGATTCTAGCCATTCACCAGACAGGTGATAAATACAATATTGGCTACAAAGAATTTTCTTTTGGGGAACTGTAAATAACCATTTGCACTAAGTTCGTGCTAAGTGTATACAGTTGAGCCTGTCATCGTTTGCAAGCCTGTAATTCATCACCATGTGGGGAAGATTTTGTTTCTGTGCGGTTGGAATTCAGATATAAATTATAATTCACATTGACATCTATGAGATCCACTTGGCAGATCGAACTCCAGATCCACAGTGGCACATATCAGCTCATGAGTCTCTCGACAGTATAGTCTTCTTGCGAACTGTATTTTGTTTTTATTTGGTGCCAATCTGGGAACGAGTAATTTATAGTCTATATTTACCGTACACTCTCCTAGCCACGTTGAATCAAGACAAACATATCGCTGTATATTTCTCTAGCCCTGTCTTCATACGTGTTGCATGTTTGAGATATGCATCAGTCTCTTTACTTTTTAAGTCTATGTTTATTGAACGCTATGATGACTAAGTTTTTTTCAATCAACACTTGTCAATTCTAACACAGTCAAACTGCAGATCAAAAAGTGATTTTGCCAAGTGTCAATTGAAGTTTGCCACAGCAGAGGCTTAACTGAGTCTTTGATTTCCTTTAAATATCTGTTTAGATTGGGTGTAGAACACAACAACACAGGCAGATATTTGTTTGTACGCAGCAGTCTATTTGTGTATTTTTTAAATAAAAACAGAGTCTTTGTTCTGAGTATATCTCAATCTTTTGTATAGAATGCTATTTTTCTTGTAGCTATTCTACCTGATCATATAATATCAATTCTGTTTTTTTAATCATTCTGGAACTGTTCTTTGTTGGGTTGTGAATTCTGTTTTTTATCATTCTAGAACTTGTTCTTTTTGGGTTGTGAATTCATTTCATTTAAGTCCCTGTTCAGTTTCTCAATTGGTATCAGAGATGCATATATAAGTTGTTTATTTGACTGCTGCAAGCTAGTATAATGGCCCAGACTAACAATACTGTGCAGTATCGATTCCTCTTTTCAGTGGGGAGAACTATGAGTATTGGAGTGTGAAGATGAGAACTCTGCTTATCTCACAAGAACTGTGGATGCTTGTTTCTTCAGGCTATTCAGAGCCAGCTGATGAAGCCGCATATAATCTTTTGTCTGCTGATCAAAAGACAGAGTTGAAGGAGAACAGAAAAAAAATGCCAAAGCTCTGTTCATTCTTCAAACAGGAGTTGACATCTCAATATTTCCAAAGATTGCAGAGTGTTTGATGTCACATGATGCTTGGGAATCCTTGGAAAAGGCCTACAAAGGTTCCGTCAAGGTAAAAATTGTCAAACTCCAAATGTTAAGAAGAGATTTTGAGTCTCTTTCTATGAAAGAAAGTGAAAGTGTTGAAGCTTTTATTACTAGAGTTCAAAATATTGTGAATGCTATTCATGCCCATGGTGAATCTCTTGAAGATAGGAGGGTTGTTGAAAAAGTGTTAAGAAGTCTTCCTAAAATTTTTGATCCCATTACCATTGCTATAGAAGAGTCAAGGGATTTATCACAACTAACTCTTAGTGATTTATTTGGAAGCCTTCAAGTACATGAAAATAGGTTGAAAAGGAATGAGGAGCCCCCGGAACAAGCCCTCCAAACCAAGTTGAAGGTTGATGACAAGAAAAAACAATCTTCCATGAATGAGGCTTCTATTTTTTCCTCATCATATAGAGGAGGTAGAGGCCATGGAAGATTTCATGGAAAAGGAGGTCGTGGTAGAGGAAGAAGCAACAACCCTGGGAGAGGCCACCTTCATTGTAACTATTGTGGTAAAGATGGTCATATTGAACAATATTGTTTCAAAAAGAAAAGAAACACCTCCCAAGAAAATTTTAGTAAAGACGAAGGTGAGAAATCTCAAAATTTGTTTTTCACATCAAATAGCTTTGAAGTCAAGATGATTTTGTTTGGTATTTAGATAGTGGTTGTTCAAATCACATGACTGGAAATAAAAGTTTGTTTGCAAAGTTAGATGAGAGTGTGAAGGGGAAAGTCAATTTTGGTAATGATAATCAAGCAGAAGTAATGGGAAAAGGTGTTCTTTCTTTAAAAATGAAGAATGGGAGTACTATGTATGTACATGACACTTTGTTTGTTCCAAGCTTAAAGCATAACTTGATTAGCATAGGGCAACTAAATACTAAAAATTACAAGACTATTTTTGAAGGAAAGTCTTGTAAGATTTTTAACAACAATGGACTAGTTGTTGAAGCTCCTATGACACATAATAGGATGTTTTTGCTAAAAATGGAATCTGATGTAGCTTGTTTGAAGGTATCTGTTGATGATCCTTGGATTTGGCACAAGAGGTTTGGGCATCTTAATTTTGGATCTCTCTCATTCATACAAAAGAAGAACTTGGTGAGAGGTTTTCCATCTTTCATAAAGCCGAAAAAAAGGTATGTGAAGGTTGTGTAATAGGGAAGCAACATAGAGAAAGTTTTCCTAATCATCATTTTAGAGCACATGAGCCTTTGGCTTTAGTACATGCAGATATTTGTGGTCCCATGCAAACTTTGTCTCTTGGAAAGAACAAATATTTTCTTCTCTTTGTAGATGATTTTTCAAGGATGTCTTGGGTCTATTTCTTAAGTGAGAAGTCTCAAGCTTTTAGTTTCTTTCAAATATTTAAAGCACTTGTTGAGAAGGAATCAGGTTTCTATTTGAAAGTTTTAAGAACTGACCGAGGTGGAGAATTCACCTCTAATGCATTCAAAGAATTTTGCATCTCCCATGGCATTAAAAAAGAGCTAACTACAACTTATACTCCTCAACAAAATGGAGTAGCGGAGAGGAAAAACAAAACTATTGTAGAGATGACCAGATGTATGTTGAAAGAAATGTGCTTGCCAAACATGTATTGGGCAGAAGGAGTGCATTCAGCTATTTATATTCTCAATAGAAGTCCTACAAAGATGGTAAAAATTCTACTCCTTATGAGACTTGGTTTTGTAGAAAGCCAAATGTTTCTCATCTAAAATTTTTGGGTCTACATGTTTTGTTCATATTCCTCAACAACAAAGAAAGAAGTTAGATGAGAAATCAGTGAAATGCATTTTTATTGGATATTCAGAGGAAAGTAAAGCTTATAGATGTCATGATCCTCTTACTAATAAGTTTCATATTAGTAGAGATGTGATCTTTGATGAAGGGGGAGTTTATTTTTAAAATGAAGGAGAAGATAAGATAATTACTCCTCATATTGAAAATTTAATTCTTGATAATAGTATTCAATCAGTGCAGCCCTCTACAGCAACAAATATGGGGTCACCTTCAAGGACTTCTCCATCAAAGGAATCCTCTTCTACTTCATCAACTAGTTCTCATGTTGACACCCAAGTAAGGACTCCATGTAGCCCTCATGGAAAAACAAGAAGTTTGAAGGAAATATATGAGATAGCCAGGTATGCTGATGATAATTTTGCTTTGCTTTCTTCTACACATGTTGAACCTTATAATTTTAAAGAAGCTTGTACTAATGAGCTATGGATGCAAGCCATGGATGCTGAAATGTCTCAGATTAATAAGAATGATACATGGGAGTTAGTTGATCTGCCTGATGGAAAATCAACGGTTGGAGTAAAGTGGATTTACAAGATAAAATTCAACATGGATGGAAGTATTTCAAAATATAAAGCACGGTTAGTTGCAAAAGGATATGTGCAACAAGAAGGCATTGACTATGAGGAGACATTTGCTCTAGTAGCAAGAATGGAAACTGTAAGAACCTTTCTTTCCATTGCATCTCAGTTATAGTTAACAGTTTATCAAATGGATGTTAAATCTGCATTCTTAAATGGATATTTGAAGGAAGAAGTTTATGTGGACCAGCCACAAGGTTTCATTGCTCGGGAAAATAAGATAAGGTTTATAGGCTTAAAAGGGCTCTTTATGGTCTTAAACAAGCCCCGAGAGCTTGGTACTCTAGAATAGATAACTATTTTCTTGATCATGGATTTGTTAAATGTTCTTCAGAGAGTATTGTTTACAAAAAAATTGTAGGATCAGATTTCATTATTCTTTGCTTATATGTGGATGACTTAATATTTTTGGGCACCTCATTCTCACTTGTGGAGGAGTTCAAAGAGGCTATGAAATCTGAATTTGAGATGTCTGATTTGGGAAGAATGCAATATTTTTTGGGTTTGGAAATTACCCAAGAAGTTCTTGTATATCTATCTGTCAATCCAAATATGTTGAAAATATGTTGAAAAGGTTTAATATGCAAGGTTGTAAATCAGTGGGCACTCCTCTTGTTGTTGGGAGTAAATTGATGAAGGAAGATGAAACTCCACCTTGTAATGCCACTCTTTATAGATCTCTGGTTGGTAGTCTTATGTATCTAACATCTACTAGACCAGACATTTTGTTTGTTGTAAGTCTAGTTGCTAGATTCATGCAACAACCTCAAGAGTCTCATTGGCAGGAAGCTAAAAGAATTCTCAGATATGTAAGTGGAACTAAATATTTTGGATTGTTTTATAAAGCTACTAATAATTTCAATGTTGTAGCCTACACAGATGCGGATTGGGCAGCAGCTTGGATGATCGAAAGAGTACCTCTGGATATGCTTTCTTCTATGGAGTAAATCTCATTTCTTGGAGCAGTAGAAAGCAACTCACTGTAGCTTTATCTACAGCTGAAGCAGAATATATAGCGGCATCATCAACAAGCACACAAGCCATTTGGATGGCAAGACTATTTGAAGATTTGGGAATGGAAGTATGTAAGCCCATTCAAATTTATTGTGACAATCAAAGCACAATATCCATGACAAAGAATCATGTTTTCCATAGCAGGAGCAAACACATTGATATCCGACATCATTTCATTCGGGATCTTGTTCAACAACAATTCATTTACTTTGAATTTTGTCAATCTGAAGATCAACTTGCAGACATCTTTACTAAGGCCCTTCCAAAGGATAGATTGGAGCATCTTCGATCACTGTTAGGAATTCAAAAACTTCGCATCAAGGGGAGATTGAAAGCTATGATGACTAAGTTTTTTTCAATCAACACTTGTCAATTCTAACACAGTCAAACTGCAGATCAAAAAGTGATTTTGCCAAGTGTCAATTGAAGTTTGCCACAACAGAGGCTTAACTGAGTCTTTGATTTCCTTTAAATATCTGTTTTGATTTCCTTTATAGTCTATATTTACCGTACACTCTCCTAGCCACATTGAATCAAGACAAACATATCGTTGCATATTTCTCTAGCCACCGTCTTCATACGTGTTGCATGTTTGAGATATGCATCAGTCTCTTTACTTTTTAAGTCTATGTTTATTAGATTAAAATTTCTTATAAGTTATCTTTCATACAATGTTGTCCATCTTCGACATTCAAAGTCCATAAGTTATTTTGTTGTAGAGTCAAATATAATCTTTAATTGAATTTCATAAATTCCTTATTCAAGTCGTTAATAGTCAATATATGTTAGTCACTAGTACATGAGTTTGTGTGTCATTAGAGGGCTTCAAAACACTTCATTGTTATTATATTTTCTCATGTCATAGTATTAATGTCAATAGTCATCGTGAGTTGTAGCCAAAGTGTCATTTAGGTGATTTTAGGTTTTTGTTATCATCTTAAAAGAGTCGAGAGTTATTTTGTGTCATCAATGTGTAAAAAGAGTTTGAATATTGTCATGTCATTGTATTGTCCTTGTGGTAGTCTCATTGTAAGAAAAAAAAATTACCTCGCGGACATTTTTTTGGTGTTACCCGACGTTTGAAAAATAAAGTGTTTCACATTGCGGGAGGAGACAAAATAAAGTACAACGTGGAAATAGATGATATTCATATCCAAATTCCACCGAGTTAGCGAGTACATATAATGGAGGATGAAGGTAATGGAGGCTAGAGGACAAGCAACGACCTTTCGACAAGTCACTAATGACGGGACCACTTCACTGATTTGGTGGCACGTGTGTGAGTATTTTAGCATGCAGTGTGTTTGATTTCACATTTTCAGTGTGGTGTGAAAAATAAGAACAAACATATATTCCTGTTCACTTTGGTATGTGGCTATTCCTAGATTATTCCCTAATGTAATAACATATTAACGAATAGATAGCACAGATTAAAAGCAACATCATGAGTCTTGAAGAGGTTAAACAGTCAGATGTGTTCATGTTCATACCTAGGTTTGTGGTTAGCCTTTGGAAAACCATTGAAGATTGTCCATATGTGTTCCTACTTGAGTTCCCACATTGCTAGGTCATATGTGTTCCCTAGAGTGGCTGGTTGATAAGAATATGATTCCTAAGTGTGTTCCCATCCTCGTCGGTCAAATGTGTTCATGACAGTGCATGGTTGATAAGAAGTTGATGTGTTCCTTTTTCTACCTTCAGTTCAAGTGTTGTTCCCTTGTTCCGCACACAAACAAACAAGAAAACTACTTATTTACAAATTTACAAACTATCAATATTTGAATGAGGATTTTGCTTTGATGGAATTATTCCCATTTCACCCACATTTTCAATATAGAAGATAAAAGGATTATAAGAATTCATTAGGAGAAGCAACAACATTAAATAAGCAAGATTGGTTGGAAGGAAATCCTAAGTTATCTTCTCACCTATCAAGAACATAAATGTTCTTCTTGGTTACCCAAGATCATTGATTAATGTGATGGAGGAAGAGGAAGAAAGCAACACTTTTAGACAAATAGATAACAGAGAAATATCCTACTCATGCATGCATTAAACTTTAAAAATCATGTGAATTTGCATATATCCAAATAACCTAGGAGATGTAAATGCTTCGAGACACGAAGTTCTTCACATAACATCTAATAGATTGAACATGAAGTTTCTTACTTGAATATATATCAAAGCACATAAGCAAATTAAGGAATAGAACAAAAAGAATATATAAGACAGAAAAGAAAAGATATTCTTCTACGTATTGACTATAGCTTTGCACATTATCTTTCCATCAACAAAAATCCAACCCCCTTCACAATGACAAATATCTTCTTTTATAGCCACTCAGGTGGTTACAATTAGAGGCCTTTCAGTTTCCTTTATTTTAATTAAACATTAATACTTTAATCAAGAAGTATTAAGTCATGAGTTGGCTTTAATTACAAAATATATTGGCAAAACAAGCCAACATATTTATATATATCGAACTAAAAGAAAGGATTATGTGCCAGCTGAGGGAACATTCAAAGAAGAGGCTACCACGGTATTTGTTCTGAGGATTTGGTGCCTGAATTTTACAAGTGCCCCAGCTATTTCCATGCCTTTAGGAATAGTGGTATTTGCAGATGGCATTTTCCCAGATATTTAAACAACCTTCCATGTCTTTCCAAAATTCTGCATTTTGGGAAAAGCCTTTATTTTCTTCAATGACAGATTGTTTGCCTTTGTACATACCTCCTTCATCTTTTCCGAGTTATGATATCAGATTTTAAAAAAATTCTTTGATGAGTGCTTTAAACTCTGCTTTAATATCATGTATTGTATTTCTGCTCATGATTCTTCTTTGAAGAAGTGGCATTGAAGGTCTCAAAATTCATCTAGTACACAAGTCTTGAAGGCTTCACCTTTCGGAACATATTCTTCAATTTATCAATTGCTTCTTCCAAGAATTTAATATTCCAATCCACACTATACACCCATTTCTTTGAGAGATTTTTCTTTGAATCATCAAAGATCATGTTTGCAATGAGAATTGATTCATCAGTATTTCTCATTTGTCTAAGATCTTGCAAACACTCTGTCCACATCTTGAGCTCTTTCTCTAGGCTTGAAATGGTTGAGGTAAACCTTTTCTGAATTAAATAGATATTATCATATTCTTTGCATGCTTCCTCCATGAAATTCAACCCGAGAAACCATCATCCCATCCACAATATCCTCAATTTCTTTTCCATAATATGCATACTTTTGAATATCCTTGATGTTTTGTACTTCCTCATTAGTCAAGATGACAATGGGGTGGCATTGAAGTTAGAGGAGTTGGGTCGAACACATTGTCACTTGCCAATAGGGACCTAATGAAGTTAGAAAGGATTTGTACTTGCTCTTCAAGTTGTTTTTGTGTTTACTTTCTTTTCTCCACTCTTTCAATAACTTTTACATTATCTCCTTCAAGTTGTGAACTTCACTTTTAGGAGTGGATTCACCCAATGGTATTCTTGATAATTCCAAATCATTCAAAGCCAAATTCTTCTCATCCTTCTCCATTTAGGGCCTAGAAAGATCCAAGAATTGTTGACCTTTAGAATCGAGACACCGATCTGAAGTGGTTTTAGCTTTCTTTGCAGATTGGGTAGGAGTTGTGCCTAATAAGGCAACGACAACATCAAACTTGGGATCCAATACTTTAGATGAAGTTTTCCTTTTTCTGTTATCAACAAAAAGTTGTACCCAAGTGAAAGTGGTATTGTAGGGGAAGGAGCAAGAGGGCTTAATGTAAATGTGCTCATTGAGTCAAGAATCATGTGCGGTGATACCTCTGTGGTAGATGTTCTAGTATTAAGTAATAATGATCTCCTTGGTAGGAGTATCTGAAGTGCTCTCTTTTTCAAATTTTGATTTTTCTTTCTCTTGTTTATCATCCATTTCATCTTCCTTTTAAGTGATTCATCCTCCTTGATTACTTTCTTATTCTTCTTCTTGATTTCTTGATTCTTTCTCTTCCTCTAAAGATTAATGACTTGATCAACCACATGGACTACATCTATCTATATAGGATGAAGGGGACGATTTTTTCCTCTTCAATTAATTTTTTTGCCTCCTAGACCTTTTTGCCTTTCCTTTCTTGATATACACCAAATTTGAAGACTCGAGAGGAGAGGGGGTTGAATAAGTATGTTCCTCAGGTATTGCTGTAGGGGTCTCTCTATGGGGAGTGAATGCTTCTTTAGAGGAAGACCTTGATCTCCGTGTTATAGGCATTCATTTTCCTATCAAACCAAACTTTAGTTCTGACCAAGACTAGGTTTATGATCTCTTGCAAGTTATCCCTTTCTTTCTTGAACCAGTAAATGGTGTCAAGAGGAGTGTGCTTGATAGATTTTCCAAAATAAAGAGACTGTAGTTATTCATCATCATGCGGTTCATCTAGTACTTGTAGATTCCAAAATCCTTGATTTGTTGTAAGGATAGCCTACCATAGTATCTTCTTCTTACCTCATATTCATCGATAATACAACCCAATAGTATTCTAGGTCAGGAAGGTGATAGAAAGACATCCTGAAATTATTTCTTGAGGTCAAAGCGGTTCTTTTCTTAAAAGAGTAGAAATTAAAAGAAGAAATAGTCCTTTCAATGTTCTATGCATCCATAGTAGTTTTACAGGTGTAGCTACCCAAAGTAATTGGGAACAGAATGCTAGTTATTTTCTTGTCTCGGTAAGTTCTATGCAACATACCCGAGTTGCTGTAAATTTCTACAAGAGTAATTTTATCACTACAAAACATGGGAATTTAGAGAGGGGTCCTTTAAATCTTGCTAGTATGATATATGAGAACTTCCTAAATTGAATGTAGAAGCTACCATAGATGGAAATCAATTTCTTAGCCTCAACAAAAAACCTTTCAGTTGTGTTTCCCTCCAAAATCCTGACAATGTACATCTTGAATGCATCATTAACGCTCCTAAAGTGATTATTGTTGTTTTTCAAGGTCAATTGTGGATAGTATTCGTATACTGAGGCATTATTTTTATCATCCAATGGAGAGAGACCCAACCATATTCTATATGCCCCAATAGTATACATTAGATAAGAGGTCATGTGGAAGACTTTGGTTCTCTGCACATTAGCTAATTGTTCACTAAGATTGTTACTGAAATGATTTCTCCCCAATTCAAATTTTGCTTTCCCTCACATATGATATTTATATGTGGGAACATCCAAAATGGAACTTATTGCTGAAGGAAGCCCCATTATTTTGGCCAAAAGAATGATAATGTCTGAAATTTATTCCTTAAAATCACTTCTATACATGTTTTTGGCAACTGCAAGCTCCTTTTATGGGGATTTTGAACCAAGACTTAACCACCATATATTTGTACTTCTCGGTTCTTGATCAAATAGTTGTTGAGCTTGTGTCAAATTAAGAACATTCAAATCTTCAACAACTAGAATCCCAAAGGAAACATTAATACATTCTATATCTAGTTTGACAATCACTTGGCCTTGGGGGTATGTGACTTCTTTCGTGCTTGGGTCAAAGTGGGAACTGCAAACTAAAATTATATCTACACATTGGACCAAGACCGAAAATCCTCCGGCATTAGTTATTTCGCAATCCTTGATGAGTTGGGCCACGTGAGTGGGATTAGCATCATTGATTTGTGCCCAAAAATTATTAAAATCCAGGTGCTGAACATCAGTGTCACCTATGTTGGGTATGGAGGTTTTAAGAGAGGAAAGGTGTTTATGGCCCTTGAAATTGATCTTCATGGTAGGCTGATAAGGTGAGCTACGGTCACTCGGATGAGAGAATGGGTGCTAGGAAAATGGAAATGTGGTAGGAAAAGGACAAACTTAGCTCGAATTCTCACGAAAGCTTTCCAAAATTTCAATTTTGACCATTCGGATGACTAGTGACCTTATTGGGAACAAGATGCACTATGATGTTTTCAAATGATTGAGTGCGGCTTGCACTACTGCTAGAACAAATTTAGGAATAGAATGCATGAAGCTTGGACTATTGTTGTAATGGTAAAAATGACTCATTTTTTTTTATATAACCTCATTTGGAGAAGGTCGGTGAGAGACATTTAATGAAGGTATTCAATGGTCTACGGGAAAAAAGCATTTGAAACATTGGATTCGACATATGTTCATATAGTGCGATATGTCGAAAATTTGAGGCACATGATGCCCAATTTTATATGGGATGTTTGGGACACGAAAGGATTGAAAACTCTACAACACGAGAAAATGGTTATAATGCGGAAAATACAGATTTTTGGCAAACCAAGGATTGGGCTACACATGGGACATACGAGACATCGGGCCGAAAGCTCCATGAAGGCACAAGAATCCAATGGAAAGAAGGCAAGTCAGGTGAAAGGTGCATAAATGGTCCATGGGACACAAGGGAAAAAGTTCTCCGCTGGCCTGAAAATCCGCAACATGAAAGGGAACTTAGAAAAATTTGAGAAAAAGGTTGTGGGTCAGCAAGGATTGTGGGGAAGCGACGGTTAGGAAACATAAGGGCCATGAATTCATAAAAATACCAATACCACAAAGACAAAGGAAGAACCCCACTTCTGCGGGAAAAGTGAGGAATCAAGAAACAGGGAACCCGAAGTAATGTAGGACAGGTGGGATACCAAAACCCAAAGCGGCTGCAATATAAAGCAAAAGTTCAAAAATCAAAATTTTAAAAATTAGCTAACTATTGGGGAATTTTTCCTCTTTCCTTCATACTTCACAAAAGCAAACAAAGACCTTTAAAAGGAGAGAATTTACTCAAATTTTTGAATATTTGACAAAAATACACACATTTTTGGGTAAGTGATAACAACACCAATGTTCCATTTCCATTATGAGCTAAAAAAACTAAATTCAAAGGTAGTTTCCAGCGTGATGGAAATTTCCTATGTTGTTCAAGATCAAGTGGCGGTGATCAACAACGGTGGTTGCGATTAAGAACATTGTGATTCTTATAGGAAGTAATGTGAAATATCTTTCTGTATATGTTCTATTATGCATTTTTGTAATAAGTGAGCTATGATTCATGTTATCACCAAGTTACATCTCCCACTAAATGGCATTTGGTGTAATTTATGTAACATTAGTTGTAATTTGTGTAACACTTTGGGTTATCTCTCAAGTTGTGGGACTTGCGGACTTGAGATAACCCTTTAGAGAAAGCTAGCTCTTGCTCCTAAATGACCTACCACAAGGTATTCTTAGTGTAGGAAAAGCTATCTAATCCTAATCCTAACATTCCAAGAGGTCAAGGAGAGAGAGTGCATAAAAATAAATCCTACACTAACAGTGGTGATACACTAGAAAAGGAGGATGTTAATCAAGAATCCAACTACCTGAAATGGAGAAAGGTGAGTAGTGAAAAGGGTGGAAAAATTCACCATAGTCCAAAGGTATATTCACACATAACACCACTTCAAACCCATTAAGCACAACTTCCAAAACATGTAGTGAACATTAGGAATATGCACAGTATACCTACAGTGAATAAAGGCAAGTAGAGACAATAAAAACATGCAAAGGATGGACAAAATGCATCACAGGACATATTATATTGCTCCAAAATTATGCACAATACAACATCAATAGGAAAAAGGCAAGGAAAATGCCATTACAAAGCTTGGAAAGGAGGCTTGAGCTCCATATTCAAACCCTAGCAGAGAAGAAAGAGGGGTAGAAAGGAAAAATGACTAACTACCCCTTTGAATGAGCCCCCAAATTACATTTTTATAGAATGAGAAAAAGAGAAGAGTGAAATCCTGAAATTGCTTTTCCAACCACTTGCAAGATTTATTAAATAAGTTTAATTAATGATACTTTGCTTGCAAAATGCTCCCCATGCTGTCCTGTGACCTACAATAGTGAAAGAAATGATGGCCATGCTTATTAAATGCATTCTCAACCACTCTCCAACAACCAAAATGAATCGGATTGTTTTCTATGAAATCCACCATCAAATCTTCATCAATTTCTGGATTTCTTAATTGTTGTGCATCGATTTTAGAGCCACGATTCTAATGAGTCCAATTTTATGCTTTGTTGATAAATGCTCAAGATATGGCCATCTGAGTGTAGGTAGGTATTTTGGATTTTCCAGGCTTACTTCATCTCTATGGGATTGAGAATTAAATTCTTTGGCTAGAAAACACAATTTTAATAATTTTCCCCTTTCTTCAAAGTTATGTGTATCTTTTCATTATTTTTCATTAAAAATCTTAGGGACCCACCCTTGCTGATTTATCATTTGTTTACATTGGGGAGGGGGTTATGTGTTTGCATTGTTTAATATTGAGTATAGCCACTCATCCATCTCGGCCGAGCTAACTCCTCCCTCGCATCCTCAACCTCCTTTACATCCAACTAGTGTTGGGTCCCTTGAATTTACTATTGAGTCACCTTTTACATTTCTAACTTGCACACATTGTGTCGGGCTCCTCACCATTTAACTCTACTCACCTCGGATTGGCATCGACTCATCACTCATCTCATTCCACATGAGCTGAGTCACTTACCTTCTCAAACTTCACATCAACAATATCATTGGCCATACTTGACTCGCCTCTGCTCGCTTCTATGTACCTCCGTCATTCCATGTGTTGGGTTTCTCCTACCTTGGGCTGCGAACACATTCTTGCCATGTGGAGTCCCCATGAATCACATCCTTTATGGCATGCTCCATGTGGATGCATCACACCCTTCTGCAATTCCCATCCCGCCATGGCCTACCGAAGATGCGCCGAGGGGCCACGTGGCGGCCCCTCACTATAACCTACCTTCGTGAGCTCACAATGAACTCGGTCAATCCCGAGTTCGACTCAACGAGCTTCTCACACTAATTGACTCATCTTTTTCTTGGTGATCTCGGTCAACTCTAAACAAGCTCAACTCATTCCATACAAGCCGATCTCCATTGTTTCAAGCTCACCCATTTTATGTGTGTTTGTGCTGACTGGTTTGTGAGCATTCTTCCTTCATTGATATGTCCCAACAATCCTTTTTATAACACCTTTGAGTGCTTGGCTGGGTGGTTCAATTATTCCCTCGGGTTGAGTTTCCCAACCTTCTTGTACTAAGCTTGACCCGTCATTTCCCTTTTTCTTAGCCTCTACTACAATTTCAAGTGACTGGTTTAGGAATGAGCTTTCATATCATGGGTTCTTCATTTCATGGCTCACTTCACTGTTTTGCACTTTCTCCATGTGTGCTTAAGGCGGCTCAACTAACCATCTCTTTGAGGTAGCTCATTGAACAAATCTTTGATCATCTCAGTGAGTCTACATGGCTCGATCACGAGCTCGGTCTATGTGAGGATGGGCTCGGCCTTGAAAAATAGCTGGGTAATCAATCAAAACTCACTAATGAGTTAGCTATATAGCTGATATATTTCCATTAATACCCTTGGGAGTATCAAGTTTGACATTCCCCCTACAAGTGAATCCCCATCAATGTCATAATTATCACAATAATCTTGTTTGTTATCTAATTTCACTAGGGCAAAATTTTATAACAATTAATGTATACTTCCTAGTGTACAAACATGGTGGCGAACAAAAGCACCAAAGTAAGTAAGTTCATGGATCTTGAAAGGGTTTGTGGGAGGATCCAGAAAATCACACGAGGTGGACGGATGATGGGGCATGTTCACGTCAGGTTTTAGGTGAGCCTGTTTAAAACCATTGAACAAGAAAGCCTTTCTTTTGATTAATATCATGAGTCACATTATAGGACATGTTTCACAGGGGTGATCATCTTTGTAGTTGAGAGTATATTTTTTTATATCATGTTTGCACTAGGGGGAATGTTAGGAAAATTATTATTAGTGCGTACATTTTTGTTAGTTGCTGAGTTGTTTTTAACAAATAATGTAGAATAGAAATAGGTGAGTAATGTTGGTAATTTGTTAATAAGGTTAGATGCTAAATTATAGGAAAGATATTTCCTATATATATGTATTTGATATACATCTTGAATTAACAAAGTTTATTTTCTCTATGCAAATCCTCTTGTTCCACTTTATGCCTCTCCTTCATCTATAAATAAAAGGTTCATCCCTTTACAAATCATCTCTTGGAATCGAAGGAATTTGCAACATTAATTTTTCCAATTGCCACTCGAATTCATATGCCGTTAGGCTACCCATTTGATCAACAAGCTCATCACTCATCCACTTTCTTGTAGCACAAATTTTCTTCCATTCAAAGTCAAATTTGGAGCATCCACATACAAATCCATCAAGGAGATTCAAAAATCTTGGTACTTCACTCCACGCTTCATCCATCTCATATGAGGTTACTGACTAAATGCAAAGGAAGAATCTAGTTTACTTTTTTATTGCATGTTTCTTCCATGTATTTTTTTCCATTGTTTACATTCTAGCACACCCGATGGAAGACCCACAATCTATTGCTTTTTTTTTTTCATTATAACTTCATATTCATATTGTTTGAAGTGTTTACAACATACTAGAAAAATCGTAGGTCTTCTAATGAGTTGTCTTGTGAGAAATTCTCAAAAACCAATCTTTTTGTTGGATTTCAGTTTTGTTTTGTGCAACTACATTTCCCTTGTATCTCCATGGGATAGGATGTGTTTGCATTACTTTTGAAGTGCATCTCTATGCATGATCCTGCATTTTCATTACAACACCTATGTTTATTTACCTCTTCTTACGTCTTTGTTTCAAAACCTACATTTGTGTTTCAAAACTTTAATATGTGTGATAGTGGATGTCTACCATCTTCAAGTTTTCATCTATGTTTCCTTTATTTTTGTTATTTTTAGTTACCTATGTTTTTGTTTTTCTAGTTTTGCTAGCGGGTGATTAGTTGTGCTAGCATTTAACATCTTGTTTTAGTTGTTTTCTATGCACATATTTATATTTTTGTCTCTATGATAGTTGGTACATTTATGTGGTTCTTGTTGCATCTGCATTAAAAAAGTGCATATTCGTTTACACAAGGTGCATTTTCATCTCATCAGCCTACATCTTCATGTCAAGTAAGCATATTTACATATTTGTTACTTGAGTTTCCGTTATGTGTGAATTATTCATATTTACATTGTTTTTCCAAATTTAAATTTAGTCATTCCTTTTTTATTTTCATAGCATTTTTATTACTATTTTATATCATTTTATATTGAATAATAGTACGTAAGAATTCCCTTAATTCTTTTGCTAACATTTCTACTTCATTTTAAAAATTAACTTTCATTTTCTATAATATTTTAAGCACTTTTGTTTTAAATAAACCCCATGTATGCTCTTCTCTTGCACCTATGGGTGATCTAGAGAATCAAAAGCAGAGATTATTTTAAGTAATCTATTTTTAGTAATCAAAGAATTTTTCTTGTGCAATCTTTATCATGTATGCTCTTCTCTTTCATCCTTTGGAAAATATTGAGAATCAAAAGCGTACTTGATTGCTTTATATTAATTTTAATCCAACCAAACCATATATACTCTTTTCTTCCACCTTCGAGTGAACTTGAGAATTAGAAATGGTGAATTTATTTTTTATTTTTATCTAATCATTTGATTCTTGCAGCAAAAAACTACTAATATTTATTATACAAGATTGTAACTTCTCTTAAGAAGATTTTCATATTTCCCAATCAAGCAAAAAACTTCTAGCTTGTGTGCTTGCAAATTTCCTTGTCCAAAGAAAAATGAAAATTGCTAAAAGAATCAAAGGTACGCTTTTGTTTCAAAGCTTGTGAATTATGTTTTTCATTTTCACTTTTCAAGTTGGAAAGAACCTTTTCTATAAACATCTTATACATTTATATTTGCACATAGTGGATGTGGATTTCATCACCACTTAACCTACACCGTGACATGGATTTCACCACCACGCACCAACACATTTCACTTGAGACTTAGTCTCAAAAAAGTTTTTGTATCTACATCGCCTTTTCCCCCTGCTTATAGGTAATGTTGTCGTGATTGGGGTTACTGCAAGTATCACCTAATATAGTTGTAACAACGAAGTCTATGGCATCATCCCTATCAATATTTGAGGAGTTATAAGGACACCATTCACACCATTCCCCCATCACCTTTCCACCTTTTCACAAATCATATGCATTGGACATGGTGATTCACTCCTCTAAGCGGGTTAGTAATGAATTGGTGAGTCTCTTTCAGTATTCTAAGGGCTCCACTGTACCACTTCTATCCCCATACAAATTTGGTATATCAGGACTAGGATATATTGAAAGATGCATCTATTTGGAGAGATAAGATCTTCCACTATTCATAGTATTCTTGTATGTTGCATTATTTATAAAACGTTACACTTTGAATACCTATGATTTTCCCTCTTTAAATCCAAAATGTTCTACAAAACTTTTTCTTGCTATTTGTAAACAAAGAAGGTTCTATCAAATTTCTATCATAAAACTTGGTTTATATAAACACCTCCTTTTTACACTTTTTTTACATTCTAGTTTGAAATTTTAGGTTGTGTTCCACAAACACAAATCAAATCCTAGCAAAAAATATCAAAAATAGCTTTTCAAAAATCCCTTTGGATTAGAATTTGTGTTCTACCAAAAAAAAAAAAAAAATCATAAACTTTATTCCTTTGGACATTCACGTCCAAAAGTACAAATTTAAACCCCATATATCATTGAATATTCACTTTATTCAACTCAAAATAAAAAACAATCCTATTAACATTTACATCTTCACTTTGAAAACTTGTATTCGGACATTCTTGCCAATATCCAATCCAAAGAAATCCCATTAAGATCTAAATATATACCCCTTTGGATATCAAATCAAACCATGATTTAAGCCTTTTGCATTGGATATTCACTTTATCCAAGTTTAAGCACATCCAATAAAAAATCTTATATGTTAATATTAACTTTATTCACATATTAAACAAATCAAATCAAATTGAACTTAATCAAGAGCCATATACATTGAATATTCACTTGATTTCATTGTAAGAAATTCATAAATAAAATCAACTTGAACCTTATACTTTGGCTATTCACTTTATCAAAGTTTAATTATATCAAATCAAACCTTATTATTTGGATATTCACACTATCCAAAATTTAAGTAAAATGACATCAAATTCAGGCAAAACAATTTCCAATCTCAAACTTACATTTTGATCATATCAAATTTTATTAAACAAAGCTAAAAATCACTATTATCCATATTTTTAGCTCAAAATTTTCGAAAACACATTTCACTTAGGAATTTACCTCTAAAACAATGGTGGTTACACATACCAAAATTACTAATGCCAATTAGGAATCGATAGATTTGGTCATAATGCTTTTGAAGAAGAAGACATTGGAGAACAACCTAGAACTATAAGAAAATGAAAAATAAGCCATTGATAACCTAATAATGCAAAAAAAAAACCAATAACTTATTCGCCTCCTAGAATGGGAACAAAACTATGCTTAGATTTCAGGCATGAACACTTAAAAGACTTAATATGAAAACCCAATCCTAGTACCAAAAATGCAAAATCAATGCTACATCTGATTCATCCAAAAAATTTCTTAGCCAAAATCAAAGAGCTAACATGCCAACTCACAAATAATGAAAATCCTAAAAATGAGGAAGAACGAAAATCTATGTGTATGAAAATGACGCAACCATGGACACTCCTCAATAAAACTCCCCATTTGCACAAAAATGAAGAGTATGAAAGAAACCTTAATGAGACTTCAAAAGCGTACAATTTTTTTTTTTATTTCGACGAGGTATGTCCTTACTCATGTTCAATAAGGACATGTTGCGTGTGCCTTTTCCCAAATCATTTGCAAAACCTAAATTCCATAAATACAATGGTAAAAATGATCCAAAAGAGAAGGTGAAAGAATTTTTCATGGCATGCTAAGAAGTGGCATATAATGATATCTTTCTCTTGTGCTTATTTCCTAAAAGTTTAGGAGGGAAAGCTTTGGACTGGTTCTTACACCTTCCAAAGGGATCAATCACAACATTTGCATACATTTCAAATATTTCTCATTCAACCTAAATTTTGAAATCAAAATGATGGACCTTTGTAACACAAATCAAAGGAATAATGAAACTTTCACATTTTTCTTCAAAGATGTCAAGGAATTGCGATTCGATTTCCTTGCTCTATACCCGAGAAAATTTTGGTTAATATTATCATTCCCAATATAAATTCAAAACTATCATTTCAAATGGAAATACATTTCTCGACAAAAATCAAAGAAGATGAAGAAAAAGGAAAACAAATTGAGAGGGATCTCATCGCTAAGGGCCTAATCAAGACACCTTCAAAAGACCAACCCAATAATAATAACAACAATAATCAAAATCATGATAAATCTAAATTTATCAACCATAATCAAAATTTTGTAAATGATGGAATCACTGATTCTCATCGTGTTCAAAATGTACAAATTCAAACTCATCAACAATTTAGTAAAAAAAAATCTAATAAACAACCTTTAATCCTTTTTAGCAAAGAAATTGCTTCGTGTGAGGTCAAAGGACGACAATTTACACCTCTCATAGAAATCCTTTCAAGTGTCCTCCATCAATTAGCAAGCACCAAAATGGTGACATACCCATTTACATGACCTTTTGAATAAATACAATCTAAACCTGCGTGGTATAAGGAAAACTAATATTGCGACTACCATCGTATACATGACCATCCTATATATCATTGTGTAAGACTACGTCATACTTATATCATATATATTTTGTTTTTGATCAACTTATTTTTGTAATAATTGACATTTTATGTTGCATTTTGTTTGATCTTTATTTGATGATATGGATTTTGATGTTAGTGTCGGATACTATTTTCCTCGTATTTATTTATTGTGGATTATTCATATATTTGATGAGTTAGCTTACTTAGCTGCACTTAGTCATAGGAGTTACACTTGGAGTTAGTCACAGGAGTTACACTTGGCCATTATCGTTAGCTAAGTGGGAGTTACTCTTTGACTAATTATGTCAAGTGTGGGGGTTACATTTCTATTTTGGGATCTTTGTCCACTAATCATGGAGGAGTTACAGATTCACTCTCATGTTTGTAAAGCTTCATTTATGAGCTATTCAAATCTTGCATTAGAGAAATCTTGGCTTTATTGCATATGAGTTATTTTTTAGACTTTCATGCTTGTTAGTTATTTTATTTTAGACAACTACACATGCATTTGGGTTTCTACTTGAAATCCTTACGGCTACTCCGATATGATATCAAAGTTGCAAGAGAAAATGTGTGTCCATTTTTAGTTTATTGCATATTTGAATACTTCATTTGGGAAACTAACAAATCTATGCACATAAGTTTTGACTCCATGTTTGAAGCCATTATGCAAGTCATTTTTTTACACGAGACATTTTTTTGCAAATCGGGTTGTGCCATTGGATCTAGATGGAGGAAAACCCCATGGTCAATGTAAACCTAGGCATATTTGGATGTAGTCGATTCAAAGTTTTTAAAAAAATCTATAAAGTCGTATTGGTGTGCATCAAAATTTGTAAGGAATGTTTTTAGTAATGGAAAACCCTTTATGGATTTTTCGGGTTTTTATAAAACTTTACGGGTAGGTTTTTGTTTTGGTGCAAGGTGCACCAATTTTTCTACAAGGTGTGTATTTTGTTTTAGATGATCTATTTTGTATGCATTCGATTTAGGTTGTGGTTTTGTTGTTGGTTCGTGTGGATCTATTTTGGGAAAGTGTTGTATTGTGTCTGGATGTGCATTTGTTTCTCATTCGTGTGGATCTCATTATTTGGTGAGTGAAGTTTTTGTTGTTTGAATTGTGGTTTGGTTATTGGCTCATGTGAAGCTATTTTTGGTGAGTATGTGGTATGCTTATGGTGAGCGTGTATTTTGGAGGCATTGTATCTTGGTTCAAATGTAAAGATTTGTGATGAAAACATTCTCATTCGTGTCATTTGCTTCATTATTCATTGGATATTTTCCCTCCCTTTGGGGAAGAGCGGCATCACATACCTTAGTCCTTGGTCGGATGGGAGATAAAATCCATGGATTCCTACTAGTTTGTGCTTAATTTAAGTCCCTTTATGAAATATATTTTTGGTTCCCTCTAAGGATTGTTTTTGTTTTTGTATAAAAACAATATTACATTATAATATTATGAAGGAGAATTTTTTTATTGTTTTGTTACTATCCGTGAAAATTGAGGGTGAGATCCAGGTTTGGTAGGAGGTTAATACACCTTCACAAGAAAAACAAAACTTTCTCCTCTTTCTTTTTCAATTCCAATGACTTGTTACAAGGCCACCTTGCTTCATACCTTAGTGCATTTTTAATGTTTTAGTGCAATTTAATTAAATGGGCCATTAAAAATGAATAACGACTATTTTGATAGGATATTCTGATTTGAGTGTTATTTTTTTTTTTTAAAGTGTGTATTTTTGTCCTCTTTATATTGGTACCATTCATATTATAAGATGCACTAAAGTTATAAAGTGTCAAAAATGGGGTTTTTATCGAAGATGATTTTGAGAGGGTCTTGTATGGTGATATTTCTTCTTTATAATTCATGCATCCATTGTTTCTCCTCATCTTGAAAACATCACTTTGTATCTTATTTTTCTCGGACACATTTTCACTTTCATGTAACATCCACTTTTTTGGTTTTTCAGTTGGTGACTTGAGACAAAGGGGTTTTTATTTTTGGGAGGCATTCATACTCGAAAAGTTTCTAGCGATAGGGATTCATGGTATATCAAATCACTCAACACAAAAACTATGACATATGGAAGGATATTTTGAAGTTACATTTGATGGTAAAAGGTTTTGGAGATTCATTACTAGTGTTATGTGTGCTCATAGTTTCACTAAGGAGAGATACATTGTCTAGTTTGAGGAAAAACATGTTGGGTACCTTTGATGTGTTTTCCTCAACATCTCGGACTAATTAGAGCATCACATTGTACATTTTCACCACCGAATGAAGCTTAGGACATACTTACAAAGTTGTTTGGGAAGCCCATTGTTGATCCACCTCATATTTTCATGCATTTCCCCTTGCTTCTCATTCCATTATTCGCAATGATATTTTTGGTGACTTGCATTAGGATTTTTAGCATCCTCTTCTTCTATGTTTTCTCCCATTACATTTATTTCTCATCCTAGAGAGGATACACTTATAGGTGGATTGTTTAAGGCATGTATTACTCATCTTATAGTTTATACTCCTCCTATTCATTTCATTGATCAAGAGGACATGATTCTAGAGGATGTGGCACCTCTACCATCACTTATGGATAGTATGGACGAGGCACCTCCACCTACTCCTATGAATTTAATACCCCCATTCGATCCCTTACAATAGGATCACATGTGTTTTTTGGATTCACCTCATTGGGACACATTTCTACCAGACATTGTATCCTTATTTGTATAATACTATATATCAGATCTAGATGACACCATTAAGGACATTTATATTATCTTTTAAAACTATTATGGAGTTGCACCTTTTTCTCTAGATGTAATGAGGGTATTTATATACCATCCTACTCTCCCTCCTTCATTTTGTGTTTTTGCATTGCCATATTTTATAGTTAGGCCTGAATATACTTATCTAACTTTGACACATTTGAGAACTCTCTTGGATACATTTGAGAATTTTCCAAAATTCTACATTGTGATTACTACCTACATTCCACTTGAGTGGGAATTCAATAGTTTGATTTCCTAGGGTTTCTTTCTTTCGAAAGTAAGAGAAATTATTTTTGTAGAGGAACCTACTACAACACTCTCCATGTAAAATTTTGCATTTATCTTCTCTTTCTTATTTTTGGATGCACACATGGGCCCTAACTTGCAGGATACATGGTGATTACATGCAATTATAGCTTCTAGTGAGCCTCCTTAGCCCTCATTTTCTATATTGTCTATATTTTGGGGGAGTTTTCCCACAAGGTTTTCTCCTTTTAATCCACTTTGTGATATTTGCATTGTTCATGGGTATGTCATAGGCCTGTTTTTAGGACCTACTTTATTTTTACCCACCTAAATTATGCTTAAGGGGGTGTTAGTGTAGGATATTATTTTCCTCAACTTTATTTATTGTGGACTATTCCTACACATGGATTATTCCTACACTTGAGGAGTTAGCTTGCTTAATTGAACTTAGTCATAAGAGTTACACTTATAATTATTCACTGGAGTTACACTTGGTCATCATTGTTATCTAAGTGGGAGTTACTCTTTGACTAGATATGCCAAGTGTGGGAGTTACATTTCTATTTTTGGCTCTTTGTCCACTACTCATGGAGGAGTTACATGTTCACTCTCCTATTTTCACATTTTCATTTTTGAGCTATTCAAGCAGTGTATTAGAGAAATCTTAGCTTTATTGTATAATAAGTTATTTTTTTCACTTTCATGCTTATTAGTTATTTCATTTTATAACTACATGTGTATTCGATTTTCTACAAAGATTTGTATTTGACATTTATTTTTACTTTTAAACTTCCTACTCCATACATATTCGATAGGTTAATAAAATGGGTGTGAAAGATGAATGACACCAAAGAGCTTGCACCTTGTTGTTGTAAAAGAGGACCTACAAATCATGATACCTAGACACTTCTAGAAATGCATTATAGAAAAGAATTCTATCTCGATAACAATCTTGGTGAGTCTCGGAGGAAGTGTGTAATAAAAGGTAGGTAGTGAGTTATTTCTTGATTTTCCCCAAACATGGTGTAAAAGTGTGTGATAATTTAGCAAATAGATTCGATAATTTGGTCACAAGGGTAAAAGGTGGATGACGGACAAGTAGATAGATAGATTGCAAGAGTTGAGCTATGAAGAACACAATTGACTCATGATGAAAAAATGATACTCTCTACCATTGTTATTATTTTCTAATAGGACACCGATATTTTTGCTTATCATCATCCCTCATGTAATCATAAAGTGCCTAAGCCTAGAAAAATTCTAAAAACCTTGGAATTGACTAGTTCCACATGAGAACAACATCGGAGAAACAACTCCAAAATTTATCTAAGGTAGGGAGTCAAATGTAGCAAAAAGGTGGTCATATTGTATAGACACTTGTGAGTGAAAGAGTCTGTAAGAATCGAATAGGAAACGATGCACCACGATGAATTTACACTCTAATGGAATCAAAGTAGCTTTGGCGTAATTGTAAGGAAGAATCAATCAATCAATGGAAGAGCTTGCATAACAAAACAAAGCTTGCACATACAGGAAAAGACAATGGAGTGTCTTGGCATGCTCATAAATGTCAAATGAAAGGGTACATATAGGGTGCTGAGTAACCCTAGTGTATGACACACAAGCCCTAACCCTAATGAAATCACCCATGTGAGATGACCCTCCATATGTGAGTGGAGGACACATGGATCACTCAATCCAACACCCCCCTTCATCGAAGCTAGGGTAGTGGCAATGATGAGTCAGAACAGAACAAGAAAACACTCCTAAACAACTAATAAAGATGTGTCAATGGGGCCCGACAACTAAAGGCCTGATAAGGTGCCCATATACAAACAACATCTTCCTAGAAGAAGAAGAAGACTAGGAATGGGTCATGACACAAAGCTTGATGAGGTACCCATGCACAAAAAGAAGTCCCAAGCAATGAAGGAAAACCCAGTGGGAAAAACATCCACCACAAGAGAAAAAAACACTCTCAAATCTAAGAAATATGCCAAGGATGGGTCCTGGCCATAGACTAGCCTAAAAGGTACCCATGTACAAAAGGGAAATCTCTTAGAAAGATGAAGAAGAGAGAAGAAGAGGGAGATGAGATGGATGCAGAAGATTCCATGGACAGATTTGAACTCTGCAACTCTAAGAAGTCTCCCAGAAGAATGTTGATGATGAGATCCTTTGCCTCTAGACTGAAGAAGAGCCATCTGCACAGCGAACTATGTGTCTACCCTTAGGAAGAGCATAAATGATGTTCTGGAAGTTTGCCCATTCCATGAAGGAAACCGAAGGCAGTAACATGAAGAACTCTGAATCTGGTCCACAAAAGTGTGACATAGGTCTAGCAAGTGAGTGCAAAGGAACCAAAGGTAATGTCACGAGTGTAGAACTGTCAGAGTGTGAAGGGTGAACACCTATAGAAAGGATGTCCAACTAATGTGAAGGAAACAAAACATCCCCATAACAGAAAATGGATCCACAAGCAAGGGTGGATCAATGAAGGTCTCCAGAAAAGTGGAAGTGGTAAGAGTCCCAGAAGGGGCACTCCCAACAACGGAGATGATGAACTCCTTTGAAATACCTGTAGATGGATGAGGAACCTGTAGTACATCACAAGTGTACTCTGTGAAAAGATGACTAAGGTCAGGTAAATACTTGTCCTAATGAGGGGGCTCAACAAATAGAAGAGCGATGTCAGATAGGTATGAGTCATCCAATGAAGGTGGAGGAGTGAAAGGGGCCTCAAACATTGAAGGTGGAAGAGAGGCTGGTGTGATGACTATGTGATATTGTATAGGAGACTGCTCAATATTTGATGAGATGTGGGATGTGTCAACACTCTCTAGAAATAGTGAGAGAAGGAGGAGAAGAGTCCTCTGAAGTACTCTCAATATCGAATGGGTGCACAATCCTCGTCGTCAGAAGTAGAACCAAGCGAGTCTATGTCAGTGGAACTGTCATCACATGAGGAAATAGATGAGCCAACATAATCAGAAGCAGAGGTGAAGAAAGAGTGGGGTCCAACAAAATCTGAGTGAGTACGTCTCATATCTGAAGTATCTCTAACTAAATCTCCAACACTTTGCAAAGTTTTCCTAGCCCAAAGAGGACCAGGAGAATCAAGCTCAGAGTCAGAAGATTCTTCACTTGAGTGAGAAGGGACATAGTCCTCATCATCACTACTATCAGAATCAAAAGACTCAAAATTCGAGGGTTAAAAAGAGGAGCACACTCAACAAAATCATCATCTGAGGAATCAGAATCCAAATCAGAGAGCTGAATAACCTCAATAGGTGAAGAAGCCATATGGTGCGAGGCACTGGAATCTATAATCCAAGTTGATGAAGGGAAAAATTGGGCTACAAGGGCCTTTCCTTTCTTCTTATCAGATTTATACTCTCTTGTAGTAGAAAAATCGGCCTTGAGCATGTTTTTGATAGACTCAGGAACACCTATTTGATTTTTCTCAAGTAAATGAGTAAGGTGATCAATTTGTTTTCTCATACATAGATGCTCACTATGACCAGATTTCTTGCAATAGGAACACTTAAGCTTGTCTTTCTTTTCTCTAGGCTTAGAAGTCGAAGCGTTCATGTTAAATTAAGTTTTGGTCTTGGTTTCCTTCTTAGTTTGATCCTTTTTCTCTATCTTATTATCAGTCTTATTTTCCTTACTAGTACTTGCTACAAGGCGTGTGACTTGAATTTGAGTTACCCCATTTGAATGAGTTGGGATGAAAAATAGTCAAAGGATGGAATTTTCCAAGCATTGCCCAAGGTAGCTTTTGTAGCGTAAAAAGTTGACACAAAGACAGAATATTCAGGACCTAACTTAGAGAGAATCGACAAGATTAGTTGAGAATCTTTCTTCTCTACTTGACATTCCTTTAACAACAATCTAGTGTGGAAAAACTTAGAGAAGAATGCTTGTAGGTTTTCAAAATCACTAGGATTTAACCCTAGTAGTCTATTTTCCAACTCATGGGCTCTTAGTTCATCTTGTTGTCCAAACATTTCATCTAACATTTTCCACATCGATTTTGGTCTTTCGAGACGACTCAATGTGGAAGAGCAAGTCGAGGATAAATGGACATGCAAAGAAGACCTAAAGCTTCATCACTATGATTTAATATTCATCTTTAGGTTCAGTCTCGCCCCCATAGTGATGCGGAAGAACCCTTTACTCCCGATTTTCATAATTATTTTTGATCTCCACTCTAAAAAGTTGAACAGGCGTAAGCAAAAAGGAATTGAAAGAGAATCCATCATGAGGTGAGAAAGAAGGAATGCAAAAAAAACAAACACAACCACCCAGGACAATATAATAACCCTCTGCTTTCGGCACTTTATAGTTGAGTGCGTTGGATACAATCGGGTCCGAGCATGCGTCGTGAAACAGTTGGTAACTTGTCTTACAATCAGTGTAATAACACGCAAGAGAGGAGACCACAATCGTGTTTCGTGGAGCGCAACAAAGTGACACCGTATACAAGCACAACTTGCAAAAAACACGAAAAGGGGTGAAATTAAATCTTGGTTGTGAGAAAAAACATCTCACGTCGCAATGGATACCCCCTTGCTACAAACTGTGGCGGATGCGCTCACTAGTCGCAAGCAATAATAAGGGTAAAATACAATGAGAAAATGGACACAAGAAGGGTCTAGATAATTTGCCAAAACGTTGAAAAAAATGCTCGAAGGGAAAATAGTTGCTCGTGAGTATCACTACACACTTGAGCGCACGATTAGTAAAAAATCGACAATAACACCAAAAATTTACCATTTAGAAACATCTGATTTAGCTAATTTTAGAGCTATTGGACTAAAAAAATGATAATAAGCGATAAGAAAATGACGATTTTAAATATTATCTAATCACAAATAAGATCAATTTGATTTGTAATTAATAGAAATAGATTTAATCTAATTAAATATAATTAATTACAAAAAAATAATTAAGATCTAAATCCTAATTAAATTCAAAATTAAATACTCCCCTTGTTTTTAAAAAAAAATACCACTTCCCAAAATGAAGATCACCTATGTGTAAAAAAATTTCCCATCAAAAAGAAAATTAAAAAAACTTACCTTTTGGATGGTAATAACTCACGCACTTTAAATAAAGGACCACCTTAGTTTAAAAGTATACCTTTAAATGTGTAGTAGACCATTTAAACGGTGGTGAGGGCCCAAATCGGTGGGTGAGTGGTCCGTCAGGGGAGTGGGCTCGGTGAACCCAAGTGGAGAGGGATCTCGAGGGGAGGAGACCGAGGTGAGTGGTGGGCTCTGTCGGCATGTGACGAAGAGCAGGGAGCTTGGAGTGGGGACAAAGTGGGAGAAGGCCCGTGTTGGCTCGGCATGGGGAAGACAAGGTGGGTCAAGCGGGATAGGCATGGAGGAGGGTTGTTGGGAGCAAGTGATCTCGTCGAAGCACATGGAGTGGGAGACAGGGACCGGGAGATCCAATGGGAATGAAGCTGAGTAGGGTAGAACACACGGTCAAGGAGGATACCTAGAATCGAGGGAAGAGCCGAGAAAAACACATGAAAGAGCACAAGCTCGGGGCGGGGATATGAACCGGGACGAGAGGGTCCTCCAACGCATACCATGTAGAGAAGAGGAGGAACTCACAACCACGGTAGGGAAGAGACACGACACGGTGCACTCGGCTTGGCTTAAACTCGACAAAGAACATGACCATGGGGAGGTGTTGCAGACAATAAGGAATGGCTCAAACCACAGGAACTTAGCAAAAGAACACACTAAGAACACGAGGCAACTCGACCAGGAAGGGAGCTCGTGGTGAGTTAGAAAAGAGCTTGGTGGAGATGGAAATTAGCTTGGCGATGTGTTGTAGCAGCTCAGTTGCAGGAGGGATGAGCTTAGTGAGGAGCTCGGTGGAGAACCATAACACCATGCAAAATTCAAACAGAAATTGAACTGTCTTTACTGTAAAACCATGCAAACACAAAAGAGACCAAAAACAGAGATAAAAAAAATTACTTCCAGTTTAAAAAATTTAATTAAAAAACCAGAATAAGATAACCTCTTGTTTTAACTAATCTTTAAATTTAGTCATAATTTAGCTAAATTTAGCTACAAAACCCCTGAAAGCTTCAGGAATACCTGCACATGCACGAAGAACACAACAAACCGACACACTTTCCAAGAACATCTTGTTAATATGCGTTAGCAATAAAATCTAGAATATAATGATCGAAAAAACTTGCACGAGGAGTAAAAGAATGACACCAAGAGTAATCGCAACTAAAAAATAACGAGTTCATGTTTACCTGATCTCAGCTCTGATACCATGAAAGAGTCTACGAGAATCGAATCGGAAATGATGCACCACGATGAAGTTGCACTCTGATGGAATCGAAGTAGCTCCGGCGTAATCGCAAGGAAGAATTGATCAATCAATGGAAGAGCTTGCATAACAGAACAAAGCTTACACATACAGGAAAAGACAACGAGTGTCTTGGCATGCTCATAAATGTCAAATGAAAGGGTACATATAGGGTGTTGAGTAACCCTAGTGCATGACACACAAGCCCTAACCCTAATGACATCACCCATGTGAGATGACCCTCCATATGTGAGTGGAGGACACATGGATCACTCACACCAACAAAGGAGAGAGGTCTCAAAGGTATTACCATAAAAATCATATACCGATAATTAGAATGTATTAAATTTTGGATCATAAGGTAGGCAATAAGGGTTTAAATGTAGGATCGCTTCAAAAAATAAATGGTAGGTCAAAGTAGAATATAAATTTGTAAACCCATGATGGATGGTACTTGGAAAAAAGTATCACTTTAAATTAACATTCCTAATTGGAAAGATGTGACTATAAGGTATTAGTTGGGAAAGATATCAAATGATATTATAATCCTATAGGAAGGAAAGGGTTAGGCTGAGAGCATTTGATCAACCACCATATAATTGTGATAAAGAATCAAATAGGATGTAAGAGGTTAAATGGGATAACAGGACTCAACCAAACTAATAATATTGTAAATATAAGATGTAAAGGGATAGTTGATAAGGTCATACTATCGATCTATAAGAATAATATATATGATGTAAGATGTTAGATAGGATACTAGGCTCAACCAAACTAGTATGCATGTAAATGTAGGATGTAAATGGGTAGTTGAGAATGTCAAAATAATTGATCTATAAGGATAATATATAGCATGTGAGATACTAGAAAGGATATTATGGGTCAACAAAACTAGCATGCCTATAAATATAAGGTGAAACATAGGATCATATGGATAAATATATAAGATACTATACGAGGAAACATAAGATGTTATTATCATGTTAGTACATGAAATCATAGCTTAAAACATGTTAAATGTGAAATTATGATAAACATATCTGAGTACAATAAGAGAAAAAATAAGAGTCATGTACAAGAAAAGTGAAAAACGGTGGAGTACGATAAAATAATAAAGAGAGACATATGATACAAGGTACCATGTATATCTAAATATAAAAGGAGAACATACGCTTGTTAAGGTATGTTCCCAAAGAGAAGGTTTTTATTCTTTGAATATTTCTTGGAGTTGGATTTGTTTGAATTATAATGTTATGAGAGAGGGATGGCATTGTAATCTGCCCTAAAGATAGTGTGTGCATGGTTTTGTTTAACTAAGTTAAGAAAATTAGAACTAACACCTAGTAGTCCTAATAACAAAGTTAAATCAAAATCTAAACACCATCATGTTAAATGGGATAACAGGACTCAACCAAACTAATAATATTATTGCATCGTAACTTTGAAATGGAAATCAAACTAACATGTTAATTATTAAAACCTCTACTCTTTAGATCACCAAAACAACTAAATTGAACCTAGGTAGATTCATGGCAATCAAAGTTGATTGTTTGATTTTTAAGGGATTAGGAATGGAAGCTCATCAAAGCATGGCTACAAGACCACTTTGATTATTTCCATATGACCCAAAAGCTTAAATGGATGAAATGCAAGAATGAGGCTTAGCTCTTCTAATGGTGAAATGCTTAAGGATGACAAAAGGCTTATAGTGTATGTACTATATGCTTTCTTTTGTTTCTCAAGAATTAGGTGTAAGTGTAAAGGTAGGAGGAGGGATCTTTATATAGCCCAATGGATAAAGGAATATCTACATCCCTTTATATGTGGGATAATAGAGATGTTGAGTTAGTTGTGGATAAGGGGGTTTAGAAAGGATTGAGTTAACTTTAGGAGAGTTTAATTTGTCCTTTAGTGACTCATGTGGATAAAGGGGTTTATTAATTAACCAAAGTGATTAATTAATAGGTGTGCAAGCTTATAAAATCTTTTTTGAGGAATATTAGCATGATTTAGACTATAGAAGGGGATTAAATCAACTAAATAATGATTTATTGATATAATGAAAGGGGAAGCTAATTAATTAATAATAATTTACTAGTTTAGATAGGAGGAAGGATTAATTAATGGAAGATCATTATTATCCCAATTTCACCCCCTCGAAAAAAAGACTTGATCAAACACGAATTACATAAGAAAATATAAGAGCATGAGCATTATTTACGATCGCATGTGTCGATCCCAAATCTAAGGGTCGATGGGCTCGACAAGAGAAGATTGAAGAAAAGGCTCGAAGTTTCAGACTTCACATACGAGTCGACTTAGAGCCAAGCAGTAGGGTCAGCGGAAGCCTCCACGTAGTCATAACCCGATGAGGCTGTGTTCATTCAGGCCCCTAAATTAGCTAAGTATAGAGAAAAGCCACGAAAGGAGTCACGTGTCTCTTCGGTGCTCTTTCAAGAGGTGAATTCGGAGGTGGTCCCCAAATATGTGTCAACTTGCCACAGGGGTGCCATGCTCGTGCGACTTCAAAGGTAAAATATGCCTCAGGGTTTCCAAATGAGCGCGAAGCCTCCACGTGTCAAGGGTCGAAGACATATGGCCCCGAAAACAAAAGGAGTTAGCCAAAACACAAGGAAATAGAGTAGGCCCTTGCTGAAGCTGCCACGTGTCATTTCAACACAAATACAAGAGCGAGAGGAAGGGGCTGAATCTTTGAGATGCATGAGGCTGCCATGTGGGTCTTGTATGGATGGACTCTTTTAAATATTGTGAGCTCATGACCTTGATCTTTAGAAGCCATATCTTTTGACTGGAAGCTCATATTTGAGCAAGAGAAGACTTTTTGGAAAGGTCTCGACATCCTCTATGCCATGGAAGCCTAAAATTTTAATTTTGGAAAGGTTAGGTGGGTGAAAAATAGTAAAACTTATTTCAAGCCATTAATACAGGATCCAATTGCTTCAACTACCCAAATCTGATCTGATTTTCCATCTTTCCTTCTCCAACATGCCAAATAGACATGGGGAACTAGAATTGATAGATTGTAGGTAGATTTACAAGGCATTAATGGTTGGTGGTTGAGATTTCGAGAAAGAGTCTAAGTTTTCTTCTTTCTCTCTCACCTCGACATTCTATATATTGTAAACACTTCTCATTTGAGAGGGGGAGACATTCTAGGATGTGGGGAAACTCTGTAAAATTTGTTTCTTGACTCCATTTGAGTTGTAATCCTTCTCCTATGCTTGGCAAGCATATTTGTGCCTCTGAGCAGAAATGTAATGGTCTATGCACCTTCTAGAGCAATAAACTCATGATTTTGTGGTGTTCTTCAACCCTTTCTCATGTTTTATTGTTTCTCCATGCCTCTCCCTTTCAGATATATTTTATGTGCATGTATTTCACGTTGTAGGTGTAATACATCATGTTTCATGGAGTTTTGATGGTGAATTAGGATCTGGATCTGGTGCCAGTGTGTTGATCATGGGTTTGAAGGCGACCTCCCTCATCTCCTTTTTCCCTGTTTCATCCTCCCTTAGCAGAGTATCTTTCCTCTTTCCTTTTCTGGTGTATCGCCACTTTAGTGTAGGCTCTGTTTTTCTTGCATTCTCTCTCTCCCTATCTCCTTGGAGTGGTTAGATTAGGATTAGATAGTTTTTCCTGCATTAGAGTAGACTGTGGTAGGTAGTTTAGGAACAAGAACCATCTTTCTCTAGAGGTCCATCTCAAGTTCACAAGTCCCACAACTTGAGAGATGGTCCAATGTTATGCAGATCACATCAAATGCCCCACACAAAACCAGGCCATTCGGGGGTGTTATGATTTTGCACTAACGGTAGTTAATTATGGTATTTGTTGAATAGAAGACTTAATTAATTACTTATTGTAATTAATTAATGATGATAGAAGAGAAGATGAGCATTATTGACGATATGTCATCAATTTGGGGAAAGGGGATAATTAGCACAATTTAAGTATTTAAATTGTTCAGGCTAAATTATAGGTGTCTACATTTTCCCCTCTTTGGGGTGGCATAAGTGACGCCACTTCAAAGATAGTAGACGGATAAAATTTTGAAGGGGTAGAAGAAAAATTAGTAGAAGTGAGAGATGCCCCCTCGAGTGTCGATGGGGTGATGAAGGAAGATCGATCGATGATTGAAAAGGTGAGAAATGGATAGAAGAAAGGAGAGGAGCAGGATGCCCTAGGTGAAGCAGAAGAATAATGTTGATAGGAGGGTGATGTAGAAGAAATATGGAAGCGAGAGAAAGAGCCAAATTTCATCCTTTGCATTAAACAACTTTATTGTCATCATATTGCCAAAGATCTACATCATCGGTCCTTATTAAAAATATAAGCATACGACAAAAGTAGAATGACATGAAAAGCCATACTACGAACAATTGTCCATTGCTTGAAAACACCAACTCCATGCAACATACAAAATGCAATGCAATACGAGAAAGTAAAAGATGCCTAACTCCTTGCAACATACATAATGCAATGCAATACGAGAAAGTAAACAAGCTAACCTAATAGAGAAACATAATGTAATGTTTTTGTTATCAAGCTTTGATTCTGACCTGTGTGAATTAATGACAAGGGTTAAAATATGGTGCCCCAAGCAAGGATACATGCAAGGGGAATAATGGAGGACACTTGGGTCCTATGAAAAATAATCGTGCACTATGAAATAATACCAAGTAACTCATTGTGCCCCAAAGTACAGACATAGTAAGAAAACCAACTTTATTGATGGAGGTAGATCAAGATGATCCGTGAGTCACACACAAGCTCGGGAGAACCAAAGAGCGATGTTTTGTAGGATGATTTATATTGTTTTTATTTTTCAAAACATATTTGAATTTTTTTTTAATTTTCTATAAGTTTTCTGAATCTATGTACAAGAAAACAGAAGCATGGATGCCCCTAGTGATAGATAGGGATGTACAAGGGAAGAATGCCACTCATACGAGAAAGTGAAGATGCGATATGCCCCAATGATTAGGTGGGAGTATTCAAAGAAAAACTCTTCACAGATAGAAGGGGATCAAGGCCAATATATAAAATAGGTTCAATCATGAGGGAGCAAGGATGCCCCCAACGTAAGTTGGCCAAGAAACACGTGATAGAAAGGAAGTGGGTGATTGATTTATTAAAGGGGGACAAAGGTGTCCAAAAACATAGCAAAAGGCCATCCTATACACATGGATGTTCTAAATGATTTTCAAAGAACAGAAGATGATGCTTATGAAAATATTTAGAAGGTGGTTGATGAAAAAGTGATTAGCCCAAGGCACAAATCATGAGACAAGACATGCGCTAAAGCAAGAGTTTGAACAAGGTCCAAAAAGTAACACTTGGTAACATACTAATCATGTTTACTCATCGAGATCCCATGTGTGCACATGGAAATGAATTACCTCTTGAAGGAAAGAGTTGATAGATAGTAAGTGAAGACACTAGCCAATGTGTAGGAATGATTTAGTTTGAAAGGTGATTTGTGAATGGATTATGGAAGGAGAGTTGTACATTGTCTATTACCAGCCAGCATCCATAGCCCCGATGGAGATGCATTTGATTCTAATCACAATATTTCTCTACTTCAGTCAAATTTCCATAGCCCCGATAGAGATTATTGGAAATACCCCAAGAGAGAGTTATATATCAATTTTTTTTTTTTTTTAGCTTTTGATTTTTGATTGATTGATTTTGATTCTTTTGCTTTTTGAAAACTTATTTCAGCTCTCTTGTTTGACAAGGGGTTAAGAACCACTAATGGCTTGATGGAAGGATGTGAAAGTGATTGTGATGATGACATTGGATAGTGTCAACAAATACGCCCAAAATTTCTTCACAACAAGTTTATTAGATGAGAATTGTGATAGGATCTCTAAGAGGTCAGTCATTCTTTAATTTACCAAGGTTATGAAAGACCAAGGTCAAATGATACCATAGAGATAAATGTCACAAAATGTGTGTGAATAGCTAACCACAATAACATCGAAGGGATGAAAATGGTGATGACTTGCAGAGAATATGAAAGAAAGGGAGGAAAGAACATCCATGTGTATGTAATACCTGATTGCAATGTTTGATATTTGTACCTTTGATTTTATTTTTGTAATGTTTTAATGTTTTCTCATTTTTTTTGTATTTTTGAATTGTTTTATGATTTTTATGATTTTAGAATTTTTTGGAAGTTAGGACCAATAATGTCACTTTGCGTGATAGGATCCAACAACGATGTGTGCGACTTCCTTAATAAGGGAGACTAAGCGCGTTTGTTTATCAAGAGTGATATTATCCCCAATCTCGATGATCGTGGTGAGTTCACACTCAACAAATGACTGTGATTTGTTTTGAAACATGGGTTTCGTATGTGGGAGTTTGAGTTCCCTATCCATAGGTTTTTGTACTTTGTGCCATACTTGATGGGTATGTTGGTGTGCATTCTGGAATCACATTTGATTTTGGATTTTATGATCATTGGAGTTGTTGGTAGCTTTGGATCTCTTCAGATTTTTGATCTTGGCTTGATAAAGAACATGTCTGGTTTCTTATAAGCTAATGCTTGACTTGTCTAATCCAAGAAGTGAGAGAAGAACGTGGATGTTTATAATTGATGAGAGGAATGGTAGTGGGCTTGCCACAATATTTGGTAGAAGAATAATGTGATGGATGAAAAGGATACGGTCCAAGGATTGAAGAAGATGGGCTACTAGGAGGTGAGCCATAGATAGAAGATGAAGGGCTACTAGGATGTGGCCCAAGAATAGAAGAAGAAGGGCTACTAGGATGTGACCCATAGATAGAAGATGAAGGGATACTAGGATGTGGCCCAAGAATATAAGAAGAAGGGGATACTATGATGTGACCCATAGATGTAAGATGATGGGCTACTAGGATGTGGCCCAAGAATAGAAGATGATGGACTACCCGGGGTGATCCATACATAGAAGATAAGGGGCTAGTTGGGCATGCCCCAAGAATATAAGATAGTGAACTACTCAAAATGTCCCACAAATAGCAGAGGGAGGGCTACTAGAAGGTGACCCACACCTAGATGAAGATGAAGGGATACTTGACATTGACCCCATAAGAGATTGTGATTGAGGAATTATGATAGACAAAGAGTGATTGGGTGATGAGAAGATAGGCCATGGATCAATGCAAGACCAAGGAGTTTCATCACATAATGAAGAATGTGAAGATGGAAGAATAAGAGGAGGATCAAGTTGCATGATTTGAGGCTCTTCCTCTGTTTCTTGATAAAAGGAATCAACATTTTCTTCAGAATATGCGGGTGCATCAAATCTAAAAGAGAATCCTTGCTCGTAATATTCTAAAGGAATATCTTCATGTGCCCCTATAAATGCCTTGATTGTTTCTTCATTATGAAAGAGGTCAATCGGTATGAGTTGTTGATCAATCCACTAGGGGTTGATTGGAAGAAAGAGATTCACTTGGTGTGGAAGACTTAGAAGATGTTTGATGATGATTGATAGAAGAAGATGATGTGGGGGATGAAGAAGATGTGTAGCTAGATGTCTCGGGAGTAGAAGAAGGTGGTGTGGACCTACCTATACGATGGTATATCATCTATAAACTAGTAGGATTAAGTCCAAAGTTTGTAGATTGTGACACATGGGTCGATTCAAACATTTGAATAGAAGAACTTTGAGTCACACGAATCTTCAAAGAAGGAAGAATTCATGGGGGTGATTGATGAAGAAGGTCATGCGAAGAAGGGGAGGACCATGATTCAAGAATCGTATTGGATGAATAATAACAAGGGTCCTGCAAAGAAAGAGAGGACCGTGATTTAAGAATTGTATTAGATTTTGATTGGAGGGATTTGGAGTTGTGTGTATCTTCAAAGGAAGAAGACGTCATTGAGGTGACTGATAAAAGGGGTCCTACGAAGAAAGGGAGGACCGTGATGTAAGAGTCACATTAGATGAATGATGAAGATAATTTGTGGTCGACACAAAATTTTAGAGGAGGATAACATTGTTTAGGTGACTAAAAATAGAGGTCCTACGAATAAGGGGAGGACTGTGACTTAGGAGTCAAATTAGATGAATTTGAATAGTAGTTTGGATCTGAATCATCAAAATAATCAGAGGAAATATTTGGATTGGAATCCTCAGAAGAAGAGGATATTTTTAGATTAGAATCAGAAGAAGGGTGGGGGAACTCAAATAATAATTTGGATCAGAAGTGTCCAAACCATACCATTGACTATGAGATGAAGGTGGGGAATGAGTTACCCAAATGGGTTCTCTAGCGCGAAGAACCAAATGAGGTTTGGTCATGATGGGTGTCTTTTGATTTGTACACTAAAACTTTGATTCCTTATTGTCATATGTATAAGGGACCTTGCGATAATCAATCATTTTTGGCATGTTTTGGGTTCAAAGGTCTAGACCTAAATTGTATGATCAAACTTCTTCAAAGTGAAGAAGGTTTCATGTTGATTTGGGCAACATAATGACAACCAACTAGACATTTTGCAAAGATGGGGATGCTTGTGTGATTTTCCAAAAAGGGAAGCTAAGAAAAACATACATCATGATAATGTAATTTCAACAATCCAACAAGGTTTGGACAACAAGTTGTGAGTGCAAAGAATCAAAGGCTCAAAAGGATTGTCCTTAGAAATATAAGTCTATAAGGTGAATGATCGCAAGGAACAATCATACAAGCTCAAAACACAACACCACTCAAACTTAAGTGATAAACAATGACCAAATAATAATGAATGATAAAGGATTAATGGATCAAAGTGATTGTCATAAATGGATAAGTCAAAATGACGAATGAGACACAATCACACAAATTTTGTTTGTAAACCATTTAGTCAAATGGAGTACTTCCTAAGTCTGTTTTTGGAAAGGTAGTTGGTGTTGTAAGATAATTAACAAGATGTCCCTACTTATGTCGAGTTCAAAGACATGAACAAGGCATAAGTAATAACAAGAAGTTAATGTGACCTCCAAACAAGGTATACGAGAAGCAATCCCAAATTCAATTAATACCTATATCTCAAAAAGTGTGAGTTACGATTGTGAGTGACACAACAATGTCACCAAGATATGTTAACCAAAATTTGTGAGAAAGTAAGGTATTGATATCAAGATGATATTGATATAACACACACAAGTGGTAACATGTAGCACTTTTCAAAATCGAGGTAGTAATGGAATCAAACTAAAAGCTTATAGTATAACTAAGAATTGTTAAAATGTGTATAGTGTAACCTTACAATGCAGATATTTAGGTCAAGTTTACAAGAAACAAGATGTAAATACCAAAATTGTAGTGATACAATATAAACAAGGTAACCTTTCCGAGGAATTTCAAGGTGATGAATCAAGCCTAACTATGATGAAATCTTGACTTGGGTATCAAGATCAAAAAGGCTACCAATGATATGAAAACATCTCTCCACACACTTTAGATGTTTAACAACTCATCCGCAAACATGGATGAGTGTAAACAAACACAAAAGTGGTGAATACAATCAATTGATAACACAAGGGTAGTCACTCTTCTTTTGATCAACAAAGTTTCAAAAGAAAGTGAAGGAAGTAGATCAATTAGGGTTGAAAAATGTTGGCCTCACTTCGGCAGAGTTTCGCCTCACCTTAGGGCAAGTGAAAAACTAAGAAAAAGTAACGCTTCACATGTTTCGTGATGAACAATAGCTCTTAACTCAAAATTGGCTTTGAAATGGTCAAAGTGGGCTCCTGGCCAAAGATATCTTCCTAGGTGGCTCTCTCAACTAGGTGTTACAAAGTTGTCTTAAGCGAGATCGATTTACCCAAAAATTCACAATGACTAATTTGGGAGTATCTTAGCTTTACTTTACCCCCTTCAAGCACAGTGGGCAACTAGTGCATCCACATGTACTATCACTGGGTCACCATATGGACAAACAATTGGTAATGCTAACTCACAAGGAACAACTAGTCAAGTAGGTTGTGTGGAGCACTTCCCATTTCATCCACAAGGTTCCCTCTTATGTGGACTACTTTGGGGTTCCTAGGACCACCCCCATTGTTGTAGCTTAAGGCTTATGCCAAAGGGGTTATGTCCTAGTTTTAAGTGGATGAGGACGTACCCTTATCCAAACTTACAAATACAGTGTTTTGAATGTGGTGTTCTTTTTATCTTGTTTAATTTGATGTGGTTTGATTCCAATTTTCTTTGACAATCATTTTCAGCTCTACACACATGGATTAGTAATTTTCTAAAACGTCATATAAAAGGGATAAAATGTTTTTTTATTTCAAGATCATCCTAAGATGTAAAGAAAGAGCATACGTGAACAAGGTATCTTAAAATTAAAAAGTAAGAATGGAAAATACCTAAATTAAAATGCAAAAATAATTTCCTTTTAACCAACTTTGAAAGCTAATTAAATTGTTTTGCAAAGTATGAAAAAGTGGTGAAACGTTTTGATTCCCAAGATCACCTAGAAAGGCGTGAGGGAAGAGCATATGCGTTTCAAACTTTCACAAATGCAGATGCAAACATTTTAAACAAGTTATTACAAAATAAATTAATGAAGAGGAAACTTGTAAACCATACCTTAGTAAAAATAAAATTAAAAACCAAGAAAATCGTAAAATTCTAGAAATCTATTTTTAGCAGTTTTTAACAATTTTAGTATTTTGCATTTTTGGAGGTCTCCTATGGGAACTTTGGGATTTTTTTATAGAAGTAATTATACCAAATGTTTAATACTTCTAGAAGTTCCTTTGCAAATTATGCTTTGTTCACTTTTTGATGCCTATTCAAACTCTGAAAATGGGTTAACGGGTCAAAAGATATGATCAAAACAACGGACACCAAAAATTGGTAAACAAAACCGGATTAAACAGATATACCTACACACCCCTGTGGGGTGTGTGCACACCCTTTATGCATGTGTGTACCTCCTACGAGACACTGTGTATGGGTTTTGGTGCATGTGCATGGTTTAGGGTAGATAAAAACCAAATCCACAAAGTGTCTCCACCACCCGAGAGATTCTGTGGCCAGAGGAGATGACGTGTACGTGCCGGGGTTTAGGCGTGTACGCCATGGTAACCAAAAGGAGGTATAGAAACTCAGATAGTGTGCCCGCACCACCCAAGATATGCTTGCGCCAGTTTTGATGCGGGTACGTCATGGTTAGTGTGCCTGCACCAAGGTTAGGGTACGTGCGCGGGCTAGCTAAACAAAGATACAAAACTCTGACAGTGTGCCTACGCCACCCGAGAGGTTCCTGCACCAAGGTTAGTGTGTCTGTGCCATGTTTAATGTACCTACGCCATGGTTGGTGCACTGCGCCCCTCCTGTAATCAAAATATGGCCAAAGACACCAAAAATCTCACAACACTTCAAATTTTAGTAAGTTAGCTTGAAATTGACAACAACCCATTAGAATGATAGCTCTAAATGAGAACCTACACATATAATACTAGCAAAATCCTAAGAAATTGAACATTATTTTCCATATGTGTATATCAAAGGTTAGCCAAAAATAATAGAATTCAAGCTAGAATGTTAAGGGACTAAGGACCTGTCCCACCGGGGCGTGCCAAATGTGTGCATGGTTTTGTTTAACTAAGTTAAGAAAATTAGAACTAACACCTAGTAGTCTTAATAACAAAGTTAAATCAAAATCTAAACACCATCATGTTAAGAGCTAAGCAAGATTAAATAACAACATTATTGCATCATAACTTTGAAATGGAAATCAAACTAACATGTTAATTATTAAAACCTCTACTCTTTAGATCACCAAAACAACTAAATTGAACCTAGGTAGATTCATGGAAATCAAAGTTGATTGTTTGATTTTTAAGGGATTAGGAATGGAAGCTCATCAAAGCATGGCTACAAGACCACTTTGATTATTTCCATATGACCCAAAAGCTTAAATGGATGAAATGCAAGAATGAGGCTTAACTCTTCTAATGGTGAAATGCTTAAGGATGACAAAAGGCTTATAGTGTATGTACTATATGCTTTCTTTTTGTTTCTCAAGAATTAGGTGTAAGTGTAAAGGTAGGAGGAGGGCTCTTTATATAGTCCAATGGATAGAGGAATATCTACATTCCTTTGTATGTGGGATAATATAGATGTTGAGTTAGTTGTGGATAAGGGGGGTTTAGAAAGGGTTGAGTTAACTTTAGGAGAGTTTAATTTGTCCCTTAGTGACTCATGTGGATAAAGGGGGTTTATTAATTAACCAAAGTGATTAATTAATAGGTGTGCAAGCTTATAAAATCTTTTTAAGGAATATTAGCATGATTTAGACTATAGAAGGGGATTAAATCAACTAAATAATGATTTATTGATTTAATGAAAGGGGAAGCTAATTAATTAATAATAATTAATTAGTTTAGATAGGAGGAAGGATTAATTAACAAGGTCGTTAATTAGGGTATTTGTTGAATAGAAGACTTAATTAATTACTTATTGTAATTAATTAACGATGATAGAAGAGAAGATGAGCATTATTGATGATATGTCGTCAATTTGCGGGAAAGGGGATAATTAGCACAATTTAAGTATTTAAATTGTTCAGCTAAATTATAGGTGTCTATAGATAGAATATGAGTGAAAATAGGAATTGTAAGATGCCATAAAGGTAAGAAGATGAAAGAAGTATGAAAGTATTAATATTAAGAGAAAATGATTGTAAGTATTAAAATATGACCCTAAGCATGAACTAATGGAAGGAAAGGCATCGATAGATGCCCCAAAATTTGAATAATGAGGAGGATGTCCATAAATATATACCTAAAAGTGTGATGTTAGAGGAGGATGAGCATCAAGAGATGCCCTAAAATGTGAGCTAACAGAACATCAGAGGTTGTGTCAAGTTTGAAATCCAAAATTACTAATCAAAATGGTGATTTAATGTGTGAATTTGGATAAAATTAGATATTTGATAATTAGGGATGGTGTAAGTTTGTATGGAGTCAACGAGACCATAAATTTTTATAGTATCTTCCATAATGTAAAAATCAAGGTTGTCAATACAGCTTATTAGTGACCAAATGAAATAAAATACATTGAGTCATTGGGAATATGATTGTTGCACTCTATAGGATTAAGGTTTTCCTTCACTACATTGAGTTTTATAATAAATTTATCAATGCAATAAAAACATTATAATTTTATGGATTGTGAGAAAAAATTAAAAGTTGTTGAAGCAACCAATTGGTGTTTTCCAATAAAGGGCGGGAGGGATGGTTAAAAGATGAAGGGTTGTCACTAATATCAAATTAAAAAATGGTCTGTTAAAATTGGAATTGATCATAGATAGGAAGATCATCATTAGGATATTTGAACATGGAAAAGTGAGAAGGAAAGGGAAAATCTTCTTGTGAATTTTTGTTTGAATATATGTTAGATGTGGAAAATTATCTTAGGGGTATTCTTTCAAATATGTGTCAAATACGAGAAGATTATATTTTGGATCTTCAACCATATTACATCAGATTATTGGATGAGGTTGTGATTGTGAGAAAGTTCACCACCAATGATTAGTATCAATGGTGGATACGATAGGGAGTAAGGAGCAACCCATATAGAATTTAAATAGGTTGAGGCTTTATAAAATCCTTAAAAGGGAATGTCATTATCACAATATGATTATAATGAGTATTGTATGAGGATAAAGATAAGATCTTGAAGGATAAGAGATAAGATAAATGTGAACGTGAATCAATCAAAAGGTTGTTTGTTTCATCTGCATTGGGTTCACCAAAATGTATACAAGTAAAGAATGGTCTAAGAGAATATCTTATTTCTTTATGGGTAATATAGACTAGGATAGTGAAGGGAACATTTTAAATCTAAACAAAAGAGGATTCTAGGTTGGAAAATTTTGGGATGTACAGTAATAGTCCATACTCTATCATAGATACAGGGTTCCAAATCCTATATCTAGGATGGAGGAGCGAGGTCCCGATTATAAATTGATCATGCAAGGTTGTAAATAAGATAGAGTTTTTTATGTTAATATTTTAAATATGGATTTTAAGGTAATGACCAATATATAATAATGTGATGGATGAATAATATGTTATCTTATGCATGACCAATCAAATAATTAATAAAATCTAAGATAACATAAAGGAAATGAGAGGTTAGATATACTTATCTTTGTGCGAGATAACATTAGCACATTAACTTCCCCCAAGGTTATCAGTAATTTATGAGAGATTTGATATGGGGGACCACAAAAGAATATAATTATACCTTTAAAATCCATTAGTTAAAGACTCTAAATGTTTGGAAAATCATAGCATATGTAGCTCCTATGCTTGGGAATTCTAAGCACTCAATGCTCTAAATGTAGACTCCAAAAGATGAGAAAGAATAACTCAAAAGCCTTTAAGAAATTGATGTCATATTTGAGAGAAAAAGTGAACTAAATGGTTGATGATTATGTGATGGTATAAACACTCATATGTCATGCATATATCAGGATAAGATTAAATATTACAATTTCCTTTAGCCAACAACATTGATGATGGTTGATACAATCGGTTAGCAAAAATAAAATCCAAACAATATCAACCACGGTCAATATCATCAGCTTGAAGGAATGTGTCATCTTGTCATGTTATGGAAGAATACTCTCAACTACTGAAATGTGACATGATGAAATTATAATTGTTTTGTAAGTATGGTATGGATGCGAGAAAAATAGTATAACAAGGTGATGTCATAAGGAAAATGTAGAAGGATTATTATAAAGGTGTAAAATGTACCTAATGTAGCATAACATAAACTACACATCAAATCTCTCACACAAGTACCACAACCAACCAACCCACTATAAGTATTTATGGTTACCCCCACTTCTGGAATTATCCCTATGGGAAATGCTCTTGGGAAGCTAATGCGCCAATAGTGTCTAAAAAGAACAAAAGTCGATAAGAGTGAAAAAAATAGGTGTATAAAAAGTGTATGAAACTAATGGAGGATGTGCATGGAATCATGTGAACTTCATCTTGTTTCTCCATTTCTTAAGTTGTGTGATTTGGAAGAGGAATCATAAAGACTTTCTAGCATTGATTTGGTTTGATTAACTAATTATTTTACTATAGTATTATATCTTTTCAATTGAGTAGTGTTGTCAATTAAATCCTAAATTTAATGTTTCATTCCAAAGTAATTTTTAATATAATGTCCTAAATACCGATGATACTCACAATATACATCCACACCGTAGTTCCAAAGCAATGGTCTCTATGAGACAATATGGTGATGAGGATGTAAATATATCATATTGCATTCAAAAAACCACTTAAGCACTTGGTGAGGACTCAAATAATTATATGCATTGTAGTATCTCATAAACAAAAACTACAAGTTTATTTTTTGGTTATGATATTGTATTAATATTAACTACATTTTTGGGCCCATTCTTAGCTTGAAAATAAGGTGTGTCATTAGTCTTAGTTTAAGATGGTGTCTTACTTCAAAATATGGTTGCAATATATTTAGGGTATTAGCCTCATATTTAAGCATGTTTGTCTCAAGGATATCTACCTCATAATTCTTAATTGTATGATGAAAGTTGTTGAAAGATTGGAATGTTTTAAACATAACTTTGTCCTTAATAGGTTAGAGTAATATTTGAATAAAAATATTTATAATTCACTATTATGCATAAGATTTGACACCTTTGTGAGCATTGTTTGGAAACTCCTAGCTAAGTGCACTTGAGATTCCTCACTAAGTGTGTTGAGATTTCCATGTCCTCTAAGATAGAGGTTAATGCACCAATCTGAACTTGAGAGGCATTCAATCAATTAAATTATTTCCTCTAAAATGAATGTATTCTATTGACATTCCTTAAAAAGACACAAATTTCCAATAGGGGTGCATATGTCATTAAGGAAACATATTTAAGAGTTGTAAAATATTTGCACTCACTTAGTCATAAAAATCCCCAAGTTAACCACGGTGCCACATTCAATCTTTATCTAGTTTCCGCATCCCAAGTAATAGAGGGGTGAATTATTTTCATGCAAGATGAAAAGAAATTCCAAATATATGAATTTTTTCGTAGAGGTGCAAGGGTGAAGATTCACTACTTTGAATGAATGAGTTGAGATAATTTGGTTTGATTCCTCATATAGGAACTAAAGTATTTTAGCTACTAAAGCTAAATTTTGGACTTAAAATGACCATAAGATCTACCCCTCCCAAATATTTGGGAGTCCTTTTTTGACTAATAAGTGGATTCCTATTTTTAATCTTTAGGCCTTTTCCATATATATATTTTTACTTTTCTTATTAAAATGAAAGAGAGTTGTATGAGCGGTCACATCCACATATGACTATGTGAGAAGGATGGCCTTGTTGTACCCCACTCTCATATTCGATGGGGTTTACTCTCTCTCTCTCTCTCTCTCTCTCTCTCTCTCTCTCTCTCTCTCTCTCCTCCCAGGGAGTATGACAATATGATCTCAATGAGGTGTGGGAGGGTGGATGTTATAGTCTTCAAGATAAACAAAAAGTAATTGGGAATAGCCAAAAGTACTAATTTGTGAAGGATGATGCCCTACTAAACTAGTCCATTTTCCTTACCTTTAGGAGATTCATCAAACAATGTTTTTAAAAGCTTAAAAATCAAATTCTTCTAGCTAATACCAGATAAGAATGGGACTCCCAAGTATTTATCATGGAGGGATCCAATTAAAAACTCCAATATATTGGCTAGGATTTGTTGAAATTTAGGGGAAGTGTTGAAGGAAAAGACCAGACTTTCTTTGTTGATGGTTTTTCCAAATATGGAAGAATGGGCACGAAGGATATCATTGAAAGACCTTAATTTATCAAATAGAATGTGAGATGCATAGATCTCCTCCAATATTGAGACACTTGAACCTTCCTTCTAGAGAAGCTTTATAAAGAGAAATATTGGGACATATGCAATTGTCTACAACAAAGCACTATGTGTGTTTATAGAGAAACAAATATTCACTAAAGACATGAGTGGGACTAGGCCTCACTACACTTCCTCGATGGGGAGTTAGGTCTCACATAAATCCTCTTTAATGAAAGATGAGCCTCGTTGAACAACAATTTTAATCTCATATTATAAGAAGTTGGGCCTCTCTAAACAACACCATTGGTTTCAACTTTGATGAGACTTAGACCTCGCTAAACAAGGTGTGAATTCTATTCACAAAGAAAATTTTACAATTTAATTTAATGTTGGGCCCTACAAGACAACACCATTGTGTGAAATTTATTCACAAAAATAAGTTTACAATTCAATTCAATAAACATAGTCCCCCTAATATCCTCATGGGAAGTATTCATTATGTGTAAAAATAACACAAACTTTATCATTACTTTTCCCGATGAACACAATTTTGTCTCTATTTAATTTACATCCAAAAACATTTGTTTGAATCCCTTAAATCTCATGATTCAAGGTCAAATTCAAAATATTTAAAGAAAATAATACTTAATGTTTAATAAGTAATTTTAAACCCATATTTTGCAAATATCTTTTAAAATGTCATTTTGTTGAATTCTTCTAAAAATATTCACCTCTTTACTTGAACCAAAACATCTCTCACATAATTTTCACGTGATTGGACTTGATTTGCAATGCACAACAATATAATAGGCCCTCCTAATGTAATATTTATTACACATGATAGATCTCAAATTTTCTTTAATAACTAATAATATAATTATGATAGTGTATCAATTATTTTATTCATACATTGAATAGTTTGTTGGCGTGCAACAAACATTTATTATAATCCTTTTATAACATTTGTTACCAAAACATTTGTCTCATTATCCAACCTTATCTAATTAGGGGTTACAACAACCATCTAAAACAGCTTGACCAATTTTAAGTTTAAATAAATAATTATTTAAACATTTTTTCTATTTATCTATGTGCAACCACACCATCCCATGCTCTTTCCTTCGGTTCCTTGGTTACTCACGAAATGTTTTCCTTCAAGTATACCATTACATCATGCACATTCTCTAAATCACCAAGAAACATGATGTGTAACTCAAAAACAACATTACTCTTTTTTTTTTCAAAATTAGGATTTGAAGATAAACTTCAATGTCATTCAACACAACCGTATGTTCCATGAAACATAGCTTCCTATTGATGCATCCCGCACAACACCACTAACATGCACCATGAATGCGACCTTTGCACAAAATCATCCAACCACACAAAACTCACAAACATGACATGTATTTCGATTCCTTCACAAAACACCTAAATCCCATGACAAACATGTGGAAACTCCACATCATTTAACCATGCCAATTATCACTACAGGATATCATGTTATGCCAAGTAAATTTATCAACATGTGATGTTGCTTTAGAAATCAAGTCATGTAATTTTCAAGGCGTGAATATTCACACAAGGAATCCCAAACAATTCAACTTCCATAACGGCTCTTTCAACCTTCACACCTTGTAAACTATTCAATTTCCATAACAACTCTTTTAGCATTCAAAACTTGTAAACTATGTATAGGTATATGTATCATTAGATAGCAAATGGATAAAGGAGGATAAGAAATCATACATATCTCTAAAGAGTATGTCATATACAAAACACATTAATATAATTTTCGTTCCAATTCTATCATTTTCTATATCTCTAAATTTTTATGTTATTTTCTTATATTCTTATGCTTCATCTACATTCATGTCTAAGTGGTGTCCTTAAACCTCCTATAATTTGGGTCAATTGTGATCGACTTAATAACCCCTAAACAAACCTTATCAAACCAAGCATATTGTAAATAATATACATTGGTGGAATATTAATCCTAAAAAGACCATAACATAAAGAGATGTTCAACTTTAGCTAGGTCGAAATTTGGCTCCCAAGGTCATAGACAAAAGACCTAGATGGGTAAAAATGTGGCTCCCAAAGTGCAAATATGTTCCACTTTATATTGGGTAAAAATGTGACTCCCTTAGTGCATATATGTTCTGATTTAGTTTTGTTGAAATGTGTCCCATCCACCTATTTATGTCAAAATTTGGCTCCCAATATCGAGACAAAGAACGTCCATCTTTAGAAACTAAGGCCTCTTGTAATCATTATCAAACAAAGACTTTTGAAATAAAACTTAGCTTGAAAGAACCCTTTTGGGGATTTTTACTTGTCGTGATCTTGTATTCTACCTAGATATATTTTGTCTAGTTTATAAGGGTTGGGAAATCTACCATATGTGTATAAAACGTCTAGTTATATTTATTTTCCACGTTGAACCTCCATACAAAGAAGTGAATCTAAGTCCAACTCCATAGCTTTCTTACAATCTAAGAGAGTGAAACCTTTAGAAAATAGTCATTTTCCACACCGAACCTCCATACAAAGAAGGGAATCTAATTCCATCCTCATATCTTTCTTACAATATGGAAAGGATGTAATGTTCAATGAGATCAATGTAGACCTTAAACCAAACATGTTTTTTTGGCCTTATAAATAAAGTGTGGAGGGTTGAAATATGAGAAATAGGAAACCCATTTAACGCAGGACCAAAATAAATGAAAGGGTGTCCATTTTGAGTTTTGATTCTTTAGGGCTCTAGTGATGAGAGGAGAAGAGTTGATATCTAAAGGGGAAAATTTTCCAAACCTAGAACATGTATTTCTAATGTTGACCTTACATAGGGTTGAATGTGGGGATGTCAATGCAAGTTTTCATTTGACTAGAGCATCCTTTCAACCTTGAAAATGGTGGTACTAGAATAAGACTTTATCCCTTAAAATGTGAATAAAAGCAAGGAGGAGCTAGGTTCACTACAAATGTCCAAGCTAACAAGCACAAGAAAGTTGTGAGGAGTGTTTTTCAAGATTTCATGCTTCTTGCTTCAGATTAGTGAAGACTAAACTAGAAATCAAGAAAACCTCAAAAAATGAGATGGTTTAAGTACCTCATGATATGGATGGTGATGAAGATAGTACATGCACATAAAATTAGATCTTCCTCGTTGTGAATCAATGACTTGACATCAACTAAGACAAGACATGAAGAGGGATTAGTGATAGATATGGTGGGATGCCCGACAAAGTCAGTTCCGAGAAGTAAAAGCTTCCTAGAAAGGGTGTCACCACGTTTCTTTCTATAACAGTAAGTAGATGATCAACAATGAAATAGAAATATGCAAATAAAAAATATGAAGTATATCTCGATAAGCTAAGATAAGATGAAATGATAACTGATGCTAGAAATACCAAAAATAAATCCAATCTAGAGTGGGTCGACGACAACCGGACCATGAATGATCCAAAATGCGTAGAAATAGGGGGAAATACTAGTTTTGAGATGTCAATATAGATGAAAAAATGTTGAAAGGGTAGATAGAGTGTTGGTAAAATGGCTTGGATATATAAGGGTGAGTGGGATGTAAAACAAGTTGGATAGAATGCCAAATAAAGTGGATTTAATAGATGTGGGATATAGGTTAACGTCGACTAGAGCTAAGTGGCAACGACCAGGAGTAGAAGTGGCATATAGGCTAAGGAGTAAGGTGGATGAATGGATCGAGATCAATGTTGAATGGCGAAAGGATAAGAAAAAATCCCAAAAGACCTAAAAACTTGCAAAACAAAGAAGAGCATGCACAAAGGATGTATCCAAGTATTCTTCACTATACTCCAAGCTTATAAAATGGTATGTGGAAGGATAACCAAGTGATTCAACTGATGGAAAGATCTCTAAAGGCAATGCGGGAAGTAAAAATCATAGAGCACATGAGATATTTGAGATTTTATAGCCCTTGGAGAGGAGGGGTGATTGTGTTTAAATAATGCGGGTTAGGTCGTTGGTGAATGACATGATCAATATGCCAAGATACGTTAGGATCATGATGGGGTGGTGAGAATAGGATAACAAATGGGTTGAAATGGGAATGTAACCGATAGCGGGATTTTTAGCCATGTACGCCCATGAAGGGATATTTAATGAGTAAGGGTATCTTAGGGAGGAATAAATGGGTAGAGGGAATCTTAGGAAGGGTTTAAATGAGGGATAATGATGAGAGGGGATGAGAATCCCATGAGGGTATTAAATGAGGGGTTTATTGATAGGATTAGGATAATTAAGGGATTAATGGTAGATTAGGGATTAATGGGGTTTTAAGATATAAAGATAAATGGGGATAATAAAAATAATGATAAATATATAGGATAATGGTAAGTAAGATGGGATATGGGGAAAAATAATATTTTAGGAGGGAATGTGTGATTGCTAAAAATAAGATGAGAAAAGGTGCACTAGGAGAGGGTGAGGGGTATACGTAATATGAAGGCATGAAAGTAACAAAAACAAGTGTCTACATTTTTCCCCTTTTGTTGAGCGGTTTGTAATGGCAAACTATGAGAAAAGAAATGAGAAGGGATTCATAGCGTGATTTACAAGGGATTATTAATGAGGCGTTCCCCCTCAAACTAGGGATTGATGACATGAAGGGGAATCGATCACAAGTTTTAAAGAGATGGATAAGAAGGGAGGGTAGGAAAATATGGGAAAGAGGAGATGAGGTATGATGCCTCGTGCAATAAGGTTTCATGCAAAAAATAAGGATACAAAATATGGTGGTGATTTTAGGAGTCACTTTGGCATAGAACAAGGTATGAACTCAATGGAGGTGACAAAAATGTCTTATAGACTCGTGAGTTGGCAAAAACCACTACGACATGGAGGGGATCCAATGGGGAATCCACTCAAATATATGTGTAAGCTATGGGACCAATGGGTCAACAACATATGTCATGTGCAAACAAATGCGATGATGATAATGCAAAAATCCTTCACACATGAGGAATCAAGAGAATATGCATCTAGACAAGACGGGGATGGAGAAGAGAATGGTGCCCTAGAGAGGAACACAAAAATGGCCAAAAAGGGAGATGATATCAAAAATCTAGAAATGACTGAAAATAGTGTGTTATGGGTGACACACCAAAAAAGGGAAGATAGGGTAATTAAATGATGGAAAATGGTAAAGACGAGGAAAAGAGTTGAAAACTAGGGTTAACTCGATGATGACCAAAGTGGGTTGACAAAGACCAGTTAAAGCGGTGATGACCCTAAGGGGGTCGCAAAGCGACCGAGGTCGGAAGGCTATATAAGCCCGTGAACTCCGCCAATTAGGCTCATTTGCACACGACCAAGTGACGATCGAGAACTCCGAGCTTAAAATAGGGAGAGAGAAATTGAGTGAAATGGATGTTAGGGAGGTGGAAGGAAGCGCCAGAGGGTTAGCAAGATGGTGAGTATCGAAACCCCAACTTGTTGTTATGTTTTTTTATTTTTTTCTTTAGTTGTTTACATTTTTTCAAATTTTTAGCCTAGCGTGGGGTGTTCGTTTGGGTAATTAGACACATTTTCATTGTCGATCGGGCCTAAAAGGCATCAAACCTGACCTAAATGTGTCAACCCAAGGTGGGTCGAGTGTCAATTGGGGATGGGATGATAGATTATTATTTTTGGTGATATTTTGATGGACGGTTGGTGATGATTCTAATTTTTCATGTTTTATTGGTTTTGTAGGTCCGAGATACCTTGTACTTAAGGGAAAGAGTACCAACCCTATATGATCGATTATGAGTGATATAGTTGATGTTGAGTGGGATCACTTAAAGAAAGAATTGGATTGGGTGGATTCATATATTACCAAAGTGGATTCCATGAGATGTTGGTCCGATGGTTGCACTTTTGATCAATGGGATGTGCATAAAGGCACATTTTGGTTTAGGATAGGTGAGATGATCGTCACCCCGGAGGGTTTTTATAGGATCCCGAGACTACTAATACAAGGGGAGTCGGTAGTGTCGATTACAAGTGGATAGCAGATTGGAGATTTTGACGTGGCTATTTGGAGCCAATTCCCCACACATCACATTTACTTCAGGGTCATTTTTGTATGAGATGAATATATGACCACGTGGTTCCTCGTAGTCGATTTATGTGATTAAGTATGATGGCCATATCTTGTTATACACTACCATACTCAGGAGTACAAGGTTACCATGGAAACCGACAGGGGGTTCTCAGCAAAGATAGTGGATCACAAAACATTGTTCTCTTTTGGCACTACACTATTATCACGGGTGTATCATGACTTTTTGATGTATAGAATGAGGAGGATGACATGACTAGATGTGGGGTTTTACTCCATTGTTGGGCTTATGAGCATATGGCGTCATTAGGCTATTAGGGTTGTCATGGATCACAGTGACCACATTTACCTAGAGGTTGGATTTTCGAGATGGAGAGCCGACCATGCTCATGGTGAAAGGGGAGTGAGAGATGTCGATTGGTATAGTGATATATTTCCAAAGCTAGAGATAGAATAGGTGAGGTGGCAACCATATTGTGACAATTCTGTATCTTTGAGAATTGATGTGGAGTTAGTTAGTACGAGGAGGACGAGATGGGTGTAGAGTCGCAGGCTTGAGATGATCGAGGCCGTATAGTTTAACAAGTTCCGACGATATTTTGGTTTTGTATAGACATCGCCACAAGATCCAATTGTGTATAGGTGAGATGAGGATGAGAAGTATTTTCCTAGTCCAGGACATGGCAGATCCTTTGGAGGAGGTGGGAGTGCCTTGGGATGATGATGATGATGTCGAATTGGGGTAGGCTATGCGGATTGGATGACCGGGACATGGGCATCTTGGATGGAATTCAAGGTGGCTAATGGAGAAGAGGAGGATGAGGATATCTTGACAAAGAAAGGAGGAGGTGGTTCCGAAAGATGGTGAGGGGATGATGGTTCAAATATTACTAAATTGTGCACGAGATCATGACTTAGCTCGAGTGGAGAGAGACATATCTCTCTAGGAGTGAGAGGATACTAGATAAGAGGAAATAGCCCTTCAAAAGAAGAGGGACATGGCTAGGCAAAAGAGGGTAAAATATATGAGGCATCACGAGGCCTAAAGGGTGAGGTTTGGATACCTTTCACCCATATTTCCTACGAGTCGAGAGTGGTGCACCGACAAAGCATCATAGGGATCTAGGAAGATGGGACCTCCGAGGGACTGTGCCTCGATTTTATACATAGCGCTAGCAATGGAGGCATGATATTATGAAGAGATTGTGACACATAAGCTTCCCTAGACATAGAGATATGTAGAGCACCTAGCATTACAAAGAAGAAAGAGCGGGTGGCACAAAGCCACCCAATGCCCTCTAGGAGCATGGTGAGTGTGGTGTAGCCACCATGAGGATTAGGCCATGATGGTGTTAATGAGGCCCTAAGATTGATTCAGAACCTGCCCCGAAGGGGAAGGCTTTAAGACTATTTGATGTATATTTTACTCTTGGTGATATAACTTAGGATCAAGACAGACCCTTACCGTGCAGCCTTATATGTACACGTATTTTTGGATTTGTTATAAGATATATATATATATATATATGATGATTTTGAATGTGATTCTTCATGTGTCATATGTGTGGTTTATAGTTGTAATGCTTATGATTATAGATTTAGATGTGGATAATTATGATTATGATGACATGAATTAGCTGTGGATGATTATGATGATAATGTTTAAACTATGGATTTATTATGTTTTTGGAAAATTTAGAATAGAATATGAATGTGATAAGATGTGATAGATATCTTTATATGTGATGGATTAGGAAACATGGTAGGCATAAATGGTATGGGATGTAATGAGATAGGATATAGAATGTAAATGGTGAGATGAAAATGTGTTATGATAAAAGTATGGTGAATGAAAAATATGATTTGGACATGGATAGATGGCTAGATATAGGAAGGATGATGGGTTCATATGACACTAAATAGGGAATGGAAAATAGAGGTTTAGAAAGGGATGTGACTCGATAAGTGGCGACCAATGAACATGTGAAGGAAACTACACCATAGAGAAGGGTGCAAGTGGAAGGAATGATCCAAACTAGATTAGAGGTATAACAAGAGTGGAAATCAAACCAAATAATGCACTTACAACCAAAGGCAAGTGTTAACATAAAACCAATGATAATTAGTCACTCTCATGATCAAGAAAGGATAAATGGAAGGAGAAACTTATAAAAATATTGTAGATATGATGAGGGGTCAAAGTATAACATGCATGCGAGAAATAGGATCTCCTTGGGTGGTGTTCCTAGGATTATGCCCCAACTATAATTATGCAAATTGATCGATGTTGGAAGTTTTCTTGTGGTGGAAAGTTGATTGATGCGGGAAGCTTTCCTAGGATGATTTTTACACATGAAAGGTTGATCAATGTGGGAAGCCTTTTACTGCCATGATACAATGGGGTATCCATCCTTTGAGGGATTGGTCTACATTTTGAGTTTTATTTGTTTTAGATGGCAGGATAGATGGTATCATTCCTTCAAGAGATCACCTATATTTTTACATTGTTTTATTTACATGAATAGTTGTCCTTCGAGGGGGAGTTTGTTATTAAGATAAGATAACTCAAGGAAAACCCTTGATTTTGAATTTTTAATCTTTACATAGATTATGGGGATAGCTAGGTAGACCATTAGGGGAGGGGAAAATAAAGATGTGCAATCTATACTTGAATGATCTTGTGTTCAAAGAAAGGTTGCAAAAAAGCTATGGAATGGGGTAAGAACACTCAAGAGACCCCAAAGCTTTGTTCAAAACCAATCGGTGGACCATCGGATAAAAGTAAACAAGGATTCATATTTTACATACATTAACTTTGAATCAAACACATAAACTTAACAAATATAATTACCCTCTATTCTTGAAAGCTTAAATAAATGAGCCTAATAAGGATCGAAGCAATCAGTTTGTGCTTAAGAGAATGGTAGCTCACCATTAATGGATTCGAGGCCAATGGTTCTTCCCGTTTACTCCATGGTGTCTGGTGTGTTGCAAAGGGATAAAACAAATAGCTCAATAAAATGAAATAAAACTCCTAATTCTACCAATAATATTATAGTTTATGTTATAGGGAAGAAGTGTTCTTGTAAAAGAGGGGGTGGTGGGCTATTTATAGTTTTCATTTGGGAAAGTGGGATATTTGGGTGCATGTGGGACTAAATCTCAAAAACACCTTTAGATTAGATTAGGATAAACATGTTTTCATCTTAGTTAAGCTTGGTTTAGGCTAGTTAAACTTGATTAGCAAGTGATTAGAGACTCATTGAGAGTTGCGAGGTCCGGATAACCATTTTTGACCTGATAGATAGCCTGAAAGCTTGTAGAAGTGATTCAGAGAACTAGGAGATTCTAATGGTCAAAAGGAGGAATGTTTAGCTTAATAAGTGAGATATTAGCCAAATAAGCTGATTATAGGAGGAATACGACTGATAAGGTGTCATAAAAGGGGAGTTAGATAGGTCTAACGGCGATTTGGTATGTTGTCAATTTGTGAGGATGAGGATAGTTAGTACAATATTAAGAGTAATAGTGCTTTGATCAAACTACAAGTGTCTACATATCTTGTCATGGTTCCGAAGGAAAATAAGAGGGAAAAGGAAGTAACAATCATGGATTTTTGCGAGGAGAACTTGTCGATAAGGAACATGTTATGAGCAGATTCATGGTTCCCATATTTAAGGTCATAAATAGGATAGTGATGGTGGACCACATAATTCCAAATGGTTACAATGATAGATGAAAGGGATAATTGATGGGAAAAAGAGATCACTAAGGTAACTAGGATCACATTAGTAGATATGCTAATAGTATAAAGGTAGCAAGTGTAAATCATTGAGAGGTTCTGTTAAGGTTTACCATCAAGAGAAGCTAAATGATAAGCACCAGACCCATACTTATGCGTGATAATGTATGGTCCAATCTAGTTGGGAGAAAACTTTCCATGTTGGCTCCTTTCTAGAGTAGTGATGTTATGATTTTCTTTAAGGATGAGGTCACCGATGTTAAAGTCACGAGGTTTAAGATTATTATTGTAAGAATGTTTAATTTGATATTGATAGACTTTATGATGTTGAAGAACAACCAAGTGACGTTCATCTAGCAACTCAAGTTGTGCTAGATGTTCCCAATGATAGTCTTCATCAAAAATAAATTCACAGAGAGAAGCACATGAGGAAGGAATTTTAACTTCCAAAGGGAGGAAGGCTTCGGAGCCATAGATGAGAGAGAAAGGAGTATCACATGTAGGGGTGTGGATGTCACCCAGAGGGCCTAAAGTGTGAAGGGAATGTGAAGGTATCAATCACAACCTAACCTATCAATAGTTTTAGCAAGAATGTTATGAAGGCCTTATTGGAGGCTTCGGCATGGCTGTTAGCTTGGGGATAGTAAGGAGAAGAGAATCTAATCTTGAAATTAAAGAAGTCACGAATCTTTTTCACATCTTTTTAAGGACTTTTCATTGTCTCTGTGATGAGATTATGAGGGACACCAAACGGTAAAGATGATGTGTTAGTAAATGAAATTGATGATTTGATTAGCTTTGGTTAACGTGAGTTGAATAGCTTCCTCCCACTTGGTGAAGTACTCAGTAGTGGTGATGATAGAATGATGGTGTTGTGAAGAGTGTGGATTGATAGTGCCAATGAGGTTGAGTCCCCATTGTGAGAAGGGACAAAGGTCATGGGCAGTACAGAGAGCCCGGCTAGGGGTGTGGATAATATTGGAATGCTACTAGCATTTAACAAACTTTTTAACATACTCACAATAGTCTTTATTAAGGGTAGGACATTAATATCCGGACAAAGGACATGTTTATCAATAACCAAACCACTAAAATGTCCACCACAGATGTCATCCTGGACCTCTTGAATAGCATAGGTAGATTCAAAAGACTTAAGGTAACATAGGAGAATGCCATCAAACCCACATTTGTAAAGGATGTCACTAAGGATAACATAGTGGGTTGCATGTTGAAGGAAGGATCTCCTACCATTATTATAAATATCGGAGGGGATCTTGGATTGGGATAAGTAATTGAAGATATGAGAGTACCAAAGATCATATTGATTGGTATTGATGTGATTGACATGGGGAATCTCATGGACATGAGATGGTTGATCAAGATGTTGAAAAACAACAGAGAGTTTAGGATCTTTCATTTTCCATCGGATAAGGGATGCGAGGAATCCATCATTTCAGCAAAATGATTGACGATCATGGGATAGCTTGGTTGGTATATGAATCGAATGCTTCAAGGAGAAATATGACGACATCCCTATATTTTTAAGGATGTCATTTTTACATTGATAGGTTCCTATGACTTGATTGACGATGAGCTAGGAATCTCCATAGATATCAATAATTTCAACGCCAAGTATGATGGTGGTTTGAAGGCCTAAGATGAGAGCTTCATACTCACCATATTTTTGGTGCATTTGAAATCAATTTTATAAGAGAGGGAATAGGGGTGACCCAAGGAGGAATAATGATGATGTCGGTGCCTCTCCCTTTCTTGAAATTCAAAGCCATTAAAGAAGATACTTGTCATTTTTAGATGAGAATATTCATGTTAGAAATGGAAGGAGAATTCATCGGGAAATTGTTCATGGGGGAGTTGATTGTCAAGGAGAGGGGCCTCAACAAGTTGATCGGAAATAGCCTAGCCCTTGATGGATTTTTGAGAGATGAACTCTAGGTCAAAATCTATCATGAGCATGAGCCATCAAGTGATACATCACTATAATAAGGTTTCGACACATGGTTTTATGAATGTGGAATTTGGTATTGATGAAGGTTTTTTCGTTAAGAAGGTAATGAAGAATTTTAGAAGTAGCAAAGAAGAGGGTGTAACACAACTTTTTAGCTTTAGTGTAGTGGGTTTTATAGTCAAGAAGGGTACGAATGATATAATAAACAACCTTGTTCCCTACATTTCTTGTTGCGGTGTGCCAACATGGAACCTAAAGCATGATCGGAGGAAATATATAGAGATAAAAAGGCTCCCCCTTGCGTGGAGGTGTGAGAACAGGTGGAGAAAGAAGGTATTTTTTAAGATCATCGAAGTTTTCTAATAGTTGGCATTCCAATCGAATTGGGTTTCTTTATGAAGAAGGTGATGAAAGGGTGGAAACAATAAGAGAGTTGTCAAATAAAGTGACAGATAAATTAGAGTCAACCTTGAAGACTACAAAGTTGCTTGTTGTTATAAGGGGAGGCATCTTGAGGATGGCCTTAATTTTTGTAGGGTCAACTTCAATACCTCTGATAGAGATGATGGATCCAAGGAGTTTACCAATTAGTACTCCAAATACACACTTGGTTGGGTTAAGACATGGGAGGAAGTGGAAGAGGTGCTCAAAAAGGATTTCAAGGACATAAATATGGTCACGTCGATGCATGAATATACCCAAGAGGTCATCAACATAGTCTTCTAAGATAAGGTCATGGAAGATATAGGTCATCACACATTGGTAAGTGACCCCAACATTTTTCAAACTGAAACGCATGACATAATAACAAAAATTTCCCCAATGAGTGATGAATGAAGTCTTATGTTGGTCTTCTGGGGTGATAAGGATATGATTATAGAAATAAAAACCATCTATAAGAGAGAGCATTTCATGGTCGGTCATGTGAGGTCAACGATTTGATCGATATCAAGAAGAGGAAATTCATCCTTAGGGAAAGTGAGATTTAAATCTTGAAATTAGTACATATGTGGAGCTTTCCAAAAATTTAGAAACATGCACAATATTTTAGACCCATTGTAAATAATCGAAAGGTTAGATGAATTTAGTAGAGAGAATACATGGTAGCTATTCTTTGACAAAAAGGGAAACACGGGGCTATATGTGACGCAACTTCTTAATAGGTTTAGCATCGTGGACATTGAAAATGTTATGGATGATGATAGAAGGATCGAGACCCCGCATGTCGAGTACGACCATGTGAAGGCCTGGCTATGTTTGGACAAGAAGGAGGTAAAGGATTCGAGTTCTTGAGGATCAAGAGATTTTCTAACCTTGAGGATGCAAAGGTGCTCTTAGGGAGTCCATGTGTTGATGTCGACAAAGTGGATTCGTTTAGGAGGGTGGATTTATTAGAGGAAGGGAATTTTAGATATGAGAATCCTCGACCCCTATGTAATAAAGAATGGAGTCATCATCATTGCATTAGAGGATATAAATGGTAGTGGAATCCTCTGCTATCATCTCAGGATACTTAAGAGGAAAGGATTGGGTTTGATTCTCAACTTGATAAGTGACCGGTCCAAGGGAAATGGTGAAGAATTTAAAAAAAGTCGGGGGGTAGATACAAGTATCATCTGGGTCCATGAGATAGTCAGATGGAGAAAAGGGAGGTAACTCAATGCCGATGTGGGAGGAGGAAGAAGTGCATAGAGGAGGATCGGAGGGATATTTGTATCCCAAGCCAAATTTCTCACATGATTCGCAGGATTTATTAAAGATAATATTGTGAATACATTGTTCATCATGTCTTAAACCATATCCCTTCCACACATAATGATAAAGGTAAGTATGGACAATGGATTTGTTAGAGAGGAATCCAAACCATTAGTGTATGGTTTGGTGTGAGGGTGATCATTAGAATGAGAGGAAGGGTGATAAAATCTACCATAAACCAAATTAGTTTTAAGAAAAGAGAGACCGAATGAGATGAAATCCCTAACATTGGATTAATACATAGGAGATTTGTCAGGGCCGCCAAGGTGGTTGATGGAAGGAAGGGAATTAAGAGTGAGGATTTGATACTCCCCAAGGCAAGGCATTACATCACATAATTGAAAGAACTATCATGGGTTAATTTAGATGTAGGCATAGAAGAGTTGGTGGATACTTCGAAAGAAGGGTCTGGTTTAGGGACAAGCATGTCGTTCATTCAATAGATCATGTGACATTCTTTGAATGGAGGGAAATCATCGGAGGGTATGAATCTTCCCTTCATATTCATATTTAATAAAATGGTGGAGGGTAGATGGGACACAACGCATGGCGTGAATCCATGGGTGTCCAAGCAAGACATTATACTGAAACTCCCCTTCTACAATGTAGAAGATTTCATGAAGGATTTTATGGCCAACACAGATGGGAAGGATAACTATGCCTAAAGCAGGGGAAACAACATCATTAAAATCATGAAGGACAACGGGGGATTTGGAAACAATGGTGTTAAGGAGTTTAAGCTAATTAAAGGTATGGGAAGAAATGATGTTATACTAGCACCATTGTTAATCATGGATCGATGGATGAAGGTGTCATTGATACGAACCGTGATGAAGAGAGGAAGATCATGGTCTTTGAGAAGAATGTCAAGGATTTCAAAATCCTTGAAGGATATGGTGGGTTAATTTGTGAGAGCTCCAACAAGATCCGAAGAGGTTGAGGCTCACCGATGATATGGGAATGTGCTTTGCAAATATTCAATAAGATTTTGTTTATGGTTGGGAGAGCTTTGGATGAGCTCGTAAAGGGACATATTAATAGGATCTTGATGTAACTACTTTACGATGGTCTGATTGATGGAGGTAGGATTAGGAGTGGCTAGGATGACACCTTAGCCTTAGAAGAAGAGGGGGAAAGTTTATGAATGAGGGGAAGGCTCATTGGGAGGAGTAGCAATGATGACTTTGGATTTGGATGAGGTGGATGGTTGGGTCTCATAAGGGTGAGACCTAGTGGTAATACAAATAACATCTATGTAAAGAGGGGGCATTTGGAAGAAAGAGAAGTTGGGGGTGGAATAATGGAAAAAGAGGACTTAAGATTTGGTGAGAAGGTCATATTTGGATGAGAATGGGTTGGGGATGGAAGGGTGTCTTCTTGAAGAAGACTATCGAAAAGAGCGGTATTTTTAATGCTCGGTAATGTGTCCCGAACACGATGGTATGCACAAATAACATTAGGATCAAACCAAGTGGGTTTTGGCCCATGTGGGTCAAAGGCTTTGATGGGTGGAAGGGTGACCATGGATGCATGGAGAAAGCATTGAAATTCCTTGTTATAGTATTCGATGGACATTTTGGAGGATGAATTCTTATAAAGTTGGGATGGGATTTATTTAGAAGAAGTGGATGGGTGTAGAAGAGGGGTCTTATTCTTATGAGATTGGATAGGATTCATAGCCCCAAATTTTTATGTGGAAGGAATGGTGAGTGTTGATTGAGATTGGGATAGTTTTGATGATGACTTAGAAGAAGAATGAATAGGTGATTCGGATGGAGGAGGGGTAGATGGTTTAGATGTAGTTTTAGAGGGACGGGTGGTGGATTTGGATTTTGATTGAGTGATGATGGGTACTTTGGATGAAGGGTCAAGTCCTAAAAGTGAAGGAGGGAGCCCCAAGATGGATGTTTGGACACTAGGTGGTTGGGATTGAGGAGTCTTAGGAGGGGGAAACTCCAATTTCTTATGTGGATGGGTAAGTGATTTTTGGATAGGTGCACCAAGATTCTTAGGTTTACATTGTGGGTGTTTACTCTTGGTAGGGATGAAAATAATATCGATAGGAGAGATATTTTGATAGGTAGATGATTGGGAGGTCGATGTGATAGGAGAGGATGTAGAGGAGAGGGGTAGAATAGGGACATTGTTTGGATGAGTATCTAAGGAAGGTGTGGAGGTAGAAAGTGGAGTAGGATCAGATGTAAGCATAGGGGTGGATGTTGATGGGGTTTTTGAGATAGTGGTAGACGTAGTTGGCGTGGAGGAAGGTGTAGAGGGAGAAGTGGGTGAGGGATTTGGTGTAGAAGTAGGCATAGGAAAAAGAGCAGGAGGTATGATGGATGTGAGAGGAGTAGGCTCGGATGTGGTAGATGTAGGGATGGTAGATGTAGATACGGTGGTATTGAGGATATATGATGAAGTGGTTAAGGAGGATGATGTAGGGACTTGACTTATGGTGTTAATGGTATGAGCTTCAGGTGCTTGAGATGTGGAAGGGGCCATTTGGCTAGTAGGTAGGTAATTGGGAAAGGCTTTTTATAACTGCAAGTGGTTGATTGTGAGGGGCATTAGGATTACTCACTTGAAGGTCCCCTTGGTTGATAATATGTTAAAAAGGTCCTTAAAGGTACGACACTTCTCAATGTGATGCCCGCAGACTCGATGATGTTTCCAATAGGTGTCCTTGTGATACCAAGTGGGCTTGGGCCGTGATTTGTATAAAGGTAAAATTGGAGGGAGTTGGATGAGATTTGCAGCCATAATCGTATCAAAATTAGAACTGTAAGACTCCCTGAGGGGGTATAGTTCAAGGTAGGATGAGGAGCTCGTTGCGAAGGCTCGATGTGGGAGGTAGAAGTAGAAGAGGACTTAACAACAATATCACTTATCACACTCTTGGATTTATCTTGATGAGAAGAAGAGGAGGATTTGGTGAACTTTGTCTTAGGTTTATTAGATCTAAGTTTAACATGGCCTTGCTCAAGGGCATGAAGTTCTAACTTACGAGCCATGGTAAAATATTCTTCAAAGCTTTGAAAGGATTGAATCTAAAGGGTGGAAGAAATGTTTTTAGCATAAGATCGAGAAAATATCTCAATGATCTTAGTTTGGGAAGGGAAAAGGATAATTGGTTGATGATGCCATGCCACCTTGCAACAAAAATGAAATGGATTCATCCTCAAACTGTTTAATGGTGTATAGATCAGTGATAGTGATTTTATGAGCAATGTTGATGGATAAATGCTCTAGAAAGATTTGGGAAAGTTATGTAAAGAAGAAGAGGGAGTGATGGGGATGTCATTGTACTATTCCAATGCGGGGCCGGATAATGACATGGGGAAGGTTATAAGCATGAGGTCTTGATTGTGGGATATGAGATAACATGCATGTCTGAAGGCTCGGAGGTGTTGTTGAGGATCCTCTTTGCTATTGAATTTAGATAACTTAGGAAGTTCCCAATGAGGAGGATAAGGCTTGACCGGGATGGAAGGGTGGATGGGCTCATTACAAAAATAAAGTATGTGAATGAGCTCTTGGGACCCAAAGTAGTGGCTTCCAAATTGTCCAATATACTCAACAACATTTGCATGGGGTCATTAGAAGTAGGTGGAAGAGATTTTGAAGGATGAGGTTGTTGGATGTAGGAAGTGTGCGAGGTAGACGAGGTTGGGCCTAATGATGCCGAGAATAGGTAGGAACCTAAGGAGGGGGATAAGTGATAGGTTGAGAGATAGGATGCTTTGAAAGGGAATATAAGTAGAAAGATAATATTGAGGGATTTATTAATGTATGATAAGGGGTTGAATTGAGGTGAGTATGATGAGGAGGTTGGGATGTACGGATAGGTTGATGATAAAACATGTGTTGAAAGGGAGTATGAGGAGGGGGTTGATGTGTCTGAGTATATGTTGAATGGTGTGGTTGTGAAGAGACAACATTAGCATGAACCTAGGATGTAACGATGGAGACCGAGGTCCGAAGAGGGTGTTGGGTTGTAAGAGGAAGAGAGGTGGGTTTAGGAAGGGTTTGAGTGAGGACATCAAGAACCACTATAGATGAGGATATGATGGGCATAGAGGATGAATGGATGGTATTGATACAAGGTAAACTAGATGGGATGGGGACCACCAATTGAATAGATTGGTGCGTGGATGAATCGAAGGAGGCATGTTCACGTTGGGCCATGGCCAACTCATTCATTTCTTGAGGGAAAAATATGGCATGTTGAGGTGTTATACTTTGGGTAGACTCGATGCGGGAATGGTAAGCATATATCTGTTAAAGAGGAGGCCCATCAATGGGAAGGTGAGTAGATTTATGGATGAGGTAATCATGGAGGGTGACATGGTTAGCATCTAGGAGTTCTTGGAACTCCACACATGTGCGCGATAACAAGGGGTCCAAGGCTTCAACGGAAGTGGTTGACAGGGGAGTAGCTGGTTTGGAAGGGATAAAATGGTGAGAAAAGAATGGATTGGTTTCAAAATGGGAATGAGCATGAACCATGGGTGGCTCACTAGAAGATATGGTAGAAGTGATAGGATGGGTAACCACAGAGGAAGAGACAACAAGAGGTACGTTTGTATAGAAAGAGGGGTAGAGGCGAAGAATGCGTAGATGAAGAAGGTTGTTTCATTTTGTTATTTGTGACTAGGTAAGAATGGGCATGAAACAAGAAAGCAAAACCTACGTTGATTAATTACTACAACAAGCAACACACACAACACAATTTTGTTTAATCTTGATTATTTAGAAGAAGTGTGGAAAGAAAATAAGAAGGCTCAGAGGGAACCTAAGAAGTGGCCGATCTAAGGCTGGTTTCAGGATGTTTAGGGATGGATTCCTTGATATAACCGAAGGTACGTGAGGCCCGATTCTGTGATAAAATTTGTAATGCGGCGTAACACCGTAGCGGCTTTCCAATTGGGACGATGAAATCCCAATAGTTCCACCTGGGAGGAATGTTTAGATGTGTGAATTAATGCATGTTGTTTGGATGTGTGTGGAAAAGAGTGGATGTAAGAGATTAACCCCTAGTTATATTATGTGAGCAAGAAAATAATGAGGGTGTTCTATTTTTGACTCGAAAATGAACTGTAAATTTGATTAGGATAAACAACCAGAGTATGCAATGTGATAAAGAAAAGGAAGGAATGGGGAGAAAAAACAAGGAATACCTAGTATTCACTTTTCCTTTTTATCTGATATTCAAGATAAGCAATGAGAAAAAGTGAGTCCGAGTAACCCACACTCCGACACAAGCTAAAGTAAACTCTTACCTGCAAGCTTAATAGAAAATGGATATGGAAGAAAGTATGAAAAGAGAGAAATGAAAATGTAAGAGACGTCACTAAAGAATGGTTCAAGTCCCATTGGGCATGCCAGAATGTTTGCCAAGATTTTAGACTTCTTGCTTCATATTAGTGAAGACTAAACTAGAAATAAAGAAAACCTCAGAAAATGGGAGGGTTTAGGGACCTCTTGATGTGGATGATGATGAAGATAGTATGGGCGCATAAAAGTAGATATTCCTCGTTACAAATCAACGAATTGCATGATAAGAACAAAGAATAAAAATGAATAAGGATTAGTGACATATATGGTGGTTTTCCCAACAAAGTATGTTTCGAGAAGTGAAATATTCCTAAAATGGGTGTCAACCCATATTTCGATAATAGAAGTAGATGATCAACAATCAAATATAAATATGTAGATAACAAATTCTCAAGTATATCGATAAGCTAAGATAAGCTGAAATCATAACCAATACTATAAATACCAAAAATAAATCAAAATTAGATCATTTCGACGGAAACACGAGAGTAAACAGATGGTTGATGTGATTGGAGCAGAATGATCCCAAAATGTGCAAAAACAGATTAGATACTAGTTACGAGATGTTAAGACATATGGTAGAATTTTGAAAGGGTAGATAGGATGCTTTGGTAAATGGATGGGATATAGAAGGGTGAGTGGGATGTAAAATAATGTGGATAGGATGCCAAATAAAGTGGATTCAATAGATGTGAAATATAGGTCAACGGTGACTAGATCCATGCGGTGGAGACCGGAGTAGAAATAGGATATAGGATAAGGAGTAAGGTGGATAAATGGGTCTCGAGATCAATGATAAACGGTAGAAAGGCTAAGCGAAATCCCGAAGACTTGCAAACCTCAGTAAAACAAAGAAGATCATGCATGAATGATGTATCCAAGTATTCTTCCTTATACTCCAAGCTTTAGCAATGGTATGTGGAAGTATAAAAAATTATTCAACTGATGGTAAGAGCTCCAAAGACGACGCAATAAGCAACAATCATAGACCACATGAGAGATTCAATATTTTCCAGCCCTTAGAGAGGAGGGGTGAGTGTGTTTAAATAATGCAAGGTTGGATTCTTGGTGACCCGAGTCATTCGTCGGCGATCGACATGAGTAGTCTATCAAAATACATTAGGATCATAATGGGGTGGCGAGAATAGGATAAGAAATGGGTGGAAATGGGAATGTAATGGCTAGCGGGATATTTTTAGCCCTACATGCCTATGAAGGGATATTTAATGAGTAAGGGTATCTTAGGGATGATTACATAGGTAGACGGAATTTTAAGAAGGGTTTAAATGAGGGATAATGATGAGAGGGGATGAGAATCCCATGAGGGTATTAAATGAGGGGTTTATTGATAGGATTAGGATAATTAAGGGATTAATGGTAGATTAGGGATTAATGGGGTTTTAAGAAATAAACATAACTCGGGGATGATAAAAATAACGATAAATAAATATATAGGATAATGGTAAGTAGGATGCGATAAGGGCAAAAATAATATTTTAGGAGGGAATGTGGGATTGCTTGAAAATAAGATGAGAAATGGTGCAATGGGCTAGGGTGAGGGGTGTATGTAATGTGAAGGCATGAGAGTGCCAAAAACAAGTGTCTACAAAGAGAATCTCTACATAACAAGTAAGAGAAACATATATATCCCAAAAATATAAAACAAACCCATTTAACACAAAGGATTTCTCAATAGTCCTTTTCTTAAATCTTGCAAATATTGATAATAGTTCTTAAATATTTTGGTGAAGAAAACAATTATATTAAAATATTGTTAAGCAATTGTTGTCACCCTCAAATTTTCCTTTAATTTCTAAGTTTAAAATTGCAAAATGTTGAGTTGGTGCCCTTAAAGTATACTTGAAAAGAGGTATTTTTGAATTTAGAACTTTCTAAGAATTGGAGGGCTCATGAAAATCACTTCATCAGATGGGAAATTTCTTCCCCTTTCCAAAAAGGTAAAGAAGTCCTCCTAACTCCTTGTAATTTTTAAGTTATGGCTCAATGGGCTTAAGTTAGAAAATTTTCCTTTGGACCGGCAGTGCGAATCTTTGAGGTATTTGTGCACATTTCTCTTTTGAAAAAAAAGCTAAGTTGGTAAGATTTGGCCCGTGAGCCTATGGGGAGAATTGAAACAAAATCTCCTAAGGACCCGTAGTGAATCAAAGGCTACCACGTGCCCAAAGGGAGGATCGGACCTACGGGCGATGGAGAAATTCAAGGTTTTGAACCTTTTGCCAAAAGGTTAAAAAGTGTTAAGGTAATCCATTTTCCCCATAACCCAGCGAATCTAAGGGTGCCACATGTCTAAAGAGCTAATGCAGAGCAACGGGCCGATGGGATAAAACAAGTTTTTGTGCCTTTTTCCAAAAAGGTGAAAATGATGCAACGAGAGCCGCGCACCCATTTCCAACCAAATTGTGCCACGTGTCCATGCCAAATCGGAGCTGTGGGCTGGCGGAGGTAAATGAGATTTTGCGTTTTTTTGCAAAATAGGTCAAAATGTTTAGAATTACACCGCGACCCCATTTCCAATCACAGCTTGCCACGTGTCCAAGTCAAAAAGCAGAGCGGGTCTAGGGGAAATTTGTTCCAAAGTGCCAAAACACAAAAATTCATGAAAATGAAAGGATTTTCCCCATGCTTCATATCAAAACTGGAAAATAAAATGAAATGTCTGTGTATTCACGTAAATTGGTTTCCACCATGGTTTTTCTTCGTGAATGGATTATTTTGAAAGGTCACAAAAACGAAATCCATTTCAAGCCGTGTTTCTTTCTGGAGGAAGTTATAACCACTTTTCGCAAGCTATTTGATGGGTTCTGGAAGCCATTGTTGGGGTTGGAAATTCTGATATGTCGAGACTATAATTTTGAACTGAAAAATCAATACAAGAGATTCTTTTTCTTTTTCCTTTGTTTCCCTCTCTCCCTCTACTCTGTTTTGTGAATCATTTGATCAAATAGAAGCTAAGAAACTTTGTGTTCTTCAAAATGCAATTCTGAGAACTTTGTGTCTATGTAATTACACCTGGTAAAAATGTGAATGATTCTTCTCTATAATTCATTTATCCAATGCAATTAGGGGTTCTCTCTGCAATCTCTTTTCCCCAAAAGTATTGTCTTCTTCTACCTTATTTTTCCCCTTCATTCTTCCATTCTCTTGTGTTGGTGTTTTTCCTTGAAGAAAATGCATTTTCATATGTCAGAAGACCACATTTGATGAAAGTTGTAGATTTGTAAATAATCTTGTTTCTGGCTTTCAATAAGGGAACCTCTCCCATCAAAGAGGAGGGACTTGTTTTTCCCCATGACTGTGGTTTCACCTAAAGTGCAAATTTGAAACCCAATAGTTTTTGGTGACTCCACCGGGATTCGTTTTCAACGGATTCCAGTTTTCAAAGAACAATTTCTTGATCATTTTCTGATCTGCGACTCTAAGGTTTACCCATGGTAGGAAGGCTCTTGGAATTGAAGATTCTCAGTTTCAACTCTTGGAGCAGTAGGGTTTTCCTCTTCCTTCAACAGGGAGAAATAGAAGAGCTTGTTCTACAAGCACACCCCCTGTTGAAGACAGAACCCTTGGGAGTGGAATCCCTCAAGAGAAACTCAGCCCTAATCTCTCGTGCTTTGATTCTTGTTGGTGTTTCAGTTCCTCTTCAAGTAGTTTTTCCAAGGATGGTAGTTCCATTACCTTGGGGCCACCAAGTTGGTCCCTTGGCTCTTCCACAACCTTTGCATGAGTTACCTAGGGGTAACAGAAAGAATTTTCCCAAATTCAGGGTGATGGGAAAGTGCACCCTGATGAACACATTGTAGCCTTCATTGTTGCATGTGGAGTCCTTGGTGTGGAACATGAAGATGTCTCTGTTAGGATGTTTGTGGAGACCTTACAAGACAATGCAGCAGATTGGTTTTACCATCTTCCTAGCTAGAGCAATTACCAATTGGACCATGATGAGAACAAGATTTGAGAACCGTTTCAAACCTGCAGAAGATGTGCATGCTCTGCTTTCCCAAATTTCTCAAATCAAAAAGGAACCACAAGAGCCCATGAGAGAATTTGTGGCTAAGTTTAATAAGCTTATTAACAAGATCCCACAAGACACCCAGCCCATTGATCAGATCCAAAAATGTTTCTTTTTGAATGCACAACTACCTAAAGTAAGCTATGCTCTAAGGAGAGCCAATCTAGTAACTTTGGATGAGGATCAGAGGCTAACAATCAGCGTGGAAGATGACTTGATCATGTTAGGAAAACTAAAAATAGAATCCTAGAAATCCAAGACATCATCTTCTCCCTCTTCTCCTGGAGGTAATTCGGATCAGTTGGTACAAAATTTGGCCAATGACCTCATTGCAATCAAAAACAATTGGCTCAGCATGCTCCATACCAGGATGTTCCAAGGAAGAATTTTCAGCCTAGGAACAGACTACCTTCTTCTCAAACCAGGTTGGCAATTGAAGGTCCACCTCTCAAAGTGCCTATCAATGCAACATGTGAAGTCCTTGAACCTGATGATGAAGAAGAGAATGAATTGTATGATGATCAAGAAGAAGATGTTGATGAAGAGTTGGAGCAGCCTAGCGATTCTAGAGTCAACTTCCTCACCACTGAAGGTGTTGATGATGAGGATGATTATAATGATATAGTGGCTGACATGAACAGTGAGTCATATGTTGTCATGACTCGAGAACAAACTAGAAAAAGGAGAAAGTTGTGCAGCCTGCAAAGAAATCAAAGGAGTCTTCCAATACCATTCCAGTGCTTGCAAAGAGAGGTTCTCCTATCCCCACCACCTCCACACAAAAGGTAAGCTCTGTTGGTTTTTCTCCCTCCAATTCTACTTCTAAAGCTTCTGCTGTGTCAAATGATAAAGTTGATAGGTCTAAGGTCTCTTCCATTCCTTGTAATGATACCCCATCCACATCTAGATCCTTTGATATTATTGATCACATAAAGAGAACTAAGGTTCAGATTTCTGAGGCTGAGTTTTATCAAACCCATCCCAAAGCCTTTGCCAAAATGGTTGATTTTGTCAACTCCAAATCTAAAATCCCATCCCATGTTTCCAAAGGTCTTTTTCCAACTCCTTCTTCCCCTTCCCAACCAAATCTTGTAGTTGTTGTCACATCACCCAATGAGAAAATCAGACCTTTCTATGTGACTCTCCTTATAGCAGGCCACAAGCTTAGTAATTGTGTTATTGATTCTGAGCATCTGACAATGTAATGCCTACTAAAGTAGCTCATGCCTTGGGCCTCACTCTTACCCGCACATATGGTTCTTGTTATTCTATGGAGAGTAGGGAAGTTCCTTTAGTTGGGAGAATCAAGGATGCACAAGTAGCTTTCATTGCTTGGCCAGAGAAAAAGGTTTTGCAACCATCTTAGTTGTTGACATTCCTCCTTCCTATGGCATGCTATTGAGTAGGAACTTTTGCAAGGATGTTGGAGGGGAAATAAAAATGGATTGGTCACATGCACTCATCCCAGTTAATGGAAAGATGAAGAAGTTGATGCCTAAGAAGCAAGCTAAATATATTGTGCAAAAATAGATGATCCAAAAGCACAAATATTGTATGCAGACATTGGGCGTAGTAATTACATGGTCATGTCAACTAATGAGGTAAGTCTACCAAAGGAATTTTGGCTTGATTCTAATGGTGTCTGGATCTTGGAATTTGATAGAGGCTGCTCTTTAGTTAGTTCTGAAGCTTGCATGGTGCTAATCTCTCCTAAAGGAAAGGTTCATTCTTTCTTTCCTGAACTCTATTTTGAAAATGCAAATGATATAGCTGGTTATAAATCTCTCATCCTTGGTTTGAAAAGGGAAAAGGAAATGGGAGTGAGAAATCTTCTTGCCCATGGAGATTCAGAGCTGGTTGTAAAACAAGTTAGAAATATTTGTCAAGTGAAGAATAGAAGGTTGAGGTGTTACAGAGATCTTGTTTGGGATTCTATTGGATTGTTGGACGCTTTCTCCATTGAATTTGTGCCAAGAAGAAAGACTGCTAAGGCTGATCTTTTCACTGCTCCAGAATCTTTGTTGTTTCCTCTCCCAAACTCTTTGGACAATGAATGTAGAATTCCTTGCAACAAAAAAGAGAATGTTCCATTTCTTAATGTTGCTCATTATGACTCCTCACATTTTTAGGTATTCATCCCTCTACATTATCTCCATTCCAGCAATGAATTCCTTCTTGTTGCTCCATCTGAGGTATGCAAATGTAACACTTCTTCCAACAATGAAGAAGATAAACAACTTGAAACTCCTTTCCAATCTGCAATAGAGTTTGTGAAAGATATGTCATGTGCTGAGGCTGAATGTTTTTGTTTTGAAAGAAATGATCCTATGCTTGTGGAGGTGGATGTTTGTCATAACAAGATGGATCAGACTTCTCTCTTTCCCATGGTTGAAGAATTGCAATTTGCAGAGATGAATATTGTTGTCAATCATCCTCTTGTTGTTTCGAATTCTTTCCATGATAAACAAATGTCTGTACCTAAAAAATGAAATCAGCGAAGGCATTAATTCTCCTATTATTTTTGCTGATAAAATATGTGCACATGGATCTTTTGGTAGTCTCCCAAAATGGATAGAAGATGGAACTTCATGCTTGGAATCTTCTCTTCAAATTCTGATTTTAATATCTTTGTTTCAGCATATTCTATGGAGTGTTGGAAGAATGAAGAAGGCATGTTCTCTAAGGATAAAACAACAAATATTCAGGTTGAAGGAAATGATAATGATGAGTCATTTGGTGCTTCTTTCCCAATTTTTCTTGAAGGTTGTTACAGGAATTTTTTTGGAAATACATGGGTTTCAAGATCTATGTCATGATAGTTGTCAAACTTATCACATAGATGTGATCAGCAGTTCACTGAAGCAGGAGTTGGTGTTGCAAAGATTGGATCTTGTCTTGAATCTAATTTTCATACTTTGGTTGAGTACAGAGATCAGTTTGGAAGCAGCCATGCATTTTATGAGATTTTGGATGGCATCATTCTTTCACAAAAGAGGAGCTTTGGGCAGGTATTCAAATTTTCACAAGAATTGGATGTTTTCAGTCTTAGGTATCATTATTTGGGTGGCCTTCTTGTCTCGTTTTTCTTTTCAAGCCACATAGTATTCACATGAGGTTTTGGTGTGCTCAATTGCTCGTTTTCAAGTCATGGGTATCTCATACCTTTACTTGGTTGTTCCACAAAGGTACTTATTTTTCCCAGCCTATCTCTAGAGTTGTGTAAAGTCCTAGGTGATTAGGAGTCCCTTTGTACATTGTGTATTTTCTTTGTTTTTGGCTTGTTTGTTTCCTTTTTCTTCCTTGTTGTGTGGGGTGTTTGTTTTGGGCCCTCCTTTTTGGTTTGTTTCCTTTCTTGCCTTGTGTGTGTTGTCTTGTATTGGTTTTGCCTTTTGACTCCTTCACCCAATGGATAAGGCACTAGTCTTCATTTCCCAGAGTTGGTCTGTTGTTCTTGATCTTGCCTTGTGCCTTTGTTTCAAGCCAAGTCATCCCCAGAAAGAGCCAGTTGTTGTCACCCTCAAATTTCCCTTTAATTTCTAAGTCTAAAATTGCAAAATTTTGAGTTGGTGCCCTTAAAGTATACTTGAAAAGAGGTATTTTTGAATTTGGAACTTTCTAAGAATTGGAGGGCTCATGAAAATCACTTCATCAGATGGGAAATTTCTTCCCCTTTCCAAAAAGGTAAAGAAGTCCTCCTAACTCCTTGTACTTTTTAAGTTATGGCTTGGCGGGCCTAAGTTGGAAAATTTTCCCTTTGGTGGACTGGACGGAGATGCGGAGGTATTTGTGCACTTTTCTCTTTTGACAAAAAGCTAAGTTGGTAAGATTTGGCCCGTGAGCCCGTGGGGAGAATTGAAACAAAAGATCTTAAGGACCCGCAGCCAATCAAAGGCTGCCACGTGCCCAAAGGGAGGATCGGACCTATGGGGCGATGGAGAAATTCAAGGTTTTGAGCCTTTTGCCAAAAGGTTAAAAAGTGTTAAGGTAAGCCATTTCCCCATAACCCATAGTGAATCTAAGGGTGCCACATGTCTAAAGAGCCAAAGCGGAGTAGTGGGGCAATGGGATAAAACAAGTTTTTGTGCCTTTTTTCCAAAAAGGTGAAAATGATACAACGAGAGTCGCGCACCCATTTCCAACCAGATTGCGCCACGTGTCCACACCAAATCGGAGCTGTGGGCCAGTGGAGGTAAATGAGATTTTGTGTTTTTTACAAAATAGGTCAAAATGTTCAGAATTGCACCGCGACCCCATTTCCAATCATAGCTTGCCACATGTCCAAGTCAAAAAAGTAGAGTGGGGCTGCGGGGAAATTTGTTCCAAAGTGCCAAAACACAAAAATTCATGAAAATGAAAGGGCTTCCCCACCCACTCCAATCTTCTCCTTCCACATGGACGGTCTGATTTGAACGTTTTAGTAGCAAATCAACGGTTCATATCAAAACTAGCAAATAAAATGAAATGTCTGTGTATTCACGTAAATTGGTTTCCGCCATGGTTTTTCTTCGAATGGATGATTTTGAAAGGGCACGAAGGATGAAATCCGTTTGAAACTATTTTGCTTGCCTGGAGGAAGTTATAACCACTTTTCGCGAGCTATTTGATGGGTTCTGGAAGCCATTATTGGGGTTGGAAATTCTGATATGTCAAGACTGTAATTTTGAACCGAAAAATCAATACAAGAGCTTATTTTTATTTTTCCTCTATTTCCCTCTCTCCCTCTGCTCTATTTTGTGAATCATTTGATCAAATAGAAGCTAAGAAACTTTGTGTTCTTCAAAATGCAATTCTGAGAACTTTGTGTCTGTGTAATTACACCTAGTAAAAACGTGAATGATTCTTCTCTGTAATTCATTTATCCAATGCAATTAGGGGTTCTCTTCAAAATATCTTTTCCCTGAAATTATTGCCTTCTTCTACCTTATTTTCCCCCTTCATTCTTCCATTCTCTTGTGCTGGTGTTTTTCCATGACGAAAACGCATTTTCATATGTCAGAAGACCACATTTGATGAAAGTTGTAGATTTGTAAATAATCTTGTTTCTAGCTTTCAATAAGGGAACTGTCATCACCAATCCAGCACTATGATAATTCTTCACCGGGAACTCCTCGTGCTATGATTATTTACTAATGCACAGCCTTTAGTTTGGTGGATGTAATCTAGAAACACAACAACAAACATAACACCAGAATACCATAGACTATGATAAAAAGGAATGATGATAAATCTAAAATATTAGAGTAAATTATAATATTAGCATGAAATTGTTACAATCTCACCCATGAGGTACTTCAAGTGTTATTGACTTCACTTGCCTTCCACCAATACTATGGGAGAAACTTCACAATTACACCTCTTAATGGCTTCTTCAACACACTTTTAAACTGATGGCTTCCTTTACACACTTACTCATACAATATTTCTCACTACTTCCTTCTATGCTAAATGAGGGGGGTGGCCTCTTTATTTATAGACTTCTAGGCTTATCCATCTTATCTCTAAGATAGGATAAGAAATCCACTCTGACGAATCATATTCCATACCTTAACTCTTATCTGTACATGTAAGCTTATCTTTTAAGATAAGATAAACCTTATCATTTCACATGGGTTCCACATTTTTAGACTTTTTACAAATAAAATATACAAAATATTTATGACCTCACTCCTTTTCTTTATTACCAATATAATATTTCTAATTCCTAATCATGTAGACCCTACTTCTCTACTTACCCCAACTTTGACATTTTAACATTACTGGACCACTTACGACAACTATTTACTTTTTACCACAACATTCCTATTATACTTTTGACTATTGCCGTACTATACATTATTGGTGGCGTCGTACTGGCAGCGCCATTATCTTCTATCGATGCTACTACTAATTATACTTAACAACATCCTATTCCTAATACATACATTAATGAAATAGAAATTACAGAGGAAAATTTTAGTGTCGATAGAACTCCCCTTCCTAGCTTCTACTCCGTCCTCGAGTAGACTATTCTCGGTGCTTGGAAAATCTTCAACTTGTCGTGGTTGACCCATTTCATAATGGGAGTGCCATCCAATTCCTCCAAATCAGTGCGTACCATTTTCATGCATATAATTGCTATTTTGTAGGGCCCCATCCATTTTGGAAGAAATTTTCTCTCATCTTCTTTTTGTATCCGAATCATATACTAGAACCAAGTCATTCACATGAAATGGAGACCACCGGATCTTTTGATCAAAGTATTCATTCTGCTTCATTTTCTTCTTATAGCTTGTATCCTTAGCTATTTCCCTCATTTCCTCTAGAAAATGAATATGTACCAACCTTTCTTTTACTGAATCACTTTCATCCATTCTTTCATTTTCATTACTCTGACCGTGGGAATATTAAACTCAATAGGAAGAACTGGATCAATGCCATAAGCCAATCTGAAATGGGAGTATCCTGCTTGCTAACTTTGATGTTGCCCTATATGCCCACAATGCTGCATGAATCCTCTTATCCCATTTATGTACCGCAAGGCCGCATCTTTTGCTAGAATTTGACACAACACAAAATTTGTTTGTTCCACTGTCCATTTGTGTTTGGCTTGTATGTTGTTGCCTTCCCGTGCTTAGTAGAAAAATTATTGACTAGGGATTCTACCACCTCATTAATGAAGTGGCTTCCTTGATCTGTTACAATTTCTAATGGACAACCAAATCGTGACAATGCATTCATATATGAACTTTGCCACTTCATCCACGGAAGTTGTTTTCAATGGCCTAGCTTCAACCCACTTGGTTAAATAATGCATGGCAACTACAATATACTTATTTTGGCGTGAGGTAGTTGGAAGTGGACCTACAATGTCTATTCCCCACTTTTCAAAGGGACCAAGTGGAAGAATAGGGCATAATGGAGCTGATGAAGTCTTACGGTTACCATGTGTTTGACAAATATCACATGTCTTACAATAATTATAACAATCTTTAAAAGAGTGGGCCAGTGATAACCTACATCCAAGATCCTTCTTCTTTGTAAGTTATCCAGAAAATGCCCTCCACATGTACCATTGTGGAATTCTTCTAGCAGTTCCTTCCCTTGATCACGTCCAACTACCCTCTTATACTATCCATCAGGTCCTATTCGAAATAATACTCCATGCAGAATAGAATATGGACGATTGCTTGAATAATCTTTCTCTTAGTCTTAGCATTGGCACCATCAGAAACTTGAATTCATTCGATAATTCCAAATATCTATGTATTCACTAGGGATTGTGTCAAGGGATAACAATGTTGCATCGGGGAAATCATCATCATCACAAGATGATCCTAAACCATCATAGGCTCAAGAGAGTGCATCTGCATTGACATGCTTCTTTCCTGGCCTATCTATAATATCAAATTCAAATTCTTGTAGCAAAATTATCCATCTTGCTATCCTCCCTGATGGGTTAGGCTTATTTACAATATATTTTAGAGCCTGATGATCTATTACAACTAGAAATTTTTCCCTAAAGCAGTAATTCATAAACTTCTTTACAAAAAAATGATAGCTAGAGCCTCTTTTTCGATTATAGTATAATTTACCTCAAAGATCAAGCTCATTTGTTCCTGCTCCCAAAGTAAATTGGATGTTCATTCCCATTTTCATCCTTTTGGCTCAAAGTACTTCCTAGTGCTACATCTGAGGCATCAGTGTACACAATGAATGGCTTGCTCCAATCTGGATTCTTTAAAATAGGTGAAGACACCAGGGCTTCCTTCAGTTGTCCAAAAGCTTCATGCGCCTTATTTCCTGGTTCATAAGTAACATCCTTCTTCAAGAATCCAGGTTAGTGGTCAGGCAATATTTGAGAAATTCTTGATGAACCTTCTATAGTACCCCACATGGCCTAAAAATGATCTCAACTTACTTCTATTCATAGGAAACATTAACTCTTTGATTTTTGAAACTTTATCGGGATCGTGACCAATACCATCTCTGGATACAACATGCCCTAACAAAACACCTTTAGAACATCCAAAGACACACTTTATAGGGTTTAGTGAGGCTTGTGCTTCATCTAATCTTTGAAATGCTATCTCCATTTGGTGCAGGTGGTCCAACTTGCTCCCATAGATGCAAAAATTATCCAGAAATACTCGATGAAGGTCCCAATGTAGGGTTCGGACACCCTATTCATCAAACGCTGGAATTTTTCCTGAGCATTACACAACCCAAAAGGCATAACTCTATAAGAAAAGGTTCCCCAGGAGTGGTGAACATGGTCTTCACCGATCTTTCTCTACTATACAAACTTGGTTGTAGCCGCTATATCCATCAAAGAAAACTATAGCACTCCCGGCCGCCTACTTCGTCAAGATCTCATCCGAAAAGGAAGAGGGTAATGATCCTTCTTTGTTACCTTATTGAGCTTCCCTGTAATCAACACAAATGTGTAACTTCCCATTCTTTTTTATTGAGATCACAATGGGAGAAACCCATTCTGAATTCTCCACAGCAAATATGAATCCCGCATCAAACAACTTATCTATTTCTTTTTTACAGGTCTTGAAAAATTAGGATTCATTCTATATGGCATTTGCTTTATGGGCTTAGCACCATCTACCACTCAATAGAGTGTTCTACCCAACTTACTTGACGGAGTTCCTTGTAATCAAAAGTGAATATGTGTATGTACCTTTGAAAGAGCTAGAGGTAGGATTCCTTCTCATTCTCCATCACAATCACCAATCTTTATTTGTTGGAGATGATCATCAACTTCTTCTTGAGATAATTTTATGGGGTCATGAGTTGGTGTGGTGGAAGGATATCCATGACTGAAACATCAACCTCACTTTCTTCATCTTCGATGTCCACTTCACCGGTACTAGAGTAATCGAGAGGATGTCCAATCATCGGTTTCATCACTTGAATCCACGTGGTTACGCGCTTATGATGTCGAGGATCACGTTTATCTTCACCCTCTCTCTACCACGTCCAAGTGTCATGAAACCTTCATTCCGGTAGTTTCTTGCATGAACTCTCCTTAGCCATGGTCTTCCCAGGCAACATTGGGTATGCAACAAGATACATTTTTCATCACCCGAAAGTCTACCACACATACAACACCCATAACAGAGATATTGCCACATTCGACCCATACGACCCGGGTTCAAATCCCGTCAACGGAACCAAAATGTCATCACCAATCCGGCACTATGATAATTCTTCACCGGAACTCCTTGTGCTATGATTATTTACTAATGTACAGCCTTTAATTTGGTGAATGTAATCTGAAACACAACAATAAACATAACACCGAATACCATAGACTATGATAAAAAGGAATGATGATAAATTGAAATATTAGAGTAAATTATAATATTAGCATGAAATTGTTACAATCTCACCCATGAGGTACTTCAAGTGTTATTGACTTCACTTGCCTTCCACCAATATTATGGGATAAACTTCACAATTACACCTCTTAATGGCTTCTTCAACACACTTTTAAACCGATGGCTTCCTTTACACACTTACTCATACAATATTTCTCATTACTTCCTTCTAGTTTAGTTTTTACCTTATTTAATGACCTTAACATAAGTGTTGAAGGGTGACCAATTTTTAAACCCAACATATTCATTACAGACTCAGTCATTACATTAACTGCAACACCTCCATCAACTAAGACATCATGAATTGAAATACCATTACATAATACCTCAGCTTGTGGAGCATAGGGATCCACCTCTGCCTCCAAAATAGGGACCTCAACCTCCTTCCTTCGTTGAGCATTGAGTCCACTTCGCAACTCCCGCCTCTTCTCAAAAGACATAGCCAAGAGTTGACCATATGTAATATTTGCAGGCCTTTTGGACAGATCTTCCAAGATGGAGTATGGTCCTTGCCCCTGTGAAATCAAAAAATCCTGCACACCCAACTTTCTTCTCCTATGTTTCTTACTAGTTTCTCCTTTCATCTTCTTAGGATCATTTCCATCTTGATTATCTTTTTCTTTCTTTCTTTTTGTTACAAACACATCTACTTCATTATTTCTACTCTTATCTACTACATCAAAAGAATTCACGGTGTTTTCCTTTATCATTATCTCCTTTACCGGATGTAGAATCTCTATCTGGATAATTATACTTATAATGACCCTTTTATAACAACCATAACATACAACTTCAGAAATATTTCTTTTAGACCTCTATCTCCTCCCCGAGAACTAAATTATTTTCCTTAAAGGAGATTAATAGTTAAGCGACCCATCTTTTGAGCTGATCTTCATACTCGGTAGATGTACTAGGAGAAAGATTTGTGCTCAACGAGAGTGGTTGTGGACTCGAACCAAAGGTGCTGGTGTAGGCTCTACTTTAGCCACAATTTCTTTGGGCTCCTCTTCCATGCTTTCTTCTTGCCTTCTTGAAATCTCCTTTGCTTGTTCAATGGTAGGCCGGGTGGTCATACTTCACTCGTTATCGATATCCGGCTTCATCCCAAGAATGAAGTGCTTACAGAGAGAGATTATCCATGCCATTCATCAACCCATCCGCTAATCCTTCCTTCCGGATTTGGGCATCAAGCTTCCTCCTTAGCTCTAGAACACGAGCATGATAATCTCTTATCTTCTCCTTCTCTCCTTGGGCTAGCTTTGTGATCTCGATCATGAGATCTGCATATTTCTTTTGCTCACCAAATTCTTCAAGAAAACTTTTAGTTAATAAATCCCATGAGTTTTTTACATTTTCACCTAGTGTTTCAAACCACCTAAGTCTTTGAACCATCCAAAAAGGTAGGAAAAATTCAATCCATTGTTCCTTCTTATAAGGCCATTACAAATACAAGATCGTTTAAACTCTTGAATGAAAGAGGAAGCATCTTCATTAGATTGGGCTAAAAAAACATGAATCTTCCCCATTTTCAAAAGTAACCACCGTGAAATACCAACCCACAAGTACAATCAACAAGACTTATGTGCACAAATAATTGAAATCACTATAGTAGAAAATAGAAATGACCACGGTAAACTATGGTAAAACTTGTTTTACTGTGGTAAAAACTAACTTTACTGTGGTAAACACTATTCACAGTAAAAAGTGAAGTTACTGCGGTAAATACTATTCACGGTAGAAAGTGACTTTACTACGGTAAATACTATTCACATCAAAAATGACTTTACCATGGTAACTACTATTCACGGAAAAAATGACTTTACCATGGTAACTACTATGCGCACAGAAAACAAGGTTACCCTCCATTGATTTTTGACTAAGTGGGAATATCTCTCCGAAAAATCCACCAACGAGGAATGGTCCCGAAACGGAACCAAAATGTCATCACCAATCCACCTTTACTATGATAATTCTTCACCGGAACTCCTCGTCTTTATGATTATTTACTAATGCATGACCTTTAGTTTGGTGGATGTAATCTGAAACACAACAAACATAACACCAAAATACCATAGACTATGATAAAAAGGAATGATGATAAATATGAAATATCAGAGTAAATTATAATATTAGCAAGAAATTGTTACAATCTCACCCATGAGGTACTTCAAGTGTTATTGACTTCACTTGCCTTCCACCAATACTATGGGAGAAACTTCACAATTACACCTCTTAATGGCTTTTTCAACACACTTTTAAACTAATGGCTTCCTTTACACACTTACTCATACAATATTTCTCACTACTTCCTTCTATGCTAAATGAGGGGGGTGGCCTCTTTATTTATAGACTTCTAGGCTTATCCATCTTATCTCTAAGATAGGATAAGAAATCCACTCTGACGAATCATATTCCATACCTTAACTCTTATCTGTACATGTAAGCTTATCTTTTAAGATAAGATAAACCTTATCATTTCACATGGGTTCCACATTTTTAGACTTTTTACAAATAAAATATACAAAATATTTATGACCTCACTCCTTGTCCTTATTACCAATATAATATTTCTAATTCCTAATCATGTAGACCCTACTTCTCTACTTACCCCAACTTTGACATTTTAACATTACTAGACCACTTACGAAAACTATTTACTTTTTACCACAACATTCCTATTGTACTTTTGACTATTGCCATACTATACATTATTGGCGGCGTCGTACTGGTAGCGCCGTTATCTTCTATCGACGCTACTACTAATTATACTTAACAACATCCTATTCCTAATACATACATTAATGAAATAGAAATTACGGAGGAAAATTTTAGTGTCGACGAACCTCTCCCATCAAAGAGGAGGGACTTGTTTGTCCCCTGACTGTGGTTTCACCTAAAGTGCAAATTTGAAACCCAACAGCAATAAAAAATCGTTGGGTGTTAAAGTAACAACATCACCTACATGTATCTTCATATGCTTTTCAATAAATATATAGTTTTATTTTTCAATATGACAATTAAAATAGATTTTCTATACCAAAATTGTCAATAACCTTGATCAAAAAAGGGTAATTATAATATTGTGTGAAAGTAAACAAATAATACATTTGACAATGCAATAGAAATTATGGTTCATGTAAAAAAATAAGTGCAACAAATACATTGATGTTGGAAAAATGTCAATGAAAAAATGGGGATTTTGTCAATGCACATATGATTGGGTCCCTTCGCTTCAAGATGGGGCGGCTCAAATTTATTAAAATCTGGAAAAAAAAATTACACTAATCATAGACCAACGAATGTGTAGAAACACCCTTGTCATAGTTGCGGTAATATCATGAGAGGGGGAATATGGGTGAGCAAGTGGAGGAGAATGAGGAGGAATTTCATTAGTGAGCTGAGCCCATATTTCATTAACTACAACTCAAAGATGATTCCGATTCCAATTAGAGGAAATAGGAAAGCACAACACAACATCATAACAAGATGGTGAAACAAATCATGCAAGAAAAATACAAAGCCTCATTGAGATATATTCATTCCAAAAAGGCACAAGTCCTTCAACTTCTTACAACTTTCAGCATGTGCTCGACTAAGTGACAATATGAGAATGGAGGAAAAAATTATGTGGGAAATATAAAAATACATCTTGCTAGAGAGGGCCAAAATTGATCTTTTGGAATAGAGAGAGCATTATAATTTATAGTTGAAACAATGACTCTTCACATTCCCAAGTGACCTTTCAACTTAAAGTGCATTCTCAATGAAGAAATAGAAACTTTAAGTGACTTAAGTCACTTTTAAAATAGTTTCTTCTCAACGGATGAATAAAATGTTTGAGAAAGAAAAGAAGAGAGAGAAGGTTTGATCTGAAGAATATCCGGGGTGAAGTTTTGGTCTTCGTTCATTGTGGAAATGAGTTTTACAACTAAATAGGATCTTCCTCAACTACTAATCTAATCAGGGAATGTCTTAGAAATGATGCTCCACATCTTGTCCAAAATGGTCGTCTTTGGTCATGTCTTGAAATATTTCTTTCAACTCTTCATCTCTATGATCAACGATAGGCTAGGTAAATCAATTTTTTCATGAACATGATCTCTTGTCTCCCACATAAAGCACACATCCATCTTACAATCATCATGAATCATGCACTTACACCATGCATGCCCCAAACTCCATAACCATGAGCTCTCTCGGGATTCAATAGTATCGAGATTCATGAGAATCCTCGGTGGTAACATAGCAATCCTTTGAAATGGAAACACTTCTTCATTGTGAGTTGGGACCAAATAATGACTAGATGGATAATGTCTTCATGAAGAATAGGAGTACTTATTGTTATGCATCTTGAATGGAGAATGGTGAGGAGATTGAGAATACACCAAAACCATGGTTTTCATCATGAAAGCCTTTAATTGATTCAACTAGATGTTTCATGCTCAAAAATCCTCTTGTGAACTTTGAATTGAGTTAGCAAGTGATTTTTCCTTCTTCCATCCTCTACTTCATATCATTAAAATCCATGTATTCCATATTGTTGTCTTTAATCTTCAGGTACTCGGAAACCAAGACCGAGATGGGCTCGTATCTGGAGTAATGGAATTCCATTTTGTGATTTTTGGTATCACAAACTTGAGAATGATGGTGGAGGTTAGAGGGACAAACAAAATGGGATTCTAAGTCGATTTACGGGAATTCGGGATATTTAATAGTTTTACATAATGAATTTTTGCTTAGGCCATTACAGGGGAAAAAGAAATTCAAATTGGATGAGGCTCAATTTTTTGGAAATTTATTTATGAGACGGATATTCTCTAAATTTGGTGACGGTCCTTCATCATAAATGGCAAGAAATGAGGAAATGCTTTTGGTTGAGAGGTAAGCTCGAGAAAATGGATTTTAATAGAGTATAGGCAAAAAATTCAGTTCTTTGTTCCAGGATAAATACTCATCCAAATGACTTGGGTTTTTATTCATTGGAGAGGTGTGATGAAGGAGAACTAAAGTTTTGAATTTGAGGAAAACATCTCACGGGTTTTGAAGAAAATAACAAAACAATTTTCGGTCTGAAGAGGGTTTTTGAGTGGTTTTGGAAGCCAAAAATGGTTTTACTCATAACACATGAATCTCTTCACCTTATCCCGTGAATGATAGATCAAAATGAATATTTTTTTAAGGATATATCATTGGAAATGTTTAAAAGGTTTCCTCTGTGTGGTTTTCAATAAATTGATCAAATCTATTTTGAGTGGTTTTATCAAAACAAGATTTCAACAAATGTAATATTTAAGAGATCATGGATGATAATATACTCCATATGTTATGTTCTTCATATCAATATCAATTCATTTTTGAGAGGATGGTATGGTTAAAATTTGAGAGTGATTTGACCAAGGGATCAAGAGATATGAGCAAAACAAGGTATGGGAGAGCTAGGGCACACAAGTGGTTTTGTGGACATGAGAGGAAGAAAAACAAGTTTTTGGGTGGTTTCATGTGTTGCACTTTACCTTTTTGTGGAGTTGGGTTTTTGGAGGGAAGTGGAGATTCAAAAATGACTTGACATGGAGGTGGAGATTTGGTTTTACAAATGCAAAGTGGAAAATGCACCCACTTTGCAATCTCCACCTCAAAAATGTGCCTCCACTAGGCTTGGGCGCACTTTGGTGGTGTAATTGCACCTCCAAAGTGCACCTAGGGGGAATAGCTGGGACTCACACATGCATAGCCTTCTCACTTTGTCTTTTTTCTCATTACTTTTGGCCTTATTTTATCCACCAATGGGAGGGGGCAGTGATGAGCTCAATAAATGGTTAAATAATGACATTATTTATATTCCCCCTCATTTGAATATGTGTGCATTCTATAAATTTTTCATAATCTAAAGTAGAGAATATATGCATATATTTGTTCCACCAATGTGTTCTAACTAAAAATCATGAAAAGTATTCCGTTTTGTGTATATATATCAAGAAAATTATGGTTTTGTGCAATATGGAGAGTTTTAGGCCTAGAAGTTGAAGTTTGTTAAGCTTTAGAGTCTCCTGAAGTGGTTTCGAGTCTCCACTTATGGCTTTGGAGTCTCCACCTATGGTGTCAAAGTCTCTACCTATGGTTTTGGAGTTTGACCTTTGGCTTCAGAGTTTACTCACCGAGCTTCGGATCCTGTCACCGGTGTCGAAAAACCTTAAGATGTGGAATCTTGCTAGCCGAAAACGTGTACCCATTTAAGAATAGCACACACTAGAATTAGGAAATACCAGTTATATAATGGATCATGTAATGTATTTTTATATATTTTTTGTTGTAATTGAATCTTATAGAGTCAATCGGTTCCCAATTCTCTCCATCATTTCATCTTGAAATATGGAGATATTGTGAACCTCGTCATCTGTAATCTAAATAAGGTAGATTCTAGGATTTATAAAAAAAATAGCTAGGCGTTAGTTGGGAGAGAAAATGATATAATCTGCACTCAATGATTATAAAAAGGATGTCAGAAATAAATATTTTGTAATATAATATTTTGTATGATCCGAAACTCTTGAAGTAAATAAAATTTTTGCTTCGGTGATCTAGTGTGCATGGTGTATTTCTGATCAAAGGGAGAGGAAGGGCCCACTCAACCCAAGACTCAGAGCTTTCAGTATTTCTGTATTGGTTATTCTACTTTTGTGTTAATGTATATGAATTTATTTATCTATGTTCATACAATTGAGTCCTATTTTTTTATTGTTGTATATTTTATTCCTGATTAATTTGTGGAAATTTATTAGACAGTAATTTCCATTTAATAAATTTTCTTTGTTTTCACAATTTTAAATTCCTTGCAGATATGATTTAATTCTCATCATTTAATTTATGTTTTTATTTTAAATCTTGCAATTTCTAATTTTGTAAGTGTGTCTTTACTTCAAGCATTGTGAGTTTTTAATTCAAGCATTGTGTGTTTCAATTCTGCAAGATTGATTTTATTCTGTACTTGTTTGTGTATAATTTTCAATTCTAGATTAGGTTTCATTTCCAATATTTTAGACTCAGGAAACCCCCCCAAAAAAATAGTTCCGCCAAGAAATTGTTAATTCCACAAAGGAATATTATTGCATACATCCTTGGACACTACCCTGGTCAAAATGACATCAACAATTAAGTTGATTAAATGAAGAGTTAACAATGAGACTCATCATTTTTGTGTCGTTATCGAGGATTGCATTTTAAGTTTTGATAAAAATCATTGAATTAACAATTTCTCATGTGAACCTACCTAGTTATAGCAATATGAGTAGACCCAGAGACTCAAAGGGTAGATTTCTCCTAAAATTGCTCAACCACAAATTTTCCATTCACCTGAAAAATCCTTGGATCAATCTAAACATTTGGAAGAAGAGTTATATTCACCTACTAAAGAGGACACAACTCTTACCCTACCACAACCTTCATAATATTCCCTTGAGGTAGGGCCATTATACATAAGAAAATATAGATTAGAGGATCTAGTTAATCTGAGTTACCAATCTCACCAAGTAGCCTTCCACCCACACCAGATTTTTCACCTACGTGGAAAAACACTCTATAAAGTCAATTGGGAAAGAATGGAAGATAAACAACCAAGAGGTTAGAATAACCCTATGGGTAAGTCATTGTGCCTCAAATAACATTTACCTATCCAATTGTCATTGATGAAGAAGATGATACCCCCATGAAGAACATATCCCCATCTGTGTTACCCACATTTCAAGGTATGACATCTAAAGATCCATATCAGTTCTTATTTGAGTTCAAAATAATATGCCAAACTTATGACTATAGGACTGATAATCAAAAGTTAAAAGTGTTTCCTTCTACTCTGAAAGACTCAGCCATGATATGGTTTATGAGTTTACCACCAAAATCTATCCACTCTTGGGAATAAATGGAAGAAAATTTCTTAGACAAGTATCAAGATTATTATAGAGGGAGAGATAAAAGGAAGAATTCTTCCAAGTCAAACAAAATGAAGATGAAAATTTGGAAGATTACCTGGATAGATTCCTCTTTCTTCATAGGAAATGTGGACACCCTTTGAGTGAAGACTTAACTAAAACCATTTTCCTAAAATGACTAAATGATGAATCAAGATAATCTCTGAATCTGATGGGAGGAGGAGATTTTAATCATTTAACTTTCCACCAAATTGAGAAGGTCTATATGAACTATTCTATAACTAGGGGGCTAGAAAGAAGAGATCCAAGAATGCCAACCTAGATGTAAACCAATTAATGGAAAAATTCTCTAATTTTAAAACAAACATCTTAGTACACTTGAACACTACATTGGACAAGATGCAAGCATAAGATAGAACCAACAACGAGCTATTAGCAATGTATTGTCCAAGATGTAAACAAAAGCATGCTCTCGAGATTTTACTCTTGAAAAAACAAAAATCTATGGGATATGTGATAAATATCATGATATTAAGGATTGTTGTCTCCTACCACTCCTTAAAAACAACTCAAACAAACATCATCTAAAGACCTTAATTTTGTACAAAAATAGGGCAATCAACCTTCACAAACGCAATCCCACTTCATGCCAAGAAATAATCCTAATCCATGGATGATGCCATGGGCTACAAATATGTATCCACCAACTAGAGCACCAATGCCTTGGGCCCCATCAGAATGGACATCCCAACCATGGATGCCTAATCAATCTCAATATTGGACACCCTAACCATGGATGTCACAACCCTATCATCAGCCATGGACCAATCCACAATGGACACAATATGCCAACCATCCAACTAGTTATCCACAAAAATGAGGTTTCCACCCCAACAACAACAACAACAACAAGCATTAATTCCACCCCCATTGTTCAACCTCAACAAAAAGTCTAACCTCAAATGCTTGCACAACTTGTGGAAAATCCCGGAAGTCCTGTTATTATTACAGTAATAATTGGGAAAAGGAAATACAAAACAAGTTGGTTGATCTAGGATTTGTTATTAACGTTATGACAACCGATATTTTTAAATCATTACCGTTAGTTGGCCTTTAACCCATCACACTTATTTTACACATGGCGATCAAATCCATTACCAAACCACGAGTCATAGAAGACATTATGGCGATAATGGAACCATGGGAATATCATGCAGATTTTATGATTCTTCAACCCAAGAGAAAAATACATGGATATCCAATTATCTTGGGAAGACCTTGGTTGGAAACTGTAGAAGCCTTAATAGACTACATATCTAGAGATATGACAATTTCAAAAGGGATAAATGCTAAACATATCTCCTTGTTTCCACCGACAAAATCATTTATAGATGTTAAAGAGCATATTTGGGCTAATGATTCTAACTAGATAATTATAATTCATCTTCCTTGGATAGTACCAGGGACCCTAATGATGATACAAGTCTCCTCGCAAGGTGTTCGGATCCGGAAAAGCTCTCTAAGTGTGCGTTAACATCCCGCATGCCCCGCTTAGCCCCCACATGCTTTGTTTTTCTCTTTTCCCCTCTTTTCTTGGCCTTTTGCTCTTTAGTTATGAAACCACCGCCCTGCCTGGGCGGCGGTCTCGTGACCGCCACCCCGATCGGGCGATGGTCTGTCTAACCGCCACCCTACTCAGGGTGGCGGTCCTTTACGTGTTTTCCAGAAAGCTCTTTTAACATGACTCACGTAATTTCAACGTTTTACCAGCTTTTTTCACCGCCATAAGCTTGCATTTATGATTCTGGTTCCCTGGAATAGTGTTTTGCCATTGTTTATAGTTTAAGAGTTCAATTTGGTTTTTACCTTGGGTAAATGCAAATGCTATAAATAGTTGGCTTGTGCTCAAGCAAATGGCCCCTCAAATTTGCCTCTGAATTTCTCATTGTAATAGATTAGTCTTTCATTTTGCTTAGAATTCTTAGTTTCATTCATTGCATGCCTAGTTAGTGTTGTTTTGTTGTTAGGAAGCCACATATCCATCTTGTGCAGGTGCTGTTGATATTTCATCCAATCCATTGGAGTAAGATAGTTTGTTTTCCATTAGGAATCCATTAAAGTTGCAGGTTTTGTTCTTCAAACAGGATAGTTTCAGGTTCTGGACGTTTTATGTTGCATGACTCATGATAGATCCCACTAGGAATCGTGCATAAGCCAAGCTCGTACTCTTGCGCTATCCCTCTCCTACTCGCATTGTATTCGATCTGTATTCCTAAGTTGTCCTTTGTCCCAATATCCATTCATGTTGATGCAAGCATTACACGCTTTTAGGATCTACGTGAACACAAAGAAACGAGGAGATCACACCGAGGGACATAATCACACACACCATCGGATTCGCCACTGTTCTGCAGAATCCAGGTTCTAGCTTTCAAAGTTCTAAATTAGAAGTATATCAAATAGAGTAGCCAATCACTTTGTTTCAGTCAATTTTACTTTCGATATTGCCAGGGAAGCTGTGGGGATTGATAGTTTCTGAGAAACTATGATTCACTCCTCACTTCTGAGGTAGGATCGAGAGTCTTACAAATAGATTAGATCAATTATTTCATTATTTAGAATAGGTTCACAATTACACAGACAAATAGCTATACTCGGTTATCTTGTTTGTTTTAATTTCGTCATTAGATTAATTGTCAAATTCTAGATATGTTAAAGTAGTTGCTCTTTTAAATTCATTCAAAAAGTTCATCAAAAAATACAAAAAAAAGAGAAATCATATATGCTATAGATATACTTCACATAGTTAAATGTCACTTTGTTGCAGTTTAATTTACATTGTTGCTTTTGTATGACAATCACGGGACCTAGGGAGCCCAGAGAATACGTATTCGAGCCAATCATGCCCCAGCCCAATCTCATCATAGAAATAACTGATATAGATCAAAATCTTAGGATCCAAGTCTTCCGAACAATGGTAAGCTTGCAAAAAATCGACTCCCAGTTGAGCGGATTAAACATAGAAGACGACCAAGCACACACGTTTTGGTCAAACCAGCCAAACTACAGATTACCCTAGGTAAACATCCACATGACTGTAGAAAGGCTTGAAAGAGAGAAAACATTTGGTCAGTGACCTTTGGTTCCATAGCTAGACGCAGCAGGAGATACTCTCATAGACATAGATACTAGCCTAAGGATTCAGGTTGCACGAACGCCCATAAGATATTCTCGAGAAGATCACACAATTATTAATTCTAAATATAGAAGGCGAGAAAGCATACGATTACTGATACTAGGGATTAGGGACTAGTTTCGTACATGACCATAAAGAGGGTCCACAACAACCACGAGTCTACGGTTGTGACCCACAAATCCCGCAGCCCAACGAATCCATAGGTGAATCAGACATAGACGCTGGCCTACGTACACTAGTATTCCGGTCTACTCCACTTCCACCTATCATCATCAAACAATTATCCTTATTAAACATAGCAGCTAACGAAGCTAGGGAATTCTGGACTAGGCCAGAGAATCACCCATAGAAACAACTATATCCATCATTCATTTTATGACCTATCTGGAGACATACACGAAACTATCCCAGGTCATTTTCCACGTATTCCCACAACCCATAGATCGAATCACGCCAGAGCTCGATATTGATTGGAGCCTTCGAGCAGTCATCCTTGCCGATCGATCTATCACACCAGTTCAGGTTAGGAGGGCCTTCTTTGCCTTAGATTCGTAAATTCCACTAGTGCGTGTTGAAGACATCAGATTGCCTAACTAGTTTGTCTGCATCCCACACATATTCCATCCCCACCGACTGTCTCTGGCACGACCTCGGGAGGTCGGGTGCGAGGAAGAGTTACTTGTAGATTCCCAAGCTCGCTTGTCACTTTTCCGTCGTACAAAATTGGTGAACCCGACGTGAAACTTCCTACTTCTCGATTTGTCATATTTCTACTTGTTCTTCTAATTAATATACTTTTCATCTTTTTCTTTCACTCAGCTTCACCAACAAAATTGGTGAACCCAACGTGAAACAAACAACATTTTCACCTTCTATATCTCATTAGCCTTTCGCTTCACCAACAAAATTGGTGAACCCAACGTGAAATAAACAATAGTTTCACCTTCTATATCTCATTAGCCTTCACATCGCCTTCACCAACTTGGTGAACCCGACGTGAACTTTCTACTTTCTGGTTCGGAGTCATATCTCTCCTTGCTTCTAAACTAAATATCTTTTGCTTACTTCTTCCTTCCACCTTTGCTCTCACCCATTATTCTGTGGGTATTCATATAGCCCCCGAATATGTCGGGATTCGATGCATATGGCGAGACCCCTCTCTGGGTCTTGAGAGGCATACTACGCCCAACAAAATAGACAATCATCACCTCGCTCTCTCGATGGGGTGATAACTACTCAACTAACCAATTGTTTTCAACACAAACTCCAAGGATCAGATATAGCTCATCCTTCCAAACAGAAGAGTTGGATCAGCTCCCCCAAACACAACAAACAAAGAGCCTTCAGGCTCGAACAATATGACGTTCACAGGAGAGTCTGGTTCGTCTCCTCAGGTACTGCTTAGACCACAAATTAGTAGACAATCAGACCCATACCAGGTTTTAGATGATGAACGTTCGGTACGTTATGCCAGGAATGAACAACGCTCTCGGAGTATGTACCCACCCATAGGGAGTTTACAAACACAACCCGAGGTCTCTTTTCAAGAAAATACCTCTATGCCACTGCATATAGGAAATACCCTCGGGAAGCTTGGCAAGATAATGATCAGTTCATAGCGGGGTATCATAGGCCTATACAATATCAGGATATACAACAAATGCCACCAAGGCAAAATATCGTGACTTCACCAAATGAAGTCATTTCAACTCTAGTAGAAAAGGTTAGGGGTTAGAACTTGCCCAAGCAAGTCAAAATTCTCAATTCATGCAGCAGGGAAGTTCCAATCCTCCACACCATCCTAGCCAAGTAGACCTTCTCACAGGAATAGGCACGTTAGGCATGCCTCATCAGTACTCACAACAAACGCCAACTAGACCCACCATCCCTAACACCGCTCCTCCCGGTCTAGTGCAAAATAATCCCTTCCTGGATAATACCCCGTCATACTTAAACATGTACTCCAAATCACCACAAGGGGATATGTTCTCCTCTCCCAACATGTTTTCTCAAACACAGGGGTTTCCTTATGCCCCTCAATGCATACGCTACGCCATATCAACAACCCATTCCACCACCGCTCCCCCAGCAAGCACCATCAATGGTCGAGACCTACGCGATAGGGACTTACTCAGAATATTTGAAAGAGCCCTTGGATTTCACCATACGAAGCATCATGCTTCCAAGACCTCTTCCCGATTTTCCCAAATACAAAGGTGAGGGAGATCCGAACGCACATATCAAGGCTTACGCCACAGCCATTCGGGAACTACTCCCTTGGGATGGGGTTGTCGCTAAAATATTCCCAAAACTTTGGAAGGCATCGCTCTCGATTGGTATTATAGAATACCTGAGGCTTCCATTCATTCATTTAAACAACTCGTGTCAGAGTTCATTAAGGCATTTGACATGAACAAACTATTAAGAACAGGAATCAAAGAATTCTTGCACATTAAGCAAGAACACAATGAATCATCACCCATTTCATCCAGAGGTGGCGTACAGTTCTTTATTCTTCGGCAAGTGCTCCAAATATGGATCAGATGGAACTATGTGATTTATTCCTTCATTCTCTCAGCAGAGAAGTGAAGGAAGAAGTCCAAAAGTTTCCACTAAGGACTTACGATGAAGTACTTGAGAGCGCTCTTCGAATAGATCAAGCGGCAATTGATAGTGGTCACAAAACGTATGGAACAAACGGGAGGTTAATCACCTCCAACCAGAACACTACAACTTATCCTACTACCACGAATGTCAATCAAGGACCTAAAATCCTTAATAAAAATCATGGGGTGTAACAACACTGGAGTAACCGATCAACCTAAGAAGGTAAATGTTGTCAATACTTCGCGCCAATAAACAACCAACGAAACAACAACTTTTCACCAACAATCAATGCAGTGGATTTCAATCATCCACAACAACAACAACAATGACGACAAAACCCTACACAGGGTTCAAACCAAAACTCAATTGGTTATCAAAACCAAAACTCAAAACCAAAAACAGCAAATGCAAAACTTTACTCCTAATAGCAACGGTTTGATCAGAGTTTTGGGCCACAATATACACCAAACCAACAAAATAGGAATTACAATCCTAATTCATATTGTGGTTTCCACAAAATCTCAGGGCCACGACACTAGAACATGCCGTGACTACAATAAATTCATGCAACGATTGCCAGAAGAACAAAGACAACTTTTCATAGACATGTTCTTAGCAGATCCTGTGTCATCGGCACCAAATACTTTTACAGGGGTTGTTTCCCCTCAAAACGCACCCCTGAAGATCTTTAATGATCCACTCCCAAATCACGATAACAAAAGGCCAAATCTAAATGGGACAAACAAGAGCGTAATGACAGGAAACAATGATCATGAAGCCTCGACTTCACTAAATCCATCAGTTGCGCCACAATTAGGAAGTCAGCCGCGACCCAAGATAGTCGGTTTAGTAGAGTTAGACGCCGAACTACCCATCGAAGCTATAACAAGGACACGAGAGTATTTCTCTCAGCCAAGTCCAAGTCACCTGCCAGGACAGATAACATCCAACAAATAGTAGTAAAACCCGTGGGTGCCTATGATTTAATTAACGATCTAACGAAAACCTTCTCGCACATTTCATTTTTAGACTTACTAAAGAACTCTCCTACCCACAGGGCTGCTCTTTTAGAAGCATTAGGTTTAGGTCATTTAATTAACATCACTCCACCCCCGAAACACAGGTAAATCATATAGATTTTGATATTCATCCTCCGGGGCAGCCGGATAGGGATATCGAGTTCATTTTAAATAAACAAAATGCCAACAGATGCTGAGATTGCACGCCGAGGTGATCCAGCCTTACATTTGCAAGTATGGGTTTATAACAACTATGTAAAGCGTGCGATGGTAGATGATGGGGCAGCAGTTAACATAGTCCCCTTTTCTTTCCTTCAAAAGCTAGGGTATGGAGAAACAAATTGTTCCACGACTCGAAATACACTAAGAGGCTATGATAGCCTTAAAGCCACCTCGATTGGAACTATAATATTACCGGTCACCTTAGGACCCAAAACCATCCTGACTGAGTTTTATATTATAGATCGGGAAACTAACTATAATATGATCCTCGGCCGACCATGGATACACCGCATGAAGGCAATCCCTTCTACGTTATTTCAAGAAGTAAGGTTTTTACACTTAGGAAAGATATTCGTAGCCAAAGGTGATCCAAAACCATTTGATATACACCTAGCTGACTTAAAGAAAAGACCAGGCATGCACTCGGAGTTTGAACTCCCAACAAACCAACTTAATAAACCCACCGACACAAAACCAGATGGAAAAGTTGGTACCTACAATAGATCTTGAGACTATGAGCCTAGTCAAGACATCCCAGCCCTCAAGGATGAGGCAAATATTGTAGAAACAGTATCATTAGGAACTACTACAAAAATCGTTGAATTACTAGAACAGGATCTACCAATGTTCCTACCATTTGATTCTGTAGGCATGGGATATTCCCTAGGTGTTGGTTCTCTTCCAGCAGAGGATCTCTGCATGGTGGAAGTAGAATGCGCAAACACAACAAATATCCCAACGTCCATATTCCCAGCTAAATATTGGACTCTCCATTTCGATGGAGCTAGATGTCGTTACGGAGCTGGGGTAGGTGTAATCTTTACTTCCCCGAAGGAAAAGTCCTACCATTTTCCTTTAAACTAAATTTCGAATGTACAAACAACGGCGCTGAGTACGAAGCCCTCCTCCTTGGCCTCATTTTAGCTAAGAGGATCGGTGTTAATAACATCAGGGTGTTAGGAGACTCACAATTGGTAGCAAACCAAGTCTCTGAGATATATGAAACCAAAGCCGAGCACTTACAACTTTACAAAACAACTGTATTAGATTTAAGCAAAGAGTTTGACTTCATATCAATTGAAGCAATCCCGCGAGAACAAAATCTTCTCACCGATTCTATAGCAACCTCGGCATCACGCTTCACTCCAAACAATGAATTCCAAGATACCCGTTTCATGGTGTCCCTTCGTACCGAACCATTGGTAAAAAAATTGTTGTCAAATTCTCTGTTAACAAGCAAGGATGAGAACAAATTTACTATCCTAGACCACGTTGGTAGTGATATGGCAACTCTAAATTACTTAAACGCCTATGCGGTATTACATCTCTCCCATCACGTGATAGATTTATCCTTAATCCCACATTCATCTTCCTACTTCGGAAATCCCATGATGGAGCTTCCCTCACAAATGGAACCTAGCATATACACAGTAGAAAATGGGGACGATTTGGACTTACCTCCAGCCCCACCTGAGTTTGAAGAAGGTAACGCCTCTTTAATCGAAGAAACAATTGATGTTAACATCGGAACGGAGGATGAACCAAAGATCTTGAAACTAGGATCCTCGTTAACCCCGGAAGAAGTAGAAATACACACTCAAATCCTCAAAGAACATCAGAAGGCTTTCGCATTTAGTTATAAAGAAATGACAGGCGTTGCACCACACATTGCGGTACACAACCTCGTCACTAAATCAGATGCAAAACCGATTAAACAAAAATCAAGACCCATGAAACCTAAGGTAGCTCTCATGGTAAAAGAGGAAGTAATAAAACTCCTCCAAGTAGGATTCATCAAACCAGTCGATTACTCTCAATGGGTATCTAATATCGTTCTCGTTCTTAAAAAGAATGGGAAGATACGTATCTGCATAGATTTCTGAGACATTAACAAAGCGTGTCCTAAAGACGACTTCCCGTTGCCATCCATAGATGTCATTGTTGATGCAACAGCTGGATTTGAACTCTTGTCCCTCATGGATGGGTTCTCAAGATACAATCAAATCAGAATATCTGAACAAGATCAAGCTAAAACCACGTTTATAACTCCTTGGGGAACCTATTGCTACGTTGTTATGCCATTCGGTCTCAAGAACGCTGGCGCTACATACCAGCGAGCTATGACATATATATTTCACGATCTAATTCATAAAATCATGGAATCCTACGTAGATGACTTGTTGGCTAAGGCCAAGAAGCGTTGTGACCATCCGGAAGTGCTCCGCATCATTCTTTCACGTCTAATAGAATACGGAGTCACGCTAAATCCAGAAATGCATCTTTGGTGTAACAGGAGGGAAGCTCCTAGGTTACATCATATCGTCACAAGGGATAGATGTTGACCCAACCAAAATTTGGGCTGTCCTTGAAATGGTCCCACCTTCGATGAATCTAGAATCAGGTCATTTCTCGGAAAGCTTGGTGCAATCCGAGATTCATCCCGGACTTAAGCTTCGCCATCCATCCAATCAACAATCTACTCAAGAAAGATTATAGTATTGATTGGACCGAAGACTGCAATGAAGCTTTTGACGTAGTTAAGCATTTCCTATTATCACCACCTACGCTAATGCCACCTAAGCCAGATCGCCCATTAATTTATATTCACGAGCTACCAATGTCTCGCTAGCTTGTATGTTGGCCCAAGAGGACGATGACAAGAGAGAACGCATGATTTATTTCATTAGTCGAACATTGCTTGACTACGAAACACGTTATACACAAGCAGAATGAGAATGCCTTGCCATAGTCTTTGCTACCAAACGCTTGAGACATTATATGCTAAATCAAGAAACAAGGGTCATGGTAAAAATGGACCATTTACGAACTTTCCTCACACAAGGGTCCTTGTCTAAGAAGGTTGGACGTTTTATAACCTTATTGGGGAATTTGAATTAACATTTGTAAATCAGAAGTCCATTAAGGGACAAATCATCATGATTGGTTAGCTGATAACCCATTAGACGGAGGCGATCTAGTAGACCTAGACTTTCCGGATGAATGCGTATACTACATTGAAACCAGACCTCCTATCTCTGAGTGTCCTTGGTACACTGATATCATTAATTATATCATGGACCATACGTATCCAGAAGGGGCTACACCACAACAAAGAAGGTGGTTACGCATTATTGTAGCCAAATACGTCATTATAGAGCAAGTGCTCTATCGAAAAGCGTTCGATGGAATGCTTCTAAGATGTGTCGACACAGAAGAATCCAAGAAGATTCTCCATGAATCTCACAGTGGAATGTGTGGAGGCCACTTCGGTGGCCATGCCACCGCTCGTAAAATACATCGAATGGGCTATTTCTGGCCCACTCTAGAACACGACGCAGTAGAGTTTGTACGCAGGTGTCATAAGTGTCAAGAATTCTCCCACGAGATTCACATGCCAACACAAGCTCTACAACCAATTGCTACTCCATGGCCCTTTTCTACGTGGGGTCTTGATTTGATAGGGAAATTCTCTCCCTCGTCTACAGACGGCCATAATTTTATAATCACGGCCACCGAATATTTTACCAAGTGGGTAGAGGCTATGCCTCTTACTACTGTACCGGGTTCTGTAATCGCCAAGTTCATTTTGAACCAAATCATTTGCAGGTATGGTATCCCACAAGTCATTATCTCAGATAATGGAACTTCTTTTAAGAATGACGAAGTTCACGAACTATGTAATAAATTTAAAATAAGCCATCATACGGCTTCCTTATATTACCCTCAAGCCAATGGACAGGCTGAAGCGACAAACAAAACATTGAAAGCCATTCTCCTTAAAACTGTGAAAGAAAACAAACGAGATTGGCATTTGAAGTTATATCCGGCCTTATGGGCCCACCGAACCTCAATAAGAACACCAACAGGAGTGACTCCTTTCTCACTAGTATTCGGGCAGAAGGCAGTTCTCCCACTTGAGGTTGAAATACCCAGTCTCCGTATTTCATTACAAGGGATTCTGGATGAAGACGCTTACAGAGAAGCACGTCTCTCCCAACTAGAAAGCCTAGATGAAGCTAGGTTAGATGTTGAATAGCTGGCACAGAGTCTATGCTGACCGGATGTGCCGGTAGTATAACAAGAAGGTCTATGAATGCGACATATATGAAGGTGATCTAGTTCTAAGGCTAGATAGCTGGATCGATAAAAAGACCGGCGAAGGAAGGAAGTTCCGCCCAAATGGTTGGGCCCATACCGAGTCATGAAGGACTATGGAAATGGTGCATATCTCCTATGTATGCTGGAAGGTGAGGAATTTGGTGAAACAGTCAATTCCCTACACCTCAAACGATTCTACGCGTAAGCAACTAGTACTACTTGTATAATTATATCTACATTGCATCTTCATATAGTTAGGATCATTTTGTCCGCTTGTTTCATACAAATTTGTGATCAAGGAATTTATTCTCAAAGCAATTCATTACAAACTCATGATGTTGTTGGCATAAACACTCTAATCATACTTCTCCATTTCCATGATATCATCAAACTATTTCGGAATCATTTCATCAAATAAAGCTAGAAATGACAAAGTCTTACTGGTTACCATACCAAGATCTGCATGCTTGTTCTCACTTTTAGTTTCTTCTTAGAATAGGTGTCTTGCCTATGGTCTGTTCTAGAAGCTTCATCGTGTCACATCTATCCCGTATGTATATCTCTTTGGAAATAAGAGCATGCTGACATTTTGCTCAAGTAAACAAGTCAAATATAGATCAAACAGAAAATTTTAATTTTACACATTTCCTTGCCCCACCAACCTTTGGTGATGAGCTTGCATCTCTTACTAGTGACGTAGGGTTGGGAAAGGATGGAAATGCCCTTACTCGCCTATGCCTTGCCCACGGTGATAAGCCCACGCTTCTTACTAGTAGCATGGGGCAAAGTGTAGGGGGTCCTCTTGACAAGAAAACGTTAAAGGTCATAAGCAAACAATTCAAATCTTGAAGTCTTGAATCAAAAATAAATGAATCAGATGTTCAAAATTCCAAGAGAGTTAAAATCCTAAAAACCTAGATTTTGTCTACTATGTGGCCATCTACGGATCTAAGTCTAGATAAACCGCAAAGCAAGTTGCATCCCAAAACTATGAAGTCACTCGAGTGGAGTAGGCTTGTAGCATCCTAATTTGGTTCCACCAAAGCTTTGTCTATCTCTCATCACTATCATTTCAACACATTTCATAACTTGCGCCCTTCCCAACTCTCGGTGATGAGCCCTCGCATCTTACTAGTTGCATGGAGTTAGGAGTAGGGGCAAGTTTATCTGCTCATCATATCAGTTTATCTTCACCACTTTGCCAAAACAAATATGAAGTGTCCAAAATTGCTTATAGAAACTAAGATTCAAAATCACATTATATCTACATTATCATATATCAGCATCATGAAATACAAAAAGAAAGTAAACACTTGCATCATTTGTTCTCCATTGCATACATTCTAAAGAGCATATAAGCACAACATCATAGTTTAACATATGGAAACTGGAAAGGAAACAAAGCCATAAATGCCAAAAGTCTGATCCAAAAAGAATATATATATATATATATATATATATATATATATTGATCAAAGTTTCTATACAATGCCATCATGCGCTAAGCATGGTCAAAACGCTCAAAGAGCCCGGGATATACAAAAGAATATATCATACAAAATCTAGGAGAGCCAAGTGGCTTCTCAATCCCTATGAGACCCCTCTGAAGGCGCACGCCCATGCCTAGGACTCCGGCTACGCCGGCACTCTGAGTGCACGGAGGGCTCAGGATCCCGAGGGGCAGCCAGCAGTCTCACCACGAGAATGACTCCTCATCAGGTGCGCTCGGCTGTCCTATACCCCGCTAGCTCCGTGTGGAGAGTCGATACCATCCTGGCCACATGCCAGACTAGGGCAAAGACGTCAGTGTGTCTACCAGCTGCTGAGGGCTCCCCAACATCCACAGATAGCTCTGCACGGGTCCTCTCCATGGGGATCATCAGGGTATCGGTGCATACCCTACGAATCAAGTCTCGCCACTCATCGGCGGTCTCTGCAAAACAAAGGAGAAAACAAATTAGAAATAAGACAAGAGATAAATACAAAGTAAAATAAGAGGAGAGATAGTAACTAAAGCAATCTTAATTAAAAACAAACATTAAAAGGAGGGATGGTAACTTACTCGGATCACTAGGCCTCCAGGATGGATCTCTAGGGTCGCACTGCCACATAGATGTCGCCTTGGCTGACCGGGTACTCCTCCCGTGGCTGGAGCGACGTAGCACCCCGCAATGGACTCATCCTCCCCACCATGGCCCTGGGAGAGTGGCTCCTCTGAAACCAGAGTCACCCTCTCTGCACTCTGCTCTGCCCTCTCTGCCTGCATGATATCCTGAGTATCATGCCACTCAGGATCACTGTCCTCCTCAGTCTCCTCCTCTGTCTCTCCCCCTGTAAACTCCTCGGACTCGGAGTCTATGTCGATGGGGTCATCACTGCTATGGGCAGGACCCGCGGCAATCTGAAGTAAGGGTGCCTAAGGCGCACCGGCTCTCCCTCGGGCACGTACTACCCTCCTGGCCGTAATAGGAATGCCAGGGAGTAACAACTGTCCAACCCCGGCCTCTAGGACCCCCTCTGGCCTCTCGAATTGACCTATATACTGGTGCTACTGGGGAAGCATGCCCATGTAGGGTAGGCCAAACTGCTGAGGAACTCGGCCAAAGGGGTGTACCTCCACTCGCCCCACTCTATCAATAAGTTGCCTGTGGTGGAGCAGGAGATCAAAGTAAGAGCCTCCTCGCCCCATATACCTACCATGGTCTGATATGGTGTGGCCTCCATGTCATCGGTGGTCGAGAAGCAAGCGGCCGGGCGATGAGGTGCTCTAGCACCGACATATCTATCCATCTGCCGCCCTCACAGCTCCGGGATCTGTCACCTCTACACCTCTACCATAAGGAATGAAGTGCTCGTAAACCCAACTCATGACCAGGGTCGGGTGGCTCAATGACTACCCCTGTAAGCGGACTACCCTATATAAGTCATGGTAGGTGGTCCCAAGTATATCTTCTCCCAAGCGTAAATCCGGCCATGGCCCTCGATCTGTGCAATGATAGGGGACCAGCAGTATAGTAATGTGTCTCCTCCCTTGTCCCCGATCAATCTCGAGGCAAGGATCCCCATAATAGCCTGGCGAATCAAGGGGATGGGCAAACTAGGAATGGATCGAACTCTGACCCCTTCTTTCAAACCCGTGGAGATGACTACATCTCCCATATAAGAAGCCCACTATGCTATCTGGGCCCGTGAACCTGCTGTCTCTAAGGTGAGTCGTCTCCCGATGATCGGGACCCCCAGGATACGATAAACATCCTCTAGTGTGATGGTCCACTCACCTCGGACCCCAGTAATCGGAAGGTGTTCCGATCAACATCCCAATAGGAAAATAAGTCACAGAGTATGTGACTGGATGGTGCAACATGGGGCACGCGTGATATACATAGTATACCAGCCCTCTGAAGAGTATCCTCCTCATCCTGTGAAAGTGCATCTAGTACTGCTGGGAGCCAGTCACACTCCTCTCTCTTGGCTCCACCGAATGTACTCCTCTCTCACCTGCATACACCCAAAAACACACAAAACAGAGCAAGTTAGCATCCAGGATGACATTAGAAAAATCATGAAAACACATAGAAATGCTAAAAATGCAAAAACAATCTCAAACAAGTGTTCTTTTGACATTCTGTGAAGAACCACCGCCCTGAGCAGGGTGGCGGTTTCATAACCACCGCCTTAAGGGGTGGTGGTCAGAACCCACCACCCCAGGCGGGCGGCGGTCATGTCCCCTAGAAACCCAAAACCCACGGGTTTTATAGCTTAAAAAAGCCTAAAAACCAAAAAAATGACCTTTTAACTAAAAAAAAGCCTACCCAGTAGGTGCCCCCCCTAGATGGACCTTTTGAACCTAACATTTTCAAAAATTACCCTCCCATGACAAAGATTTTAGCATTTTAAAATTAAGGGGGTAAAAATGATAAATCGAAGAAAACTAACTTGTGATCTCGCGGGTCGATGTTCCGCTCATGGAGGCATGATCACTATCCCGTCACGGACGTTTTGACTCTACTCACGCAAGAAACCGTCACCGTGGGTCCCAGAGCTCAAAATCAATCAAATCAACTCACGCAAATGAATAGGAAAATGGGCCCACTTTCATATATATAGCACCTTGACTCATTTTAAATGCCTTTTTCGCAGGTTTGGAGCAGTCGACGGAGGTAAGTTCTTATCCCCGCACAAATGGTACATTCTCATTTCCTATTATTTTAGCATTTATTTTCCAAATTATTGTGTCTATCTGCACTTGAGTTCTCTTTTCATTTTGCAGGTGGCGGGAATTTTGGATGGCGTCATTTCAACACACGATGTATCAGGTATAACTTCTAACTTCCCATTTCAGGACCGCCATACTCGGACCCACCGTTTTATGCCTCTTCATGGCTAAAATGCTTCTCCGAGGGGGCAATATGTACGTACCCAAAATTGTAAGGTACTTGTCTTGCCGAACAACGTAACACGTGCCCCAATGATGATACAGGTCTCCTCGCAAGGTGTTTGGGATCCGAAAAGCTCTCTAAGTGTGTGTTAACATCCCGCATGCCCCGCTTAGCCCCCGCGTGCTTTGTTTTTCTCTTTTCCCCTCTTTTCTTGGCCTTTTGCTCTTCAATTATGAAACCACCGCCTCACTGCCACGGCTATGGTGGCGGACCACAACGCCGCGCTCAGGCGGGGTCCTTTACGCATTTTCCAGAAAGCTCTTTTAACACGACTCACGTAATTTCAACATTTTACCAGCTTTTTTTCACCGCCATGGCTTGCATTTATGATTTTGGTTCCCTAGAATAGTGTTTTGCCATTGTTTATAGTTTAAGAGTTCAATTTGGTTTTTACCTTGGGTAAATGCAAATGCTATAAATAGTTGGCTTGTGCTCAAGCAAATGGCCCCTCAAATTTGCCTCTGAATTTCTCATTGCAATAGATTAGTCTTTCATTTTGCTTAGAATTCTTAGTTTCATTCATTGCATGCCTAGTTAGTGTTGTTTTTCGTTGTTAGGAAGCCACATATCCATCTTGTGCAAGTGTTGTTGATATTTCATCCAATCCATTGGAGTAAGATAGTTTGTTTTCCATTAGGAATCCATTAAAGTTGTAGGTTTTGTTCTTCAAACAGGATAGCTTCAAGTTCTGGACGTTTTATGTTGCATGACTCGCAATAGATCCCACTAGGAATTGCATAAGCCAAGCTCTGTACTCTTGCGCTATCCCTCTCCTACTCACATTGTATTCAGTCTGTATTCTAAAGTTGTCCCTTGTTCCAATATCTACTTCTTGTTGATGCAAGCATTACACGCTTTTCTGGATCCACGTGAGCACGAAAGAACGAGGAGATCACACTGAGGGGACAAAATCACACACACCATCGGATTCGCCACTGTTCTGCAGAATCCAGGTTCTAGCTTTCAAAGTTCTAAATTAGAAGCATATCAAATAGAGTAGCTAATCACTTCATTTTAGTCAATTTTACTTTCGATATTGCCAGGGAAGTTGTGGGGATTGATAGTTTCTGAGAGACTATGATTCATTCCTCACTTCTGAGGTAGGATCGAGAGTCTTGCAAATAGATTAGATCAATTATTTCATTATTTAGAATAGGTTCACAATTGCACAGACAAATAGCTATACTCGGTTATCTTGTTTGTTTTAATTTCGTCATTAGATTAATTGTCAAATTCTAGATATGTTAAAATAGTTTCTCTTTTAAATTCATTCAAAAAGTTCATCAGAAAATACAAAAAAAGAGAAATCATATATGCTATAGATATACTTCACGTAGTTAAATTTCACTTTGTTGCAGTTTAATTTACATTGTTGCTTTTGTATGACAATCACGGGACCTAGGGAGCCCAGAGAATACGTATTCGAGCCAATCGTGCCCCAACCCAATCTCATCACAGCAATAACTGATATAGATCAAAATCTTAGGATCCAAGTCTTCCAAACAACGGTAAGCTTGCAACAAATCAATTCCCAGTTGAGCGGATTAAACATAGAAGACGACCAAGCACACACGTTTTGGTCAAATCAGCCAAACTACAGATTACCCTAGGTAAACATCCACATGACTGTAGGAAGGCTTGAAAGAGAGCAAACATTTGGTTGTGACCCTTTGGTTCCACAGCCAGACGCAGGAGATACTCTCACAGACATAGATACTAGCCTAAGGATTCAGGTTGCACGAACGCCCATAAGATATTCTGAGAAGATCACACAATTATTAATTCTAAATATAGAAGCTGAGAAAGCATATGATTACTGATACTAGGGATTAGGGACTAATTCCGTACATGACCATAGCAGGTCCACAACAACCATGAGTCTACGGTTGTGACCCACAAATCCCACAGCCCAACGAATCCATAGGTGAATCAGACATAGACGCTAGCCTACGTACACTAGTATTCCGGTCTACTCCACTTCCACCTATCATCATCGAACAGTTATCCTTATTAAACATAGCAGCTAACGAAGCTAGGGAATTTTGGACTAGGCCAGAGAATCACCCATAGAAACAACTATATCCATCATTCATTTTATGACCCTGTCCGGAGACATACACGAAACTATCCCAGGTCATTTTCCACGTATTCCACAACCCATAGATCGAATCACGCCAGAGCTCGATATTGATTGGAGCCTTCGAGCAGTCATCCTTGCCGATCGATCTATCACACCAGTTCAAGTTAGGAGGGCCTTCTTTGCCTTAGATTCACAAATTCCACTAGTGTGTATTGAAGACATCAGATTGCCTAACTAGTTTGTCTACATCCCACACATATTCCATCCCCACCGGCTGTCTCGGCACGACCTCGGGAGGTCGGGTGCGAGGAAGAGTTACTTGTAGATTCCCAAGAGACTCATCTATCCGCGAATAGGATTACCTATTCGTGTGAATATATCATATTCTATTGATTGCATGGTAATGTGAGTTCTTGATAAGACTCTATGGTAAGAACTGTTCCGTTTGTGATAACAACATGGTTTGCATTGGGTTAAGCGATTTGTACGTTTAACGGTTGATCAACCTCCTCCATCCTTCCATAGCTAATGGGTCCTAAAGTGTAACCGGAGGGGGTTTGTACATTGTTCATGTAATTTTTTTCCCATCCCGAAAGGGAAGGGAGTTGTTGTGGTTGAACGTTGGTGTAGTACATATCAGAGCCAAATGGCCCACCTAGCTCTCTACCAGACATATTTTAGAAGGTATAGAATACCTACCAAAATAGGGAAGAAAGCAGAAAGGTGAGGTAATAGCAATGAAAGTAATGGATAAGAAGGAATTAATCCTTCATGTTGGGTTCACCAATTTATATGAAAGAAAACTCGACACATGACCTTCTTCGAACCCAACCTCCCAAGGTCGTTCCATGACAAATGGTGTAGAATGTGTGGAAGGTCGCTATGAGAGAATCGGTGACTAAGATCTGGTAGTGTGATTTCCCAGTAGTAGAATCAGCAAAGGGGAGATTTAGAGGCTATGAACGGGTAGCATAAATTCCCTATGGCTTGTTTTCCTAATCTGGATCCAAGCGCTAAACTAGTTTGAAGTGTCCATGTAAACTAAATGAAATTAATGATCTAATCTAATATTGAAAAGGAAACTAATCTAAACAAATCACAAAACTGAAATATTACAATCATGAAACAACAATTTACTTCTATTCTAAATAATTAAAATATTTCTACACTAAAACTAAACAAGCGAGATAACCTGGTGTGGTTATTCACCGTGTTGAGTGTATGCTAACATAAAACAAGAAATTTTCCAATTAATCTATGATATGTAGACAACCTCCTACAGATATTCTCTCCTTCAAACCCATAGGGATAGGAAGAATAATATCCATCACCGGGGGTTGTTATGAAAGATTTAAACCCTCTTGGAAATTAACTAATTACTTGTAAATGAAAGGAGATTGATTTCTACTCTATTTGATATGATATAAAAATGATAAATTTCAGGAATGAAGAAAATAAAACAACTCCAACTTGGAATTCATAGAACAGAGGTAAATCCAGTTGTGTAGTAATTTTCCCCTCAATTTTCATTTCTTTCTCTATGTGTCCATATGAATCCAAGGAATTGGGAATGCAAAGGAAGCAATAAGAGAAGGAACTTGAGCAATGGCAACTTGAAGGAAGTCTAGTTACAATGCAAGTAGAAGAGAGATAGCACAAGAGATATGAGCTTGGCTATGCAATTTCTAGCAGGATTGTGGCAGCAATACTATGCAAGATACACAAAATTCTCAGGCCCTTTTCTTGAATACAAGCATTGAATATATAGGAATTGGTTGGGATGTGCCTTCATGCATAAGGAAACCTTGGAGTGCCAAATCATTTGGTGAAGAGGCATTTAAAACTAATTAAATCTATTTAAAAATAGAAGAGGGAGGGAATACCATGCAAACAAGACTATTTTTAGGCAATTTGGTTCACAAATGCACCCTAAAAGTTAAGTGAAATCACATGTATCAAAACACACATGACGAATTTTGGAAAATTTGCATAGGACCGCCACCACAGGCAGGCGTAGTGGTCTTGGCACTAAATGCCAAAACATGCATAAAAAGACATGGAAATTTAGAAAAAGTGTGGGAAAGATAAGTACAAGCATCTAGGCTACAAATATACACTATGGATGAGCTTAGGAACTCAAACACCTTTTGAAAGGACATGAATCATCACTTTGGGACTTTTGTAACCATTTTCTAATAATGTAGCACATGAAAAATTGGGTGCGTACATATTGCCCCCTTAGAGAAGCGTTTTAGCCATGAAGAGGCATAAAATGTAGAGTCTGAGTATGGTGTTCCCGAAATGGAGAGTTAGAGATTCATACCTGACACACCTGTGTGTCGAAATGTTGCCATCCAAAATCTCGCTACTACTGCAAAACAAAAGAGAAATCAAGTGTAGATAGATAAAATATCGAAAAATAAATTTTAAACTAAAACGACAAGAGGACTTACCATTTGTGTGGGGATCAGAACTTACCTCCGTCAGTGCTCCCATCTTGAGAACACCTACGCTCAAAATGAGGTTATAACAACACATATATATCAAATAACCTCATTTTTCAATTCATTTGCACGTATTGATTTGGTGATTTTGAGCTCTAGACCCACGGTGACCATTTTCATCGAGAGGATAGCTAAAACGTTCGATACGAGATCACGATCATGCCTCTACGATCGTAAGATCGACCCGCTTGCGGTCTAAGCTTAGTTATTCTCCCTTTTGTGTTTTTAAACCTAAAATGTAGAAATATTGAAAAGTTTACCTAGGGGTGATTTTCAAAATTTCTTGTCTTAAATGAGTCTCTAAGGGGGCACCCATATGACGGTCGTTTATTTCATCTAAAATGGTCATTTTCTAGGGCTACGTACCCATTTTGAAAATCGTCCTAGGACCGCTGCCTTGCCGGGCGGTGGTCACAAAACTACCACCTTGCACCAAGCGGCGGTTTTGAATGCAATGGTCAAAATATAAGTTAAACTTGTATTTTTGAATTTGTTGTATTTTGTCATTTTTATTGAGTTTACTTATTGAAATGCGTTGCTAACTTGATCTTTTTCCATGTTTTGGTGAATGCGTAAGGAGGAGTATATTCGCTGAAGTCATGAGAGGGAGTGTGATTGACTCCCAGCGGTGTTAGATCAGCTGACTTAGGATGAGACATATACCCTCCCAAAGAGCGAGGGATATGGAGGATTCTCAGAGTGTCGCATGTTACTCAAGTGAGTCACATACTATGTGACTTATTTTCCTACTAGGATGTAAACCAGAACACTTTATGGTTTTCAGGTGCTAGAGTTAAGTGGACTATCACCCTAGAGGATGTATATCATATCCTTGGGCTTCGATACTTGGGAGGCAACTGACCTTGGAGAGAAAAGCATGCTCCGGATCCACGATGACTCATGAGCTACTTATATAGGGGATCTTGTTCTATTTTTCAGTTCTAAGAAGGGAATGAAGGTTCGTTCTATTGCCACTGCTCCCATCCCCATTATCCACAAGCCCATCATGGGTATCCTTACCTCGCGGTTGATCGAGCACAAGGGAGGTGACACTCTTCTCTACTTTGTTGGGCTCCTATTTTCTCACAGATTGAGGGACATGGCTGGAAATATGCATGGGGAGCATACATCCTTGGGACCACCTATCATGATTTGTACGGGTGTCGTCGGAGTTTAAGGGGTAGTCATTAAGCCAACCCACATTAGTTATGAGCTAGATGTACGAGTGTATCACCCCCTATGGGAGAGGAGTGTCGGTCAGGGATCCGGGGTTTTCTCAGGCAGCTATATGGATATCTATGTCCATTCTATGGATGCCACATCAGCTAGTGGCTTCCTTGACTACATCGGACATGGTTGTCACCCCTTATCAGGATATGGTAGGGTTATGGGGGTAGGAGGTGACCACAGTGGTAGCATGCTTCATTATCGGTCGGTTGGTTGTGAGGGATGGCGAGTTGAGATTCATCCATTTAGTTGAGTTCCTCAGTAGTTTAGCATCCCTTACATTGATATGCTTCCTCCTGTGGTGCCGGTGTACACGACCGTTCGGGAGGCCCATAAGGGTCCTAGAGGCGATCCTGGTTGGAAAGTGGTTACTCCAAGGGTGCCCATTTCGAGTTAGGTAGGTGATCGTGCTCGACAAGAAGCTATTGCTTATCGAGAACCCTTACTCTAGATCAGGCCCTTTCTGCTCACAGGTGGAGAGGAGGATGAGCCCATTGACATAGACTCCGATTTTGAGGAATTCATGGGAGACAAGACCGAGGAGGAATCGGTGGGTGGAGATATAGGTGATGAGTGGCTAGGTGGTGAAGGTGGTGGGGTAGCCCACATGGAGGAGGAGGAGAGTGACCCTGAGTGGCATGACACTTAGGATATATTGAGAGTGGAGTAAGAGGAGGTGAGCGCAGAGAGAGAGACCTTGGTCTCGGAGGGACCACTTCCTTGAGATGGAGAGGGAGATGATGAGTCCGTGATAGGATAGCACTTTGCCTCTATCTTTAGGGAGGCCCCATAGCCACCAACAGTAGCAGCAGAATACAAAGACAATTGAGCCCACTTGGATGCCATGGGATCCGAGTATGTTGATACTCTTCCCTTGACTTTGTTAGTTGGAAATGTTAATTGATATTTCTCATTTTTATTTTGTTTTTGTAATTTTCTAACTCGTTGTTTCTTCTTCCTTTTTTGCTCACAACGACTGCACAAGAGTGACGAGATCTCATTCGAAAAGTGTGCATGGATACTTTTTTATCCCCTCGGGAAGACTCGAGCTGAGATGAGTGAGGAATCGGGCCAGCCATTAGCATTAGGAAGACACACCGACGTGTTCGCACCCGTCTAGAGGGCAGTGGAGATGATGGCCTCTCTTCGCACTCGGGTGGCTGGGTATGAGACAACGGAGCTCTTGATGAGGAGGAATCATTCTTGCGGTGAGACCATAGCTAGTGGCTACCACCATGAGCACTCCCATCATTCAGTTCATTATCACACCATAGCATTGCAAGCAGAGCCCTAGTCACAACCGTGCACCATCCGAGGGATCTCATAGGGATTGACAGGCCATTTGCCCTTTTATTGCTTTGTTGCCATTTTGTGGGTCGTTATATGATTTTTGTATATTTCAGGCTCATTGTAAGTGTTTTTACCACACCTAGCATGTGATGGCATTGTACTCAAACTTGATTTATTATGATATATACATACTCTCTTTTTGGTTCGGCGAGTTCATTGTCGAGTTGACTTATTTTATGGTTTGCTTCACATGTGTACTCTAGATGTTTAGAACTTTTTTTTTTTTTGTATTATTTTCAGAATGTATGCAATGGATATGAATGCTAACAAAATGATTTATTTTTGGATTTTGTAATGCTGATATATGATGATGCAAACACACTTGTGATGCTTTGAACTTTAGTTTCTCTAAGCAATTTTTGGTACTTCATGTTATCTTGGCAAAACATGGTGATAAAGTGATGTGATAGAAAGATTGAACTTGCCCCACTCCTAACCCCATGCAACTAGTAAGATGTGAGGGCTCAACACCAAGAGCTAAGAGGGGCGCAAGTCACAAAGATTTTTGAATGAAAATGATGAGAGAGAGAAGACTTTGACACGACCAATTTGAGAACCTAATACTTAACCCTACGCAATTTTTCTAAATAGTTTAAAATGTGAATTACTTTCCAATTTATCTAGACTTAGATCCGTAGATGGCCACTTGGTTGATAAAATCTGGTTTTAGGGTTTTAAACTCTTTTTGGAATTTTGGAAATCGAACTCATTTTGTTTTGATTTAGGATTTCACTGTATTTAAATGAATTGTTTTAGCTTTCTAATTTGTCAAAGAGACCCCCTACACCTTGCCCCATGCTACCAATAGGAAGCATGGGCTTATCACCATGGACAAGACATAGGTGAGTAAGGGCACTTCCTTCCTTTCCTAACCTTACACCACTAGTAAGAGACGCAATCTCAACACCAAATATTGGTAGGGAAAAGAAGTGTGTAAAATAAAAAATTTCATTGATTTGCAATTAACATGTTTAATTAGTATTTCCAAAGAGATGTATATGGGATAGATGTGACACCATGAAGCTTCTAGAACATACCGTAGGCAAAGACACCTAATCTAGAAGAAACTATGAGTAGAACCACGTATACAGGCCTCGGTATGGTTAATGTCAAATCTTGTCTTTTCTTTTTTTGAACTGATGAGATGATTTGGAACAGTTGATGATATTGTGAAGATTTGAAGAGAAATGATGTGAAATGTTTTTCCAATATTTTCAGAAGCTTTAGGAATTGTTACGAGAATAAGTCCCTTGATCACAAAGTTATGAAATGGAGGTGAAAATGAAAATGCAATGTGGATGAAGTAATGTACATATGAAATGCATGTGAAACTACATGTCATGATGGCTAAGGTGAAGAAAGTTGAAGAATATCAAATTCTTCACCCCTAAAAGTACACAGTGGAGAACCATGATCCTCAAAAATTATGTTCTCTTGACAAGGGCCTGCCATTCTCGGTTTGAACTTGCAACCCTTTCCCAGAATTCTATATGTCCAATCATTAAAATCATTTGTTTGAAAGAGGCATTCATGTACTTCTTCGTCACATTCTTGAGACATGGTGTGTGGGTGAGCATGATTATGTTGTTTGGGCTTGTTCCTATGTAGAGCGTTGTGCTTACTTGTGACCATTTCTTAATTATGAGGCCTTGCCCCATGGATATGGAAATATTAGTTTCAGACAGACACATGGGTTGAAACCAGGGTTTAGAATAGAACAAGCCACGAGAGATGGTTTTGATGGCCATCATTTCAATCTTAAATTGCCCTTCTTCATTTTCTAATTCTATCATTTTTACACCTAGACCTACGTCATCGTAGAGGAAGAGATGTTAAACCAAGAAGACTACCCATCCCCTATGGTTCAAACGAAGGAAGATCAGGTCGTCACTCTCTAAGAGTTTCATAATTTCTGATGTGGTTTTAATGGAAACTATTTCCACATATATTGATTTACCCTTATATGTCTTTTCCACCTCGAATGTTTTTGGGTCAATGGCTTCACCCTTTGGAATGACTAGGATGACCAGGACTAACTCTTTTGATGGAGGTGGTTTGTTCAATTGATTTGTAAGAAGTTCATAGTGGTTTTTTCAATTGGTTTTCTAAGTGTATATAGAAGGGCTTAGGATCTCCTTAAGCAATGAAGACCTTCCCAAATTGAGGAATCTAATCTCTTGAAACAGGGTAGAAGGATAGCCTTCATTCAATGAATCCAGGGTCTCCCAAGGATCATTTTATAACTTGTTTCCCTGTCGAAAATGTAAAACTTTCTCAAGATGGTTTTTGGACCAAGCATGATAGGAAGAACTATGGTTCCAATCGAGGTCGCTTTAAGATTTTCGTACCCCCGTAACGTGTTTCTTGTATAGGAACAATTTATCTCTCCATATCCCAACTTTTGCAAGAAAGAGAAGGGAAATACATTTACAACAGCCCTGTCATTAATCATGGCTCTCTTAATTCAATTATTATAAACCCAGACCTATAAAAATAATTCATGATCACCTCTTCTGGAAATTTTAGCATCAGATGACATATTTTCTATATCGAAAACAAACCCAGTATCCCTATCATTCTGTCCTGGAGGATGTATGTCAAATTCAATATGATTTATTTGATCACTAGGAGGTGGCGTAACATATATTAGATGACCAAGATCTAGTGCATTGAGCAATGCAAAATGATGCGCAGGTGAATTCTTCAACAAATATAGAAATGAAATGCGAGAAAAGGTCTTGTTCAAATCCAATATTAAATCATAGGATCCTACTAGTTTTGAGATTATAGGAATTTCATCTTGCGGGAAGGAAAGAGTGTGTAGGGGTTGTGAAACGTACTCCCTCATCTGAGTTGTTGCATTAATTTCATGCTCAACCTCTAGCTCAACTAATCCCAATATTTTTGCATTATCGTTTGAACCAAGGTTAGGAGCAACCTAAGAGTTGTCATAAGTTGAGGCTTCACGATTGTTGTTTCCTATAGGAATACCCTTGTTTATATTATGAGGGTTCACTCAGGAATCCCCAGGACCTTTAGGGTTCACATTTTGAGGCATGACAGTCCGATATGACTAGGTTTGTGAGTTTTTTCAGATTTGTTAGGAACATGTCTACAAAGAGTTTCCTTTGGTTTTTAGGAAGTCTTTACAGAAACTTGTTGCAATCACGGAAATTCCTATCATCATGACCTCGAACCTTATGGAAACCACAATATAGGTTAGGTTCATAATCTCTTGGTCTTTGATAAGCATCGTGTTGTTGTTGATTATAACCTTTGTTGTAATCTTGAAATTGATTTTTATAACCATGATTCACTGCCTCTTGGCCAAAGTTTTGATACAGGTTTAGGCTTATGGTTTTATTTTGTCTTTGCAGGGGTCAGTTTACATCAACTGTGTTGATAGAAGACACTATGTTAGGGCCTCTTTGATTTCCCGAGTTGTTTTTATTGTTGTCATTATTTGGAAAACCAACGTTCTTAGCTTGATCAGTAGCGTTATTCGTGGTAGCACCATGATTGTGATTCATGCCCTTAGGTCCTTGGTTTTTGGCACCATTGTTTTGATAATTTGCATTATTTTGATTTGGGGATACCAATTTCCCATTGGGACCATAGATCTTACGTCCACTGTTTATAGATTCTTGAGTCAATTGAAGCGCACCTTCAAAACTTCCTAAGAATCTGGGAAAGGAAAGTTTTGGAATTCCTCCCTAGTCTCTTGATTGAGTGAGTGAAGGAAAATATCGCAAAGTTCCATCTGGTCCATGTTAGGCACACTTGTAGAGGAATAGATAACTTGGCATCATCTCTAGATGAAATGGGTGGCAGATTCATTTTTCTCATGTCTAATATACATAACTCCTAATCCATGTAGGTAAATTTTTTTGTGTCAAATGCTTTGATGAACTCGAAACAAGTTGTTTAAAGGAATGTATAGAAGCTTCTAGAATATGATAATACCAATCCAATGTGATTACTTTGAGATTCTTTGGAAATATCTTAGCCACTACAACATCCCAAGGAAGCAATTCCCTTATAGTAGTAGCGTAGGCCTTAATATGAGCGTTCGGGTCTCCTTCTCCCTTAAATTTTGGAAGATCTGACAATGGGTGTGGAAGCATGACACCACGTATAGTGAATTCAAGAGGCTCTTTTACATACTCATCGTATGTACCCATTGCATAAGATCCCACCATTAAAGGTCCTTGATGAGGAGGTGGAGGATGAAAAGTTGGATAAGCTGCATTATAAGTGTTGACGAGGCGATATGGGGTCCTCGATATGACATGTAGGTAGTAGGAATGGTATATGTGTCCATCTAGGGGGGTTTTGAGTACATGTGCATGTAAGGTGGGATAATACCAGGATATGGACTAACGGGCATAAAATCAGGGAATGTCACATTTCTTGTTGTGGTGGCATTCAAGAATGCACTTCCAGCCACCCTTGCGTAGGATAAGCTTGAGAAGGATGAGGACCCATCCCTAGTGTGTCTAACCATGTGAGAAGATCACATGGATTTGAATGATACAGATAAACTTGATGTACAGGATATTGTGTTGGTTTCTCATTGGAAGGGATGTATCCTTTTTATCAACTGGATACCCCGTGTTCTTCCCTACTACATGTGTTGGTTGGTAAGTCTGGGAACTTTCTAGTTCTCTAATCCTCTCTACTAAAGTAGAAATGAGATCGTTTGATTGAGGAGGATCATGATACCTGTCATGAATTGTTCGGTGTTATAGATCTTGTCTTCTTTAGAAGTAAGAATCTTAGGATAGGCATTCAAAATCTCAAAGGTTGTAGCCTTGATTCTATCCAAATACTCATCTATCTAGCAAAGAGGATTAGTTATTCGTGTGAATATATCATCTTCTATTGATTGCACGGTAATTTAAGGTCTTGACAAGACTTTATGGTAAGAACTTGTTCCGTTTGTGATAACAACGTGGTTTGTATTAGGTTGACCAATTTGTACATTTAGAGGTTGATCAACTTCCTTCAACCTTGCATAGCTAATGGGGCCCAAGAGTAACCGGTAGGGGTTTGTACATTGTTTTTGTAATTGTCGCCCATCCCAAAAGGGAAGGGAGCTATTGTGGTTGAACGTTGGTGTAATACATATTGGAGCCAAATGGCCCACCTAGCTCTCTACCAAACATATTTCGAAGCTATAGAATACCTACCAAAATAGGGGAAGAAACATAAAGGTGAGGTAATAGCAATGAAAGTAATGGATAAGAAGGAATTAATCCTTCACGTCGAGTTCACCAATTTGTACAAAATAAAATTGACACATGACCTTCTTCACACCCAACCTCCCGAGGTCGTGTCGGGACAGCTAGTGTAGAATGTGTGGAAGGATAGCTATGAGAGAATCGGACACTAAGATCAAGTAATGTGATTTCCCGGTAGAGCAAAATTGACAAAGGGGGAGATTTAGAGGTTATGAACGGGTAGCGTAAATTCCCTATGGCTTATTTGCCTAATTGGATCTAAGCGCTAAACAAGTTTTAAGTGTCCATGTAAATTTAATGAAATTAACAATGTGATCTAATACTTTGAAAAGGAAACTAATCTAAACAAATCACAAAACTAAAATAGTACAACCATGAAACGACAATTTACTTCTATTCTAAATAATTAAAATATTTCTACACTAAAACTAAACAAGTGAGATAACCTAGTGTGGTTATTCACCTATTAAGTGTATCTTAACATAAAACAAGAACTTTTCCAATTAATTTATGATATGTAGACAACCTCCTACAGATATTCTCTCCTTTAAACCCACAGGGATATGAAGAAGAATATCTGTCACCGAGGTTGTTATGAAAGATTTAAACCCTCTTGGAAATTAACTAATTACTTGCAAATGAAAGGAGATTGATTTCTACTCTATTTGATATGATGTAACAATGATAAATTACAGGAATGAAGGAAATCAAACAATTCTAACCTGGAATTCACATAACAGATGTAAATCCAGCTATGTAGTAATTTGTCCCCTCAATTTATCCTTTCTTTCTCTATGTGTCCATATGAGTCCAAGGAATTGGGAATGTAAAGGCAGCAGTAGGAGAAGGCACTTGAGAAATGGTAGCTTGAAGGCAGTCTGGTTGTAATGCAAGTAGAAGAGAGATAACACAAGAGATCTGAGCTTGGCTATGTAATTTATAGCAGGATTATGGCAGCAATACTATGCAAGATACACAAAATTTTCGCCCTTTGCTTGAATACAAACATTGAATATATAGGAATTGGCTAGGATGTGCCTTCATACACAAGGCACCTCGGAGTTCCAAATCAATGGGTGAAGAGTCAGTTAAAGTAATTAAATCTATTTAAAAATAGAAGAGGGAGGGAATATCATGCAAACAAGATTATTTTTAGGTAATTTGGTTAACAAACGCACCCTAAAAGTTGAGTTAAGTGAAATCATGAGTGTCAAAACACGCATGAAAAATTCTAGAAAATGTTTGCGGGACCGCCGCCCTATTCGGGGTGGCGCTCCCAGATCGCTTTGCCCGAGTAGGGGCGAAGGTCCCGGCACTAAAGGTCAAAACATGCATAAAAAGACCTAGAAATCTAGAAAAACATGGGAAAGATAAGTAAAAGCATCTAGGTGACAAATAAACACCGTGGATGAGCTTAGGAACTCTAACACCTTACGAAAGGATGTGAATCATCACTGGGAATTTTTGTAACCATTTTCGACAATGTAGCACATGCAAAATCGGGTGTGTATAGTCCCCTAACATATTTATTCCACAAGGAAATACTACCTTTGGGGATATGATTGTGTTCCATATGCTATTACCACATGAATGCCCATTAAATTCGTTGTTAAGTTACATCAAAAGTACAATTTCAAGTATATCCTGAACAAAACATATTTCCCTTTATCCAGGAAGAGAACTAAATATCAATAGTTGGTAACTAATGATGAGGAAGCCAAAGTTTTTGATGTACTAAGAGCCATACTAAATCTTTTTCTTGGGATTACAGTGACATGAAAGGAATCCATCCTAGTATCTGTACTCACCACATTTACACAAGTAATGTCAAACGACAACCACAAAGAAGAATAAATCCTGCATTAAAGGACATGGTTAAAACTGAAATTGAGAAATTGTTGCAAGTTGGATTCATTTACCCCATATCAAAAGCCAATCAATCTCACCACTTGTGATAGTTCCTAAAAATAATGGTAAGTGGATAATTTTGTAGATTATAGGGAGCTTAACAAAGCTACTTTGAGAGACTATTTTCCCCTACCTTTTATTGACCAAGTCTGGATAACTTAGCAGGAAAGAAATTATTTTCTTTTCTAGATGGATTTAGTGGTTACAAATAGATAAGGGTGGTTGCAGAAGACCAAGACAAAACAACATTCACTTTCCCTTGGGGAACATTTTCTTATTTACCTTTTGGTTTGTGTAATGCACACTACTTTTCAAAGAGCAGTCTTGGCAATATGTTTTTATTTAACTAATGATTGTGTAGAAGTGTATAGCTTGTGTATGGTAAAAAAATCTTATTGCCCATTGAGCTTGAACTGTAAACACTAAGAACAACCATTAATATTAGGATAGACTTAGATGAAGAAAAACAACAAAGAGTACTTCAACTAAATGAACTTGATGAAATGAGGATGGAAGCACTAAATAGGACTAAATTACTACAATTTCAAAGAAGAAAATGGCATGATATACACATCAACGGAAGGAGATTGGGCCTTATTGTTTGATTTTAGATACCGTATTTTCCAAGGAAACATAGAACTAGATGGATAGGCCCATATGAAATTGAAAAAGTTTTTGAAAATGGATCAATTCAAATTCTTCCTATAAATGGGAACACTAAAACTCTTTTTGTTCAATGGACGTAGGCGAAGGCCTATCATAAACCATTGAATAAACAAGATTTTCTACAGCAAGTCCAGATCGAAGTGAGTTTGACTATGAGGTGAGTTGGAATTCATGAAAAAAAATTAGGGTTACGAAGAATCATTGATTGAAGAATTCCTCACCAACCTCAAAGAAGATTCATCAAAGGTAAGAGGCAACAAAATTCGTGTTAGTGGTCAAGTTACTAGTCAAATATCTAGAATTACTTGTAAAGGAACAAAATTTGTAGGAATATATACTTTTAGGGAGCTAATTTAAATTTTCATGAGGAAGGGGAGCACGAGGCACAAGTAGTCGTAATAAAGTCAAAAATTACAAAAGGAATTAAGAGAGAAACACTCTCAAAACCCTATAGTATTTTTGCATTTTGGGTAGTAAAATACTTCACATGTGATGGTGAATACAATGTTATGGGTTGTGATGCAATGAGGCTTTTAATTCATCTGCGTCAGGGTTTGCAGAAACCATGACATAAAATCAACATGCATAAAAAAATTTGTGTGAGCATTCAAAATACTACAAAGAGATACAAGGACAAAGGAGGTCCAATTCGTCATCAATGATTTATTCATCTAATGTGTCAACACTTCATTACAAGAAAGAAAGATAAGAAGGTATGGGACACGTCATTGGAAAAAATGGAAAAAACACTACAAAAAGAAAAGAAATTTCCTTTCTTATATCATTACACCAAAGTTAGGATTTGAATCAAATTCATACCTAAATCGTCATGCAAAAATCCCTAAGTTTCTAGCTATATGGGCACTTTGAAGCTTACCACCTGGACAATCGACTCGATAACTAAAAGAACAAGAAAATTGAGGAATATGGGAGAAGAATCCTCCTCTTTTGTTCCACTAAGAAGAAAAATAAGACTAATCTTGTAGGAAGATGAGGACCTATAAGATGTTGTTGAGATCCTAGGCAGCATAAATTTAGTAACAGAGGAAAGTTTTAGAAGAAGAACAAACAATGCCTGATGAAATTCAAGAATTGATTGTACAAGAGATTGTAGAATTAATGGCACCTCCTTTACCTCTCATGAAGAGAAAGGTAAATCTCCAATGGTGGAAGAAGAATAACCTTAGTCCCCAACTTTAGTAGGATAGAATTCAAAGAAGGAAAAAATCTAGCAAGCACTCCTATTTTCTAGTAAAGAGGAAACTATCAAACAATAGGAAGAATTGGAATTCCTCAAAGCAATGGTACAAACTAAAGAAACTCACATTACATCATTGTAAAAACAAATAGTGGAACTTAAATTGCAATGTAAGGAAAAAGATGAAATAGTTATTTCTAGCACCAAAGTACAAATTAATCAGGAGGTCCAAACTTCATTGAGTTATAATGAAGTCAAAAATATCTGGGAAAGCACATGCAATGATTTAGAAAGATTAAATCTTCAAAATAAAAAGTTGAAAAATGAGTTAGAGGAAGAAATAAAATAGAAAAAATAAATTCAAAAAGAAAAATAAAAATCCAAGAATACCTTACAAATTGCTTGTGCCATAGGAGAAAAACTTCTTGCTTGTAGAAGACCCTCCTCAACATACAACATTTTTCTACAAGAGCAATTTTTCAAATGGCAGCTATCTAGAATTACATGTGATTTACCTTTTGATTTAAAGGATGAAATAAATTTCTTGGAGGCTTATACTAAGAGTTCCCCTGACCACCAAAACTTAATGTGTGAATTTCATCTATGCAATCTTCTATTAAGCCACATGTCTGATTTTCTAATCAATTTGTATGTGGGAGAATCCCAATTGAGAGCATTTTCATCTACTATGCAAAATCAAATAGCTTGGGATCAAAATACCAAGGAATACTTTCAAAGCGTAAAAATAGAAATAATTTGCATGAGACCTCAGTATCACAAACTTGTTGAACAATACAAAACATTCAAAGCTCTGGCCTATCAACCTAAGATTCAAGAACATCACATAAAAGAGCTAAAGAAGAACATTGCCAATGTCCATAAATTTTCCCAACAACAAGAATTTACAAAGGCAATAATAGCTTGTGATAAAATGTGTGATACCTTGAATATTCCTTTGAAAAGGAGGGAGGTACTCTCTCCTACAAATCTCAAGTGGTCTATGAGGAGGGCCATGTCAATAGCAAACATGATCCAAGCATTTGTCAGACTCAAGGTCGCAAATGGATTGGAATGAGATTTAGGCCACCACTCATTCTTTGTCCTATGCCCTCATGGAAAGAATCTTCTACACATGGTACACAAGAATTCAGCAAATGGGAACAGAAGGTAGAGGAAAATGAAGGATTTTGTGTTTCAAAGGAAGACACTTGGGAATATCATGATAGCACCTATGATTTAAGCAAATCTATGGAGGACATGATCCTTGATCCTAACTATGGGAAATGATTTGCAAGAGGACTTGTAAACAAGTAAGTGTGGGGGAGAATGATGAGCTCATTAAATGGTTAAATAATGACATTATTTATCTTCCCCCTTGTTTGAATATGTGTGCATTCTATAAATTTTTCCTAATCCAAAGTAGAGAATATATGAATTTTACTATATTTGTGTGTGTATCTGTTCCACCATTGTGTTCTAACTAAAAATCATGAAAAACATTCAGTTTTGTGTATACAAATCAAGAAAAGTATGATTTTGTCCAAGATGCAGAGTTTCAGGCCTAGAAATCCAAGTCTGTTAAGCTTTGGAGTCTCCTCAAGTGGCTTCGGAGTCTCTTTGATGGCTTCAGAGTCTCCACATGTGGCTTCGGAGTCTTTACCTATGGCTTCGAGTTTGACCTTTCGCTTTGGAGTTTACTTAGCTAGCTTCGGATCCTGCCAACTGGTGTCAACAAACCTTGAGATGTGGAATCTTGCTAGCCTAGAATGTGCATCCATTCAAGAATAGCACACACTAGAATTAGGAAATACCAGTTATAGAACAGATCATGTAATATATATATATATATATATATATATATATATATATATATATATATATTGTTTTACCTAAATCTTATAAATTCAATCGATTCCCCAATTCTCTCCATCATTTCATCTTGAAATATGGAGATATTGTGGAACCTCTTCATCAATAATCTAAATAAGGTAGATTCTAGGATTCATCTAGTTGTTTTGTAGGTGTCAATTGAGGGAGTAAGATGATATAATCTACACTCATTGATTGTAAAAGGATGTCATAAATTACTATTTTTAATTCAATCGGTGTATGATCCAGAATTCTTGAATTAAATAAAATTGTTTCTTTGGTGATCTAGTGTACACGATGTAGTTTTGATCGGAGGGAGAGTAAGGACCCTCTGTAGACACAAATATTGCACATTAGACAATATTTAGCCTAGTCTTATACTACTATTTAGAGGGTTCTCAAGTGTACAAAGTACTAATTAATCTCACCTTTTGGCCATATTTTTCTTATCTTTCATTTTGTCTTTCCAGCATATTTCCGGATACATATCAGCCCATTTCATGACCTTTCCAACATTATAGCACGAAGTTGGGGCACCCCAACCTGTACTAGGGCAACCCGAGGCACCCTAGTCCCATTCTGCCACCCCGGTCTATGCATAATATCTTTCACTTCTTTTTGGTTCACTTCTAGTTGTTGGTCATCCTTATCTTCTTCTAACTCGGCTTTTCAGGATTAATTACGAAATTAAGCTTGAGAGCCCTATAAATATAAAGTTATAAGACCATAACAAGAGTCCTAGGTCATTATATCTTATCACTACTATCACACCATCTAGGGTTACATCCATTGCATCACTTGCATCCACATAGTGTTATACATTCAAGCTAGGATATCTGTACCACACACACTTCATAAGGGGAGGGATTCCATTCTATTCCATGCACACATGCTACTTACATTTCTATAGCTACTATTGCTCACTATTTCACAAAGTGTGACTGACACAAGAGCACCTAGGGCACAACACGCATGCACGCATGCGCATACACAAGACACACACACACACACACACACACACACACACACACACACACACACACACACACACACACACACACACACACAACTACATTCGGGTCCGAAATGTAGTGCAACACTCAGTGATAAGTCCACTAGCTTGGCGGCTGAGGTCAATTTGACCCATTCATATACATATTTCATTTTTCTAGGGTTGGATATTTCTCCTTGCATTATAGGTCATTCTCCAGTTCATCTGAAGAATCCACCATGACAGACGGGAAGTATTTAGAGATAATTAGCGACCATACCAGATTTAGGTTTTGAGTACTTGCGTTGTTCCGAGTGGCCGGATTATAGACTAGGGTGCCCAGGGGTGCCCCATACACTCTCAGCGCATGTGTCATCTCGTATAGCCCAAATCTATTGGTTGTGGAGCCTGATAGTGACGAGGGTTACAAGGGGGGCTTCGGGCGGTGCCCCCATAAGCCACATTTTATATGTATTTATGCATTGTGAAATCTGGACTGTTCCTTATTAGGTCACAGATCTAATGGGTGGTTTTCTATGTTTCCGCTGAAATGATAAAAACCTAATATCTTTAAAGGGTCGTTATGTATGAGGCTCGTAGTATCAATGGCGACACATTGAGAGAGATTTTGCTAGACTAAATAAAAGGATTTGCTATTTCTGGTGGATGTAGCCCATTTTGGGTGAACCGCGTTAAATTTGTGTCTCTATTTTATTGCATTCTTTTATGTTTTACATTTTCTGCATTATTCATTACATGCTTGTTTATCTATACAACTAGTATAACCCTAATAAAATATACCCTTCACAAGGTCCCTAAGTGTTTATCTGCACTTCCGGATTCCACTTTCGGATCTACGACAACCTGCGATAGTCACCTTTAATCAGCGTTGAGTCTTTTCCTTACTCTTCTCTTGCACATTAGGGTTTCATTTCATCTAGAATAGTTTATTTACATTTATTTTATATTGTTTTAGTTCATTTACAACATTTTAGTCCTCCTAACTAGATTAAAATTAATACCCTAGATATCCCTTTAGGCCATCTAGGAAACCTTTATTTTTGTTAATCACCCACCCACCCCAAGACTTGAAGCTTTGAATGTTTCGTATTGGTTATTCTACTTTTGTTAATATATATAAATGTGTGTATTTGTCTTTAATAAAATTTAATCCTGTAATTTGATGGATCTTTTATTCCCAATTAATATGTGGAAAATTTATTATACAATAATTTCCATTTAATAATATTTTTTTGCTTTCACAATTTTAAATTTCTTGCAGTGTATGATTTAATTCTCAACATTTAATTTCAGTTTTTTATTTTAAATCCTGTAATTTCTAGGTATCTTTACTTTGAGCAAGTGTGAGTTTTTAATTCAAGCATTATGTGTTTCAATTTTACGAGCTTGATTTTATTCTGTGCTTACCGTTAGTGTATAATTTTAGATTCTAGATTAGGTTTTATTTCCAGTGTTTAAGACTTAGGAAACCCCCAAACAAATAGTTTTATCAAGAAATTGTTAGTTCTACGAGAGGAATCTTATTGCATATAGTTTTGGACACTTTGCCTTAGTTAGAAGACATCAACAATTAAATTGATTAAATGGAGAATTAGCAACAAGACTCATCAAGACCATTTTGTAAGGTGAGATTTCAAATTGGAGATTACAAAGTGTAATGCACACCCAAAATGCCGACAAGCTCTCAAAATGCGCCAAGTGCACTTGATGGCATCATCATGTCAATGGAGAATTAGAATGTGGAGTGCACTTTTTGGTTCAAAGTTCACAACTAGCCTTGTGCTCTTTAACAGAATTTTCTCTTTGTTTTTCATATTCTCCATGACCATTGTTTCGTAATCTGGTTCTTGATAGAGTATTTAAAACTTTCAAAGACAATCACGAACTTATTGTTTCTCTATGTTTACCTACTTCTCTAAATGGTCCTCCTTCACACACTAGTTTATTCTTGATATGTTTCTTTTTATGGTGTGACTCACATGATGTTTCATCTTCTTCAAAAGAGAATGAACACAAGGTTGGGGCTGAAATATGAAGGTCGTCACTTTCAACATCATGACCATCTTAAGAGGTAGTGGAATCATCCTTGAGAGACTCGAGCATCTTCTTATCTATGCATCCATCATTGAGAAGGTCTTATTCTCCAAACGGAAAAGAGAAAGCTTCATATTCATAATCATATATATCAAGTGAGTGCTCTTGTTGGGTCTTGAGAAAATGATTGGAAACTTGGGGCTTACATTGTTAAAACTCATTGGATATCACTTTTTCCTCATGCTCTGCATTCTTTATCATCTCAGGGTTGTTTTTGGCAAGTCGGGACATCCATGATCTTCATCATCACTAGCGAGGTCCTACACCCATACTTAATAAGAAGTATTTTATGGTAGGACAAGAATGTGTCTCGATAACTTACCCTCCTAAATCTTTTTTTCTACAAGGGTATCGAGGAAATAGGTAAGAAACACACATGAACTGACATGCAATTGATATATTTTAAGGGGATTCAACGTGTGCTAGGTCGCATATCTAGAGGGTAGTAATCCCTACAATATTTCAACCTATGATTTCAAAGGCCCGTAATCAAGATAGAGGAGAGAACCCTACTAAGATATTGGTAGTTAGGTGAGGAGAGGTATGGATCAACAATAAATGAGACAAGCATGCATAATATAACTGAAATGAAAGTAATGTAAATCTAAGGAGATGATCATGAATAAGAGTATTATGCTAACTAGTATCAAACATATGTAAAATTAAGCTAACATAGCACAATGAGGGAAGTAGGTGAATTAATTTATGCAAAATGACAACATACGGTTAGAACACTCATCTTGTACCTATAGGGTGGTCATTGATGCATCTATCTCTCTAGAAAAGTGGCACACCGAGAGAGAATCGATATTAGCTGGAGAAGTGGAACACCATTCATGTCCTAGACTCACTATAGATGACCCAATAATGAAAGAAAACCAACTAAGAAGAAGAGTTTCCAATCCAATCCAAGCAAAGTGCAAGATGAACCAAGAGCTAAGCGAGAGATGCAAAGATGGCACAAAAGAGCGAGCAAGTGGCAGTTCCAAGGGTTTGAGCCTCCTTTTTTTTAATGTAAAACTAAGGTGTGTGTATATAGGATGCCATCACCCACACATCGAGCCTCCTTTTTTTTTAATTTCAAACTAAGGTGTGTGTATATAGGACGTCATCGCCCGTAGACGATGGCATCGGCCAAGAGAAACATAACACTAAAACCATCGCCCACGAGCGATGGTGTCAGCTAAGGGTGGTAAAATGAGATAATGTGTCAAGAAAAGCAAAAGAAAGGTTTCATATATCATGGTCGTGGATAAACAAATTTCAAAGTGGTAAGAAACAAGCAAGAAGTTGGGAGTGTAATGTGTGTGAGACCTAAGGAAACAAGGATAATTAGTGCAAGAACAACTAAAGACAAGACCACTCTTTGTGTAATATATATAACCCATAATGGTTACGTGAATAACAATTCCCCATTCCCAGCAGGCCCCTTAAGGGACCCACTCAAGAAATAGATGCATCAGTGACCCTTATCTGCACAAAGGAAATTTTTAGTAATAGTTATGAAAGATGAAAAGTGAAAAAATAGGTGTATATATATGCCCCAGTCGTTGATCACCGCATGTCACAATAGTAAAACATGGGGTGGTCAACGGAAAGAAATTTTTATAACACCGATATGAAATTAAGTACATAAAGGAATGTTGAAAGGACTAGCTGAAATATAATATACCCACCAATGTGTACATGATAGTGGCATTCATCCCGCCACGCGTGGGTGCAATCAATCTGCAAGATCCTCAAGAAGTAAAACGAAAGGAAACACTTGAGGATCATCAGTAAAATAAGATATAAATCACCTAGCTAGGGGCCCATGGGATGGATGTCATGTCATAGTGTCGAGATGTCGTAATGTCATAGATATCATGTGGTGATATGGTGTCGAAATAGGAAAAATCGAATACCATCGAAAGTATGTGTGTAGTACGTTAAAACAAATGGCATGAGATTATGGTCGAGACACAAAAAAATGGCACATGTTGTAGAGTTCGGGGAGAAAAATGATGGTCGTTTGAATATTTAAGTTGATCGTAATCAAATTTGAATAGAAAATTGAGTTTTATATAGTGATTTTTATTTTTATTTGGTTATTGATATTTTTGGAATTGAGAGAACTGAGCTCTGGAATTCTAAATTTGAGGTGTATTTTGACGTCATGGCACGAGTACGAGGTGGTGATGGAGGACAACGAGGTGAAGCATGTGGCGGGCTCAACCACGAGTAAGTTGTTGCATTTAATTTCATTGAGTAGATTAGGTGTTATTTAGTTATTTTTATTTTTCATAGTCATTATTACGTCATTATTTATGTTATTATTTTGTCATTATTTAAAATTCAGCTTTTAGACTTAGAGTTCATGTTTTAACCAGACATCATTGGCCCTTTTACAACATGAGGGTCGATGGTGTCAGGATGGGGGAAATTTGGAGCCATAGGCCGATGGTGTAAGGAAAGTTTTCCAAGGACCGGTGGCATTTAGCCAAGTGGCGATGGCGATGGCGTAGGAAATTTGTAGGATATGTTGCATGCTTTGATTTTTCGCTTTAAAATGGTATTTCAAAGTTCTAATATTTTTGTTTTATCATTTTGTAGATGCGAGATAGAGCACGTGATTTTCCTATGGTGGAGTGTAGATGTATCGTGGTTTAGTGTGATGATTTTCGAATTGACACAAACATAGTTTCCTAGTTACATGGTTGGGGTTTTGGGGGCATCATGCAGATGCCCAAGATACCATTAGATTTGGATTTATTACAGATGTTCTTAGTTGCATGGGAGACTAGATCCAACACGTTTCGGTGGTGGACGGACAAGAGACCATGGAGATGGTGTTGACCTTGGAGGATGTACACGGTATTTTGGGTTTACCGATTGGCGCCACCCACATATATTGTGATCTCAATTCAGATGCTACAGAGCGGAGAGCATTAGCCATATGGGCTACTAGAAGTGACACATATGACGGGAGCATGTTATGTGTCTGAATCAGCTGTAGATCATGTTGTTTTTTATTGCTTTGTGTAGATATGTAGTTTATCATGGGGTCCTGTTCAGCTAGGGCACCACCATATGGATGCAGATTGGTTCATGATCTTTATAGAGTTTGACGAGATGAAAAAGGGTCATAGGACTCATGATTTTGTTGTCGGCTTGGATATATGATAGGTACCATATGTATATGCCAACAAGGACACCACATACGCAGAGCAACAAATGCCCCAAGAGTGCTCCGGTGGGCATAGGCTAGCATGAGGTCACTTCAAACATTTTGGTCACTTCAAACATTTTGGTCACTAGCACAAGTGGTTCTAGGTGATGTTATATGGTATCCTTACCTAGGGAATGTGTATCGGTGACTAGTTGGCCCAGCAAGATTTCTTAGACACCATCACCGAGGTGACGGGACACTATGTTTATTAGGTAGAGACCCATATAATGAGCAAGGTACCGAGATAGTTTGGGCAACCAACGCCCATGGTGATACCACCATTGCCACCCTACTAGTGTTGTTATACCGGAGAGGCTACATGACTAGAAGTTAGGGTATCGGTATTTCGACCCTACAAGATATGGGAAGTGGGCACACATGGTCGAAGACAACGCGAGACATGGTGGGGATGCTCGGGGCCCAGCCTGACAAACTATAACAATGAGGGGTTCATAGGAGGGATCGATAGAGGATCCGTAAATACAAGACCACAAGCCGTAGGAATAGGTAGAGCTATTCCTAGTACCGGAAGGGGAGCCAGAAGCCAACACCACAACTTAGAGAGCACAATATGTGATGGTTGGGGCTGAGGATATTTGGCGTAGTTTAGGGTTCGATGGTCATGCATCGAGACAGAGGCCTAGACCATAGCGGTGAGGGGGAATATGATTTTGGTGCCCTGAGACGCAGTGGGCACGGTACATGGGAGACATACCTTGTCATGATGACGAGGGATAGGAGGTGTTGGGCAGCCACGAGAGACAACAAGACCGTCGAGAGAGGTCGGGGAAGCCATGTATGTGTGATATTTAATTATTTAGATGATTTTCGATGAATGGATTTGTGCCATATTGATATCGTCAGTAACATGTGTCATGTTTGGTTTTATGGAGGGGATGGTGGAGGAGTGGCACTCCCTGATTGAGATTGGCCACCATGATATCATAGACCTATTGTTGGATGTCTAGGATACTACGGTGATTGTGGATCAAGCAACACTTTGTCATCCAAAGATTCAAGTGAGCTCATTTCATCTAGTGGTAGAAGAATCAAGAGCATTATGGAGATATCAAGATGCACGAGGCATTAGTAGCCATCGATAGCATAGATGTGATGTTGTAGATCTTGTTACAGTGCGAGATAGTGTTAGTTTACAAGCATGCAACTCGCCTCTCATATGCCCAAAGATTCGTAGAGCAGATTATGTCATTGGAGACCCAAAAGTGAGAGCGCAAGGAGGGGCTTCCAGAGCTTGATCTAGGGCAAAGCCCCTAACCAAAGATAGCCATAGCCACTAACGGCCCCATCAACCCAAAGCATCCAAATATCCCCTACATGGGGTGAGGTTGTTTGAGCCATATTATAAATGGGCCAGAGCCATTTTGTATGATTTTATCAATGCATAAAATAGATTTGATACACACACACACACACACACACACACACACACACACACACACACACACACACACACACACACATGATGATTTTTATGGTGTTTGGTGTTTGTTGTTGATTTGATTATCATTTTCCTTCTTTCCTGCATGTATGTATGTGATGATACAATGGTACTTAGGAACAATGATAATGTGATCGAGATAGGTAATTACGGTGAGAGGGGATCGGTAAGATAGCCCCGCCCACAAAATGTAAAAATCCAAGAGACGTAAGAAGGCCAAGACATCCAACGGTAGGATGTCAAGGCACAATTGCGTATTTAAATCCAAACAAGGCCATAGGCCTAAGTGAGGACACACGAGAATATTACGCAGCGATCCAAAAGGAAAGACAAAGGTGAAAATTGAAGCCAAAAATAGGTAAAGTTGGGACCAAGGCACTCTAATGGGAGAAGAAATCAAGGCATATATGGTAATAAATCTAAGTAGAGTGACTTGCCCAAGATTGGATGTAGTGAGATATTTGACATATTGTGAAAAACCCAAGGGGGGTCGAGATGACAAGCAAAGGCACAAGGTGTTGTATAAAAATCCAAGTAGGCACCGAGAGCCCAAGCAAAGTGAGGGATCATGCCAAATAAGGAAAATGAAATGTTATCAAGGTACTTATGAATAACTAGCCATGAGAGGAAAAAGATTGCAATATATCAATGATAATATGTTAGGTTGTGGAGCCTGTTTTCATGTGAGAAAGTGTTGAAGATTGTACATTAAGAGTATTGTACACTTTCCACGGTTGTCTTGTCGGGGTTCACGAAGCGGTGAGCACAAATGGCTATGTACTTGATAAACAGAGGACCCTCAAGTGCCTTTGATGGAGGCATACCCGAGGAGGCTTGGTATGGTAAGGAATTTTATTATTCATTTCTTAGAGTCTTTGGATGTGGGGTGTTTGTCCATATAGACAAGGATGATAGGACCAAGCTAGATGCTAAATCAAAAATATATACTTTCATTGGTTATGGTGGTGATGACTTTGGATATAAATGTTAGAGTATTAAGGACAAGAAAATCATTCGATCTAGGGATGTGGTCTTTAATGAGAAAGTCATGTATAAGTAGCGAGTTTCGGGAAAAAGGGAAGAATCTAAGAAAGAATATGCAGCGGTAGAGGATCTTCCTGGATGGGAAAGTAACACATGAATCAACTCGGGAACCTCCTCAAAAAGAAACCCAAACTCTTATATTGAGGAGGTCTTCTAAGGTAAGAATATAACCTCAATGTTTTTCTCCTTCTCTTTATTGTTTATTACTCATTGACAGTGGAGAGCCAGAGAGATTTGATGAAGCAATGCATGTAGATGCCAGGAAAAAGTGGGAGCAAGCCATGGATGAGGAGCATCGGGCTCTCATGGAGAACCAGACATGGGATTTGGTGAAGCTACCCGAAGGAAAAGAGCATTGCATAACAATTGCGTGTATAGAGTCAAAGAGGAAGAAGGAGGCAAGAAAAGATACAAGGCCCTGGTTGGTGGTCAAGGGATTTGCATAGAAAAAGGTATAGATTTTGATGAGATTTTTCTCCGTGGTAAAAATGACTTCAATTAGAAATGTTCTTGGAATAGTTACAACAGAAGACTTGCACTTAGAGAGGCTTGATGTAAATATTGCATTTCTCCATGGTGATTTGGAGGAGGATCTATATATGCAATATCCGTAGAGGGCTATGAGGTCAAAGGTAAAGAGGAGATGGTGTGCAAACTGAAGAAGAGCTTGTATGGCTTAAAACAAGATCCACGTCAATGGTATAAGAAATATGATAGTTTCATAATGGAGCAAGGTTATATTAGATTTCATTCTAACCATTGCATGTATACTGAAAAGAAATTTGAGGATGGCGCTTATATTATCTTGTGTTTGTATGTTGATGACATGTTGGTTGTAGGTAAAAACATGCAAGAAAATAAAAGTACTCAAGAAGCAGCTAAGTGAATCATTTGTTATGAAGGATTTGGGGGCAGCCAAACAAATCCTTGGTATGAGGATATCTTGGGATAGGAAGGAACGAAAGTTGGCTTTATCTTAGGAAGAGTACATTAAGAAGGTCTTGGAGAGGTTTAATATGCGGGATGTTAAACCGGTTGAGCCTCCTTTGTGAGCCATTTCAAGTTATCAAAGGAACAGTGTCCTAAGACGAGCAGGGAGAGAAACCAGATGTCCAAGGTACATTACTCATCAACGGTTGGCGCTTTGATGTATTCCATGGTGTGCACCAGTGCCCGATATTGCCCATGCGGTGGGAGTGGCGAGTAGATTTATGAGTGATCCGTAGAGAGATCATGGGCAAGCGGTAAAGTGGATCCTTCAAAGATGTTTGAGAGGGACCGTGGGGACGCTTTTGTGCTACTGATGGATCGACACCACTTTGAGTGGTTATGTAAATTAAGATATGGCCGGGAGATGTAGACGGCATGAGGAGCACGACAGGTTATATTTACATTGTAGGTGGGACGGTAGAGGGATAGATTTCACGACTATAGAAGTTGGTGGCTTTGTCAACCACGAAGGTTGAGTATGTTGTTGCCACATAGGCAAGAAAAGAAATGATTTGGTTACATCAATTGCTTGAGTATTTGGAGCATAAGCAAGAGGAAGGAAAGTTGCATAGTGATAGTCAAAGTGTTATACACGTAGCTAAGAACTCGTTTTCCACTCTAGACGAAGCATATACGATTAAGGTACCATTTCATTAGGACAAAGTATTGGAGGAAGAGAAGTTGAAGTGGAGAAGATTCATACCAGCTAGAATCCTGTAGACATGATGACCAAGGTGGTCACAAGGGAAAAATTGAAGTTGTGTTCGGTTTAGGTTGGTCTTGAGGAAACTAGTGAAGGGTTGAGAAGCTTGCTTAGAGGAAAACTAGTCTCCAAGTGGAATATTGTTAGGTTGTGGAGTCTGCATTTTCATGTGAGAAAGTGTTAAAGATTGTACACTAAGAGTACTATACACTTTCCACATTGTCTCGGCCCAGGGTTCGGGGCGAGCCGGGCCTCAAACATGCCTCGATATACCGGAAACATGTTTTTCTCATATGGGCGGTATTTTTGACCCATAGGTTTATAGGACATGCTTTGGCCCATGGTTTTGATATCTATGGTTTTTTAAAATTTCTTAGCGATTGTCTACTTATTTGGTTTTGTGCATATAGTAGGGTTAATGTAACATTGCAGATGTGTATGAATTCGTGTGTGAATTCTCAGTAGAGTTTGTTAAGCATAGCTCTAACCATATCTAGGTATTGTATTGAGAGATCGGTGGTTTGTAATAAAATCTGAGCAAGTGATTTTTGGTGGACGTAGCCCAATTTGGGTGAACCACGTTAAATATTGTCTCTTTGTGTTGTGTTATTTTTACTATGCACTTTTATTTCAGATCTGTAATATTTTCTACATATTAGTTTCTACTGTTGTGATTATGTGAGGGATTGTTCCGCATATTTTATCCCTTATTTACTAACATAATATCGTCCACTTGGTTTAAAATGTGACTCCTAGCATGATTCATGAGGTCCTTAATGGCACATTGTGTAATAGCGACTTGCCGATGAACTTGAGACCACATGGCAAATAAGGTTTCATCTATCCGATCCTACTGGCTGGGAGTGAGGATGTCACACCGAGATGGTATCCATAGTGGGATGAAGATCAGGGTGAGGTGGTGGTCCATAGGTAGGTTGTGGTCTACTTGTTCTAGGGGAAGGTGGTCAGTTCCGAGAGGAATCAGCTCCACGCTTCTAATTTTGGGAAGAAGTTTCGGGAACGAGACGCTTGATACGTAGAACCCGGTAGTTGGCATCAGTGTGCGCACAATACTTGTGATGAGAAAAAAAGAAGGGAGATGAAGAGGAAAGTTGTTGCTGTCAAAAGGGATCTGAAGCAGAAGATTGTGTAGCCTTTTTAGTTTATTCATATTTGACCTCATCTTCAATCCTCTTCGTGTGGTGTCAATAGGCTCTACAATCAGAAACATCATGCCTCAGAGCCTCGAGTCATGTACAATATGGCTCGATCGTAGAGGACTAAGGAGCCATAAGGGAAAGACGTGGGGGGAGAGGTCTTGTAGGCTATAAAGGGCTAGTTGTAGACACCAAATCACACACTTGGGTACATTCCTAGGTTTTAATAAAATCCTTGCATTCATATGATTCATAAGCAAGAAAACTAGTAATTGACAGCTTGTCTTTGGCCTCTTTCTATCTTTCTTTCTTTTTCTTTAGTCTTACACGCCTTACAACCCGGTCCCGAACTTTATTTCTTCATCTTTCATGAATTAGAACACCAACACCTAGCTAGGACGCCAGCCGCCTAGGCACCCTTGTCCCCTCGGGGCCCTCAACCTCTTTCTATCTTAATTGCTCTTTTTAGGCCTTTTTTTTCTTTTGGGCATCTTATTTTCTTATGGGTCGGTCTTCCAGGTTGTCAATTACAAAATTTAACCAAGGGAATCATATAGATACAAATCTATGCGACCATAATAAAGGACCAATCTTTAAGTGTTTATTATCATCACCTAAGGTTGTATCCAAAGGCATATAAGAGCATCAAAGGCATCCATCTAGCTTTCATTCAAGGGACAAGGGACTACATTTTCTACATACACGCATAGGAGGGGAAGTTCATTTTTCCATCCACACATCTATTTACATTGGTACATCTAGTTATCGCATGTTATCACGTGCACTTACACAAGGGCTTCCTAAGGCACGATTATATCATACATGCACAAGAACTACATGGAGTCTGAGATGTAGTGCAATGCTTGGTCGTAAGCTCACTCTGTTAGGTGACCGACGAGTTCAATCTATCTCCCATATCGCATCTATTCTTTTTGGGATTTAATGTAGTTTAAAGGTTTTGTAGGTCATCTTCTCTTTGTATGTTACAGGTGAATTTAGCGATCAACCAACAATATATAAGTGACCAAAAGCGAAGGTTATCAACACAACAAAAACCAAATTATGAGCTTCTGCACAATCATAGGTGCCTAGCGAGAGGTCCTTGGCGCCTAGGCGCCCTAGTCTCGGCATATCCGACAGCTCCATAATTTTACAGAGGTAATTGTGACAATTTGTTCCTCCCGATCATCAGCTATTCTAGTCTAGGTCATTTTCGGGAAAGTGCGAAATAGCTAAGTCTTTTATTTCCCTCTCTTGCACTTAGGGTTTCAATATTTTATCTAGATTATTTCTTATGTCATCTATATTCCAGCATTTGTTTATCATGTTAGGAAATCAATATGTTAGTGCTCCATTGGTAAATAATAATTACGTTAGTAATTATTATCATGTAATTTTGTGTTAGTAAATATGTTAGTATTTTGTTATATATTTGTTATATAAAACAACTTATAACAAATACGGGTGAGTGAGTTTTAACAACTCACGTAGATATAGTGGAGAGGTTATAGCTACCCCCTATATTTTAGGAAAGTTATTTCATATATAAATGATTGTATGTTATTCGAAAGATTAATGGAATGTATTGAATAACATTCGCCATTATTTGGTTTCAGTATCTCTGATCATTTTGTAAATTTGTTACATATTTTTCATTTGGTACAAAGCGACATTATACACTGCTTGGATATGTGAGGAGAATATTTATTATGTGAGTGAATATTGTTGCATACGTTTGATCTCGTGGTTGGCCCTTCGCGGACATATGGTCTCATATATGCATATGTTAAATTTTGAGCTATAGGACAAGATGTCTCTGCACCCAAAATGATGTTTACATTACTACAATCATAGAGTCAATTTTTCACTCCACCCTGCATAGAAATCAAACCTGGTCATGGCAGAATCGTGTATAGCCTATCAGAGTAGACGTCTTCATTGGGAGGATTAATTTGCATTTTAATCATATTTGATAGATCTACGTAATTGCATTATATTTGGTTCATCCAAGTGTTTGTATCAAAGATTTTCTACAACGACATTGCTCAATCTATTCAACAAGCATAGAGCAGTCTACTGTTTGTAATGATCTTCATGCCAGGTCCTCCTTTCTATGCAGTACAGACCTTTATCAGAGACATGCATGTAATTAATATCCAAAATACACAAAATATTAAGCAAAGGAGAGGATATGTCTGCAATGCTTCCATATGATGCACAAACACATGCATACTGAAGAATACATTGGCGATCAATATGCTTGCAGCATAATACAGGTCACGATCTAAGTGTTTTTATTGTGTTGGGTACGTGGTGCGAGTTTTTTTAATTATCCTTCGCAGCTAGCTAACATCAGATTGACAGTGGCGTCTAGGTTGAATGTGTTCTTCTTTGGTATCATAAATTTGTTCGACCTACCCAGCTCACAAGATCGTTGATCTTTACAATGTCACCTCATTCATCTTTGTGTGAAGTAATTTATTGTTTGTGAGTGCTATTAAGAGTTTCTTATAGTCTGAATTTTCAATATTACTTGTTTGTCCATTTTCTTTTTTTTAGTATGTCAAATCCGTCATTCCATTAGGTCATATAATTTTTTCATGCATAGCCATTATAATGTTTAATAGTGTCAAATCAGATTGTAATTTTAAGGGAAAATAGTCTACTTTGTACTTAGTCTAACGTTTTGATTTAGTCAATTTGCCTTCAGTTAATGTAACATTATTTAATTGTTTAGTAATAGTCACCATACTCAAAAGAACACGTGTTGTTCCAATTGTCATCAAAGATTCGTCAAAGTATTAATTTTGTGAAATGTCAAAAGAATATTGTGTTTTAAGTATCACAATTATGTCATTGTGAAAATTGGCCATCATTGTCGTAGTGAAAAGTTTCAGTCAAAGTTGTCAAAATTGTAATAGTCGTATTGTCATGTTGTTTAAGTATAGTTGTCATTTTGAGAGTCAAACTCAAAAATTTGTAAAAATAAAAAAATTGCCTTATGAACGCATTTTCGGTGGAATCTGACGTTCGGATAAGGTATGTAATTATTGAGTCTCAAAGCCAAATTTACTGAGCTAACAACATGAAACTGGAGGACGGAGGCACAATAGGTTGGAGGTCAATCAACGACCTCTCATTAGTCACCAACAATGAGGCCGCACAAAGGTTTGGTGACATGCGTGTTTGCCATTTTTGCAATGTGCTTTCTATTGTGTTTTTCGAGTGCCTATTTCAGTGTTCCTATTTTCAATAAGTGGAAATTTCACATTGAGGGGGGAACATGATTCAATGTTCCATTTCCAATATTCAGTTTGTGTGTATGAGCAGCAGAATTCAGCGAATTTTCCTATGTTATTCCCTAAAGTGAGATAGTGATGAGAGCCGATGATACTACTGCAACATCATGATATTGTGGTTGTTAGTAATCCACTGGAAAAACTATCCAGATGTTGTTGGTTTTGTCCTAAAAACCATCCGTTGTGTGGTTGTTAGTTATCCACTTTGGAAAAACTATCTAGAGGTTGTTGGTATTGTCCTAAAAACCATCCATTGTGTGGTTGTTGGTTAACCACTTGGAAAACCATCCAGAGGTTGTTGGTATTGTCCTTGAAACCATCCAGATCATGAGCAAGCTACGTGCGGCACATTGCAGTACAAGGCAGGTTTTCCCCATGTTCGCACTAAGGGGGAATGTTAGGAAATCAATATGTTAGTGCTCCATTGGTAAATAATAATTACGTTAGTAATTATTATCATGTAATTTTGTGTTAGTAAATATGTTAGTATTTTGTTATATAGTTGTTATATAAAACAACTTATAAAAATACGGGTGAGTGAGTTTTAACAACTCACGTAGATAGGGTGGAGAGGTTATAGCTACCTCCTATATTTTAGGAAAGTTATTTCCTATATAAATGGTTGTATGTAATTCGAAAGATTAATGGAATGTATTAAATATCATTTGCCATTATTTGGTTTCTATATCTCTGATCATTCTTGTAAATTTGCTACATATTTTTCATATCACAAGTGACTCTGCAATTACGGTTTTACAAATTTCATATTTGTTAAATCATTTGGTGAACCCATCCATTCAAACCCTACCTTTTGAGTATGTATCAAAATCTCTATTCTTCTTCTCAATTCATGGATCAATCTTCTTATCCTTCTTTCACCCCAACTAAGGTTTCTAGCATGGTTACTACCGTTGTTGATTTTATGCAAGTTCATACTCAACATCCTCCTCACTTCATTACTCCTATGGTTGATCCCACTATCAATGTAGTCACCAATCGCCAAAGCCATCCTCCTATAGCTCAACCCATTTCTATGCCACCACCTATCACTTCTACAACTCCTACCCCCACTTCTAAGGGTTATGACATCATAGAACAACTGAAAAAACTCTCTATTTATGGTGTATTGTGTAGTGCACCCGATTGTCGTCAAACATTAGAGGTCATCCTTTGCTCTATTCACATTGAAAGCAATAATTCTCTGGTGGCCTTCACACATCTTATTCAGTCTCACAAAAAATTGTTGCATGTTATATCATTTAGTAAGGAGGACATACTGCCATCAGCTATTGATAATCCATTCGCACCTTTGCTTATCACTACTACCATTGGCACCATTTGTATCAAGTGTGTACTCATTAACAATGGATCCGCCATAAATCTATGTGCTCACTCCCTTCTCAGGAAGATTGGAATTATTGACAATCTCATTACTAAGAATTTCACTCTCATTCATGGTTATGATTCCACTACTCACACATTCCTAGGTACTATCACATTACCTATACAAGTTGGGCCTAAGATTTTTCCTACGGTATTCTTCGTTATTGATGTCTCGTTTCAGTTTAATCTCTTGTTGGGTAGACCCTAGATTCACGTAATGCATGATGTCCCATCTATTGTTCATCGATGTGTTAAATTCTTACATGATGGTTATGAACATACCATTGCTGTCAACCCTGATCCATTCAAGTTCTATCGCATAGACCCCGTTACTACTATGCCTATTCCTCCATTGCATATTATTCCATATAACAATATTGGTACATATGATATTGGTCAATCTAGTGCTTCACAAAATTCTTCCACCTTATATTGTCAATTCTCACTCACACTACCGATATCATTTGACCCACCATCTCTATTCCAATAACCACCGCTACTACTCCACTCGTTGGGCTCCTCTGCTCTTATGTCTAGCTCATTTTCTACCAATATCCTTGATAGTGCTCTTCAGCATGACAATTCCAACACCGATGATTCTCGATGATGAGGTTGATCTTCGTCGAGCTTCTCGATGACAAATTGTGCAATCTTTAGTTTACTCATATCGAGATAAATTAGTCATATTTCAAGAAACCCCCTCCTACTAATGCTATGGTACTTTTTCAGGGGTTTGTCCATACATTGACGTCATACCACCTTCCTCATCTTCCCATGAGCACTCTGCATCAATGCTTCCTCCTTTCACATGCACTCTTTTCATCAATAATTCTTATTGGCCACATTCCATTCGATCCTACTTGCTCTGATATTGTTTGTACACATGATGGCTTGACTCGGCTTGGATTCACACTCAATGATCTCCTCCCTCCACCCCATTTTCCTCACCTCTATCATGGATATGTTCGCATTACTGCTTCTTATGGCCTCCGCATCTTCCATTTATCAATCTTTGTTGTGCGCACTTCTCATACGACTCCACTTATGCTTGGGTAGTCTTGGCTTGACTACATTGGTGGCACTTTGGATCCTAATCATATTGATATCACATTTCCCATGTCTTTCAGATCGTGTTTCTATTTACAATGATTCATTTCTTGGCTACACACAAAATCTTACTCGTTGGTATGCACATGGTTGTCCACTTCCACCAATGAAGAGTATCCAATGGGAATGTATAATTTATGCTGCAATGGCTCTTTATCTAACCGCCCCATACTATTGCTTACCAAGTCTCTAATCCAACACCAATTGGTTATTATCTTGATGATGATGATCTTTTAGACAATATTACTTGATTCATCTCCACATCATACACTTGGGGGCATCATGCTTACTTCCCCCTACTATAATTATCAGTGTCTCTCATTTCTACCATTATGCTATGTGCTTCACATCTAGTATTTTCCATTCATCTTACAAAACTTGATACACACAACTGTATTGTCACTACCCTATGACGCACTCTAGTTCCACAATTCATACTCGATTGTTGAGGGTCTAAATATGAAATGAACCTCACATCATTCACTCTTCACACTCTATGCTTCATTGATCTATCTATCTAGTGCACATTTTCAAACCATTTCCCGATGACGCGCTCTTGTTATGTTGATTCAGTAAACTCTTCAACTTTGGAATTATCCACAGAATCACAATTAATTGTTGTTGTTCTACTTTCTATTAGAAAATAACAGAGATAGCTAGTGAATGAATTATACTTGTGCTTAGAATCAACAATTTGCAGAAAGGGAAAGAATATAGACTCATACACCAACAATTTTATCCTAGAAAACCTCCAGAGGAGGAAAAACTAGTCGGGAAGGGCAATTGCTCTTTCTTCCCACTTTTATTGGCCAATTCAATAATAAGTACAAAAATTACAATAAGTATGAAAGAGAAGTAGATAATATCTCACACTTCCTCCCAGTTACTTGCTTGCTCTGTCTCAATTACTCCTTGCTTCTACAAATCACAATTCCAACACTAAGAGCTTCTTACTCACTTGCTTCATGCTTCGATGCCTTTGTTCTCTTCCATAACATGCATTTATAGCCTTTCTCATGTTCTCTCGTGCACTGGAGAATGGGAAAGGTCATGCAAAAGAAGAGACATGGACACCCTTTGGAATTCTAGGACTGTTCGCATCATATTTTATTTTATGTCCGCAAGAGCCGATGTGTCAGCCGCCCAATGCAGACAAGGCGGTCCATGCTACTAAACAGATACAAAACCTCTGTATCATGCGGAAATAAAATTACTCAAGAAGCAAATGACTAAGTGAATCATTTGTTATGAAGGATTTGGGTGTAGCCAAACAAATCCTTAGTATGAGGATATCTCGGGATAGGAAGGAACAGAAGTTGACTTTATCTTAGGAAGAGTACATTAAGAAGGTCTTTGAGAGGTTTAATATGCAGGATGTTAAACCGGTTGGGCATCCTTTGGCAAGCCATTTCAAGTTATCAAAGGAACAAAGTGTCCCAAGACAGAGTAGGAGAGAAACCAGATGTCCAAGGTACCTTACTCATCAACGGTTGGCGCTTGATGTATTCCATGGTGTGCACCAGCACGATATTGCCCATGCAATGGGAGCGGCGAGTAGATTTATGAGTGATCCAGTAGAGATCATGAGCAAGCGGTAAAGTGGATCCTTCAAGATTTGAGAGGATCGTGGGGACAGCTTTTGTGCTACAATGGATCAAACACCACTTTGAGTGGTTATGTAAATTAAGATATGGCTGGAGATGTAGACAGCATGAGGAGCATGACAGGTTATATTTACATTGTAGGTGGGACAGCAATGAGATAGATTTCACGACTATAGAAGTTGGTGGCTTTGTCAACCACGAAGGTTGAGTATGTTGTTGCCACATAGGCAAGTAAAGAAATGATTTGGTTACATCAATTGCTTGAGTATTTGGAGCATAAGCAAGAGGAAGGAAAGTTGCATAGTGATAGTCAAAGTGTTATACACCTAGCTAAGAACTTTGTTTTCCACTCTAGGACGAAGCATATACAGTTAAGGTACCATTTCATTATGATCTTAGAGGAAGAGAAGTTGAAGCTGGAGAAGATTCATACCAGTTAGAATCCTGTAGACATGATGACCAAGGTGGTCACAAGGGAAAAACTAAAGTTGTGTTCAGTTTTGGTTGGTCTTCACGGAAACTAGTGAAGGGTTGAGAAGCTTGCTCGAGAGGAAAACTAGTCTCCAAGTGGGATATTGTTAGATTGTGGAGTTCTGTTTCATGTGAGAAAGTGTTAAATATTGTACACTAAGAGTACTATACACTTTCCACAGCTTGTCTCGCCAGGGTTCGGGGCTTTAGTCGGGCCTTAAAACATGCATGATATACCGGAAACATGTTTTTCTCATATGGGCGGTATTTTGAGCCATAGGTTTATAGGATGCTTTTGGCCCATGGTTTTGATATCCATGGTTTTTTAAAATTGCTTAAGCAGTTGTCTACTTATGTGGTTTTGTGCATATGGTAGGGTTAATGTAACATTGCAGATGTGTATGAATTCAGTGTGAATTCAGCAGAGTTTGTTAAGCATAGCTCTAAACATATCTAGGTATTGTATTGAGAGATCGGTGGTTTGTAATAAAATCTAAGCAAGTAATTCTTGGTGGACGTAGCCCAAATTGGGTGAACCACGTTAAATATTGTCTCTTTGTGTTGTGTTATTTTTATTCTGCACTTTTATTTCAGATCTGTAATATTTTCTACATATTAGTTTCTATTATTGTGATTATGTGAGGGATTATTCCGCATATTTTATCCCTTATTTCCTAACATAATATCGTCTACTTGATTTAAAATGTGACTTCTAGCATGATTCATGAGGTCCTCGATGGCATGTTGTGTAATAATGACTTGCCGATGAACTTCAGACCACATGGCAAATAAGGTTTCATCTATCCGATCCTCTAGCCGAGTGAGGATGTCACACCGGATGGTATCCATAGTGGGATGAGGATTAGGGTGAGGTGGTGGTCCATAGGTAGGTTGTGGTCTAGTTGTTCTAGGGGAAGGTGGTCGGTTCCGAGAGGAATCGGCTCACGCTTCTAATTTTGGGAAGAAGTTTCGAACGGACGCTGATACGTAGAACCCGGTAGTTGGCGTCGGTGTGCGCACAATACTTGTGATGAGAGAAAAAGAAGGGAGATGAAGAGGAAAGTTGTTCTTTGTCAAAAGGGATCTAAAGTGAAGATTGTGTAGCCTTTTTAGTTTAGTCATATTTGACCTCATCTTCAATCCTCTTCATGTGGCGTCAATAGGCTCTACAATCGAAACATCATGCCTCGAGCCTCGGGTCATGTACAATATGGCTCGATCGTAGAGGACTAAGGATCCATAAGGGAAAGACGTGGGGAGAGGTCTTATAAGCTATAAAGGGCTAGTTGTAGACACCAAATCACACACTTGGGTACATTCCTAGGTTTTAATAAAATCCTTGCATTCATATGATTCATAAGCAAGAAAACTAGTAATCGACAGTGTTGTCTTTGGCATCTTTCTATCTTTCTTGCTTTGTCTTTAGTCTTACACGCCTTACAACCCAAATCTGAACTTTATTTCTTCATCTTTCATGAATTAGAACACCAACACCTAGCTAGGATGTCAACGCCTAGGCACCCTTGTCCCCTCTCCTGCGCCCTCAACCTCTTTCTATCTTAATTGCTCTTTTTAGGCCTTTTTTTTCTTTTGGGCATCTTATTTTCTTATGGGTCGGTCTTCCAGTTGTCAATTGCAAAATTTAACCAAGGGAATCATATAGATACAAATCTATCGACCATAATAAAGGACCAAGCTTTAAGTGTTTATTATCATCACCTAAGGTTGCATCCAAAGGCATATAAGAGCATCAAAGGCATTCATCTAGCTTTCATTCAAGTGACAAAGAACTACACTTTTTACATACACGCATAGGAGGGGAAGTTCATTTTTCCATCAACACATCTATTTACATTGGTACATCTAGTTATCGCACGTTATCACGTACACTTGCACAAGGGCTTCCTAGGGCACGATTATATCACACATGCACAAGAACTACATGGAGTCTGAGATGTAGTGCAGTGCTCGGTCGTAAGTTCACTCAGTTAGATGATTGATGAGTTCAATCTGTCTCCCCATATTGCATCTATTCTTTTTAGGATTTAATGTAGTTTGAGGGTTTTATAGGTCGTCTTCTCTTTGTATGTTACAGGTGAATTTAGCGATCAACCAACAATATATAAGTGACCAAAAGTGAAGGTTATCAACACAACAAAAACCAATTTATGAGCTTCTACACAATCATAAGCACTAGCAGAGGTCCTCGGCGCCTAGGCACCCTAGTCCCGGCATATCCGACAGCTCCATAATTTTACAGAGGTAATTGTGAAAAATTGTTCCTCCCGATCATCACTGTTCTAGTCCAGGTCATTTTCGGAAAGTGCGAAATGGCTAAGACTTTTATTTCCCTCTCTTGCACTTAGGGTTTCAATATTTTATCTAGATTATTTCTTGTGTCATCTATATTCCAACATTTGTTTATCATGTTAGGAAATCAATATGTTAGTGCTCCATTGGTAAATAATAATTACACTAGTAATTATTATCATGTAATTTTGTGTTAGTAAATATGCTAGTATTTTGTTATATATTTGTTATATAAAACAACTTATAACAAATACAGTGAGTGAGTTTTAACAACTCACGTAGACGTGGTGGAGAGGTTATAACTACCCCTATATTTTAGGAAAGTTATTTCATATATAAATGGTTGTATGTTATTCGAAAGATTAATGGAATGTATTGAATAACATTCGCCATTATTTGGTTTCAGTATCTCTGATCATTTTGTAAATTTGTTACATATTTTTCATTTGGTACAAAGCGCCATTATACACTGCTTGGATATGTGAGGAGAATATTTATTATGTTAGTGAATATTGTTTGATCTCGTGGTTGGCCCTTAGTGGACATATGGTCTCATATATGCATCTGTTAAATTTTAAGCTATATGAAAAGATGTCTCTTCACGCAAAATGATGTTTACATTACTACAATCATAGAGTCAATTTTTCACTCCACCCTGCATAGAAATCAAACCTGGTCATGGCAGAATCGTGTATAGCCTAGCAGAGTAGACGTCTTCATTGGGAGCATTAATTTACATCTTAATCATATTTGATAGATCTACGTAATTGCATTATATTTGGTTCATCCAAGTGTTTGTATCAAAGATTTTCTACAACGACATTGCTCAATCTATTCAACAAGCATAGAGCAGTCTACTGTTTGTAATGATCTTCATGCCAGGTCCTCCTTTCTGTGCAGTACAGACCTTTATCATAGACATGCATGTAATTAATATCCAAAATACACAAAATATTAAGCAAAGGAGAGGATATGTCTGCAATGCTTCCATATGATGCACAAACACATGCATACTGAAGAATACATTGGCGATCAATATGCATGCAACATAATATAGGTCACGTTCTAAGTGTTTTTATTGTGTTGGGGACGTGGTGCGAGTTTTTTTAATTATCCTTCGCAGCTAGCTAACATCAGATTGACAGTGGCGTCTAGGTTGAATGTGTTCTTCTTTGGTAGTATAAATTTGTTCGACCTGCGCAGCTCACAAGATCGTTGATCTTTACAATGTCACCTCATTCATCTTTGTGTGACGTAATTTATTTTCTGTGAGTGCTATTAAGAGTTTCTTATAGTCTGAGTTTTCAATATTATTTGTTTGTCCATTTTCTTTTTTTTAGTATGTCAAATCCGTCGTTACATTAGGTCATATAATTTTTCCATGCATAACCATTATAATGTTTAATAGTGTCAAATCGGATTGTAATTTTAAGGGCAAATAGTCTACGTTGTACTTAGTCTAAAATTTTGATTTAGTCAATTTGCCTTCAGTTAACGTAAAATTATTTAATTGTTTAGTAATAGTCATCATACTCAAAGAACACGTGTTGTTGCAATTGTCATCAAAGATTTGTCAAAAGTATTAATTTTGCGAAACGTCAAAAGCGTATTTGTGCTTCAAGTGTCACAATTATTTCATTGTGAAAATTGGCCATCATTGTCGTAGTGAAAAGTTTCAGTCAAAGTTGTCAAAATTGTAATAGTCGTATTGTCATGTTGTTTAAGTATAGTTTTCATTTTGAGAGTCAAACTCAAAAATTTGTAAAAATAAAAAAATTGCCTTACGAACGCATTTTCGGTGGAATCCGACGTTCGGGTAAGGTATGTAATTATTGAGTCTCAAAGCCAAATTTACTAGAGCTAACAACATGAAATTGGAGGACGGAGGCACAAGAGGTTGGAGGTCAATCAACGACCTCTCATTAGTCACCAACAACGAGGCCGCACAAAGGTTTGGTGACATGCGTGTTTGCCATTTTGCAATGTGCTTTCTATTGTGTTTTTAAGAGTGCCTATTTTAGTGTTCCTATTTTCAATAAGTGGAAATTTCACATCAAGGGGGAACATGATCCAATGTTCCATTTCCAATATTCAATTTGTGTGTATGAGCAACAAAATTTAGCGAATTTTCCTATGTTATTCCCTAAAGTGAGATAGTGATGAGAGCCGATGATACTACTGCAACATCATGATATTGTGGTTGTTAGTAATCCACTGGAAAAACTATCCAGAGGTTGTTGGTTTTGTCCTAAAAACCATCCGTTGTGTGGTTGTTAGTAATCCACTGGAAAAACTATCTAGAGGTTGTTGGTATTGTCCTAAAAAACCATCCATTGTGTGGTTGTTGGTTAACCACTTGGAAAACCATCCAGAGGTTGTTGGTATTGTCCTTAAAACCATCTAGATCATGAGCAAGCTACGTAGCGGCACATTGTAGTACAAGGTAGGTTTTCCCCATGTTTGCACTAAGGGGGAATGTTAGGAAATCAATATGTTAGTGCTCCATTGGTAAATAATAATTAGGCTAGTAATTATTATCATGTAATTTTGAGTTAGTAAATATGTTAGTAATTTGTTATATAGTTGTTATATAAAACAACTTATAAAAATACGGTGAGTGATTTTTAACAACTCACGTAGATAGGGTGGAGAGGTTATAGCTACCTCCTATATTTTAGGAAAGTTATTTCCTATATAAATGGTTGTATGTAATTCAAAGATTAATGGAATGTATTAAATATCATTTGCCATTATTTGGTTTCTATATCTCGATCATTCTTGTAAATTTGCTACATATTTTTCATATCACAAGTGACTCTGCAATTACGGTTTTACAAATTTCATATTTGTTAAATCATTTGGTGAACCCATCCATTCAAACCCTACCTTTTGAGTATGTATCAAAATCTCTCTTCTTCTTCTCAATTCATGGATCAATCTTCTTATCCTTCTTTCACCCCAACTAAGGTTTCTGGCATGGTTACTACCGTTGTTGATTTTATGCAAGTTCATACTCAAAATCCTCCTCACTTCATTACTCCTATGGTTGATCCCACTATCAATGTAGTCACCAATCACCAAACCCATCCTCCTATACAACTCAACCCATTTCTATCCCACCACCTATCACTTCTACAACTCCTACCACCACTTCTAAGGGTTATGACATCATAGAACAACTTAAGAATACAAAAAAAAATCTCTCTTTATGATTTATTATGTAGTGCACCCGATTGTTGTCAAACATTAGAGGTCTTCCTTTGCTCTATTCACATTGAAAGCAATAATTCTCTGGTGGCCTTCACACATCTTATTCAATCTCTCAAAAATTGTCAGCATGTTATATCATTTAGTAAGGAGGACATACCGCCATCATTTGATAATCCATTTGCACCTTTGCTTATCACTACTACCATTGGCACCATTTGTATCAAGTGTGTACTCATTAACAATGGATCCGCCATAAATCTATGTGCTCACTCCCTTCTCGAGAAAATTGGCATTACTGATAATCTCATTACTAAGAATTTCACTCTCATTCATGGTTATGATTCCACTACTCACACATTCCTAGTACTATCACATTACCTATACAAGTTGGGACCAAGATTTTTCCTACGATTCTTCATTAGTGATGTCTCGTTTCGCTTTAATCTCTTGTTGGGTAGACCCTCGATTCACGTAATACATGATGTCCCATCTATTGTTCATCGAAAGTGTTAAATACTTACATGATGGTTATGAACATACCATTGATGTCAAATCTTATCCATTCAAGTTCTATCGCATAGACCACTGTTACTACTATGCCTATTCCTCCATTACATATTATTCCATCTAACAATATTGGTACATATGATATTGGTCAATCTAGTGCTTCAAACCTTCTTCCACCTTATATTGTCAATTCTCACTCACACTACGATATCATTTGACCCACCATCTCTATTCCAATAACCACCGCTACTCCACTCGTTGGGCTCCTCTCGCTCTTATGTCTAGCTCATTTTCTACCAATATCCTCGATAGTGCTCTTCAAAGATGACAATTCCAACACCGATGATTCTCGATGATGAGGTTGATACCATCGAGCTTACTGATGACAAATTGTGCAATCTTTAGTTTACTCATATCAAGATAAATTAGTCATATTTCAAGAAACCCTCCTACTAATGCTATGGTACTTTTTGGGGTTTGTCCATACATTGGACGTCATACCACCTTCCTCATCTTCCCATGAGCACTCTGCATCAACGCTTCCTCCTTTCACATGCACTCTTTTCATCAATAATTCTTATTGGCCACATTCCATTCGATTCTACTTGCTCGATATTGTTTGTACACATGATGGCTTGACTCGGCTTGATTCACACTCAATGATCTCCTCCTCTACCCCATTTTCTCTCACCTCTATCATGGATATGTTCGCATTACTGCTTCTTATGGCCTCCGCATCTTCCATTTATCAATCTTTGTTGTGTGCACTTCTCATGTCTCTCACTTATGCTTGGCGAGCCTTGGCCTCGACTACATTGGTGGCACTTTGGATCTAATCATATTGATATCACATTTCCCATGTCTTTCACCTTGTATCTATTTACAATGATTCATTTCTCGGCTACACACAAAATCGTACTCGTTGGTATGCACATGGTTGTCCACTTCCCTTCCACCGATGAAGAGTATCAATGGGAATGTATAATTTATGCGTTAGCAATGGCTCTTTATCTAACCGGCCCCATACTATTGCTTACCAAGTCTCTAATCCAACACCAATTGGTTATTATCTTGATGATGATGATCTTTTAGACAATGTTACTTGATTCATCTTCCACATCATACACTGGGGGCATCATGCTTACTTCCCCTACTATAATTATCGGTGTCTCTCATTTCTACCATTATGCTATGTGCTTCACATCTAGTATTTTCCATTCATCTTACAAAACTTGATACACACAACTAGTATTGTCACTACCCTATGACGCACTCTAGTTCCACAATTCATACTCGACTATTGAGGGTCTAAATATGAAATGAACCTCACATCATTCACTCTTCACGCTCTATGCTTCATTGATCTATCTATCTAGTGCACGCATTTTCAAACCATTTCCCGATGATGCGCTCTTGTTATGTTGATCTCAGAAACTCTTCAACTTTGGAATTATCCACGTAATCACAATTAATCGTTGTTGTACTTTCTATTAGAAAATCATAGAGATAACTAGTGAATGAATTATACTTGTGCTTAGAATCAACAATTTGCAGAAAGGGAAAGAATATAGACTCATACACCAACAATTTTATCCTGGAAAACCTCCAGAGGAGGAAAACTAGTCAAAAAGGGCAATTGCTCTTTCTTCCCACTTTTATTGGCCAATTCAATAATAAGTATAAAAATTACAATAAGTATGAAAGAGAAGTAGATAATATCTCACACTTCCTCCCAGTTACTTGCTTGCTCTATCTCAATTACTCCTTGCTTCTACAAATCACAATTCCAACACTAAGAGCTTCTTACTCACTTGCTTCATGCTTCGATGCCTTTGTTCTCTTCCATAACATGCATTTATAGCCTTTCTCATGTTCTCTCATGCACTGGAGAATGGGAAAGGTCATGCAGAAGAAGAGACATGGACACCCTTTGGAATTCTGGGACTGTTCGCATCATATTTTATTTTCTGTCCGCAAGAGCCAGGACCGCCTAATGTGAATGCAGACGGCCCCAGGTCCTGCATGACAAGGTGGCTGTCCTAAACAGATGAAACTCTGTATCATTTTTTTCTTCTTCGTGTTGGCTGATTTGATAAAGTAGAGTCATTTTGGATCCCTATGGATCACACCTCCCTGTTTAGGAGGCTTTTGGTCCCACAAAAGCTTAGTGGGGGAGTAGATGAGGAAATAATTCCCTCACTTGCTCCTTCGAGTACCACCGGGCTTGCTCTTGGTGTCTTTCCTTTCAGTCCAATCTACCAAGACTCCCTTCTCTCCTAGTCTCTCTAACCTTCTACTGCAGTACTACATCCTCCTCCAATTCACCTTGTGAGTCCAAGACGCAATCCTCAATGGAAGGTAGCAATTGTAGTTCTTCATCTTCATCTAGCATGGATGGCTCATATAGGTGCAAGTTCTCGTAGTTTACTACAGAGTACATCCTCATGAATGACGGCAAATCAAGTCGAAAGGCATTTTCTCCAACTTGCTCCAATATGGTGAAGGGTCCATATCATAGTGGCTTGAGCTTCCGTGCTTGACCTTGTAGTCTCTCCTTGCTCAAGTAAAGCCAAACTCTATCTCCAACATGAAGCTTATGTTCCCTTCTATGTTGATCGTGCCTAGCTTTGTACTTGGCCTGAGATTTCTCTAGTTATTCCTTGACTTTGAGATGGATTTGTTGATCCTCTCAATGAATTTGTTTGCTCTAGTCACCTTTGTGTCTCGTGTATCCTTCTCATCTTGTTGTCCAACTGCTATGTCCAGCAGATTTGTAGGTAGATATCCCAAGCATGCTTCAAATGGTGACTTCATAGTGGATGTGTGTATTGCCCGGTTATAGGAATGTTGAATGTAGGCTAAGGACTCATCCCAAGTCCTTGGGTATTTGTTGTTATACCCTCTGATCAACTGTACCAAAGTCCTGTTTACCACCTTTGTTTGTCCATCTGTCTGTGGATGGAAAGTTGTGCTCCTTTGTAACCTGGTATCCATCTTGTCCCACAAAGTAGTCCAAAACTTCCCCAAGAACCTAGAATCCCTGTCAGAAACAATAGACTTTGGCAAACCAAAATGCACCCATACATTAGCAAAGAAAAGATCTCGTCGCCTCATGTGTTTTTATTGTCTTTTTACATGCCATAAGAATACACATCTTACTAAATCTATCAACAACAACATAGAGATAGTCATGGCCATGTTTAGACATAGGTAATCCTCCTACAAAATCCATAGAAATGTCCTCCCACGGACGAGTAGGTACTGGCAAAGGCATATACAAACCTTCCTTCCTAGTCTTAGGCTTGCTAGTACAACAAAGTTTACATCCCCGTATAAATTTTGATACTTCTTCTTGCATATTGGGCCAATACACATACCTTTGCAAGTGGGCTAGGGTCTTACCAACACCGAAATGTCCCACTACTTTCGAGGTATGTGCTTCCCTCATCAATAGAATTCACTCTTCTTTTGGCACGCAAAGCTTCCCCCATCAGTAGAGCAGCCCGTCTTTGAGATAACAATCTTCAATCCATGTCCTTTCAGCCCCTTGGGACTGAAACTTCTGAAATGTCACCCCAAAGTCTTTGTCCTGGCATATGCCTCTCTCGTAAGCTTCCTTCATGAAGGGCTCGATCTAGAGATAGTGGCCAAACAGGAAAACTTCTCCTGTGTGGGTGGCCTAGACAACATGTCTACCACCAAGTTTGTACTACCCTTCTTGTATTTAATCACTAGATGGAACTACTTAAGGAACCCCATCCATTTGTAGTGCCTTGCCTGCTGTAATTTAGACTATGCTTGCAAATACTAGAGAGTTTTGTGGTCAGTGTGCACAATAGTTTCTTTACCCAACAAATAATGCTTCCATTTTTAATTCCCTGAACTAGTGCATACATTTCCTTATCATATATTAAATATCCTTTAACTGCTAAAGTGAAAGTTTTAGAATGATAACATACGGGTTTACCTCCTTGAAGCAACACTACGCCCATGGCGTAATCACTGGCATTTGTCTCTACTTCAAAAGGTTGCTGCAAATTAGGAAGAGAAAGTACTGAGCATGACTAATCTTGTATTTCAATAACTCAAAGGATTTGTCTTGTTCCTTACCCCAATCAAAACTCTTACTCTTTACGGCCACTATGTGTAGAGGTGTTGCGATCGCAGAGAAGCCCAAAATGAACTTCCACATGTATTGTATTGCTCCCACAAAACTCCTAGTTTCTATGGCTCCTGTTGGTGTTGGCCAATTAGTGATGGCTTCCACCTTCTTTGGATCCACTCGTAGCTCTCCTCCTCCAACCACATGCCCAAGATAGACAAGTGACTGTTTGGAAAATTCACATTTCTTCATATTACAAAGCAGTTGTTTCTCCCTGAGAACTTGCAAGACTTGCTGCAAATGAGTTAGATGTTCTTCCCATGTGGCACTAAAAATCAAGATATCATCTAGATATACAATGACACATGAATCTATGAAATCCCACAATACATCATTCATCAATCTCATAAATGTAGCAGGTGCATTGCATAACCCAAAAGGAAGTACTAACCATTCATACAAACCTTGTTTTGTCTTGAAGGCAGTCTTCCATATATCCTCCTCCTTCATTCTGACTTGGTGATAACCTGACTTGAGATCCAACTTCGTGAAAATTTGGCATGTTGAAGCTGGTCCAAGAGATCATCTATGCGGGAAGTGGATATTTGTTCTTTATGGTGATCTTGTTCAAAGCACGGTAGTCGATGCACATTCTCCAAGAACCATCCTTCTTTGCACCATCACAATAGGTGAACCGCATGGTGAGGTGCTCGACATATCACCCTTGGTCTATTAGTTCTTGAAGTTGTTTCTTTACTTCAATACTCTCAAGCAAGGATTTCCTATACAACCCGATGTTCGGTAGAGGGGATTCTGGCAATAGCTGAATCTCATGCTCTACTTCCCATTTTGGTGGTAACCCACTAGGAGCCTGAAATACTTCTTGAAAAGACTGAATAATACTATCCAAATCATGCTTTCCCTAGTTAGAAATCTCTACAACTTCTACCCCATCTTGTTTATCCTTTAATAAAAGTAAACAAAATTGATTATGATTTGCTCAATAAGTCATTTTGTTTAGGTAGCACTTACCATAAGAAACTCGTGTCTTACATTGGTGGTGTGCCCGGATGTTGTAGCCGATCCCATCCTTGACCCATCTATACCATTTTTCCCTCCTCATAAATATAGTGTCCCTAACATACAAGTAAGGACTCCCGAATACAACATCAAAAACATCAAGTGGAATAACGTCAGCTTCAAAAACATCAATATATTGGGAATTTATCCCAAACTTGACCTTACATCTTCTTGTTACCTGAATTTCAACACCCTTCTTCACCCAACCCAAAGGATAAGGGTGTGGATGCTCGTAAGTCTCAAGACCAAGCTTCTTTACAACTACTTCAAAATCAAGTTAGACTGAGAACCGGTATCAACCAAAGCATTTACCTTAGTTCTCTTGATCTAGGATTTTGATCTGGAATAGTCTACTCATCTCCTCTTCCTGGTTGTCCATGTTGGTGGCCATGCATCCAAGCCTCTCATCTACATCAGAGTCATCTTCGATTTCCACCTCCCCTTCTATTTTCACAATTGTCATGGACTTCTTTGAGTCCTTGGTTTGGTTCTTCGATGTAACTCCGGATGTAACTTCCAACATGTAGCGTCAGTATGACCATTGATATCACAGTTCTTGCAAAAATTCTTGGGATCTTTACAAGTATTCAAAGTAGTGGCAGCTTGTTTACCTTTCCCTTTCCACTTACCCTTGTTACTTGTTTGCCCAAACTCTTTCTTCTGCTGATTTGTTGACTGCTTTACCCTTGGCTCTACTTCTCCTTGCTTCTTTTCATCATCTATGTAGTACACCTGTACACATGCTTCATTGAGATCTTTGGGCTTTGTGGAGATGACTTTTCTTCGAAGGTGAGTGTGAAGTCCTCCCAAGTACTTGGTCAGAATATCCTCATCCTCCAAGTCCATGTTAAGCAACATGGCTTGCCTCCGAAACTCCGTAGTATAGTCCTGCACACTTTGACCACCGCTTGTCTAAAATACTGCCATTTAATCATTTGGTCAGTCTTATGGCCAATAGGATAGAAGTTAGCTCTAAGTAATTCTTTAAATTCTTGCCAAGATTTCACAATAGGATGCTTCTTCTTTTCACAAGTGGCTAGATGGGTTTCCCACCAAACCAGAGCATGTCCCTCCATCTTGAGACATGCAAAGGTGATCCTCTGTGCCTCAGTGACATTATGGATGCTAAAGTAGACTTCTAACTATTTTAACCATTTATCAAGCAACTCTGCATCTACTTGTCCTTCAAAGATTTTAATCTCAACTTTCGTTTCAACTTTAAAAGGAGTATGATCGGATTTTACCTTTTCTCTTGTGTTAGAAGTCTCTTCTTCATGCTCTTCCCCATAACTTTCCTCATGGTGGCTCCTTCCTATGCCAAAATTTTCAGCTAAGCCTCAACCACTGAGTCCATGGAGTCTTGTTTGACAGAGGTTGTCTTCTATAAATTAGCAAGCTCTTCTTGCCTTCTAAACATCCTATCCATCATGGTCTCCAACATCTCGATTCTACGGACCAAGTTCTCTTCCTCCATTTGTCCCCGAATTCTCTGTTTCCACTTCTTTGTAGAAATTTTTGGATCGCAAGGTAAAGCCTCTTCGCCTTTAGATCTCGTCACTATCATACAAATCCAAGAACAAATACCACAGTCCTAGATAATTGTTAGCTCTGATACCAAAATGATCTGTAAACTCTTCAACTTTGGAATTATCCACATAATCACAATTAATCGTTGTTGTTCTACTTTCTATTAGAAAATAACAGATAGCTAGTGAATGAATTATACTTGTGCTTAGAATCAACAATTTTCGAAAGGGAAAGAATATAGACTCATACACCAACAATTTTATCCTAGAAAACCTCCAGAGGAGGAAAAACTAGTCGGAAAGGCAATTGCTCTTTCTTCCCACTTTTATTGGCCAATTCAATAATAAGTACAGAAATTACAATAAGTATGAAAGAGAAGTAGATAATATCTCACACTTCCTCCCAATTACTTGCTTGCTCTGTCTCAATTACTCCTTGCTTCTACAAATCACAATTCCAACACTAAGAGCTTCTTACTCACTTGCTTCATGCTTTGATGCCTTTGTTCTCTTCCATAACATGCATTTATAGTCTTTCTCATGTTCTCCCGTGCACTGGAGAATGGGAAAGGTCATGCAAAAGAAGAGACATGGACACCCTTTGGAATTATGGGACTATTCGTGTCATATTTTATTTTTGTCCGCAAGAGCCAGGACCACCTCCCAATGCAAACCGGCGGTCCTGTACTAACTAATAGACAGAACCTCCATGTATCATTTTTTTCTTCTTCATGTTGGCTGATTTGATAAAGTAGAGTCATTTTGGATCCCTATGGATCACGCTCTTGATCACCATCATAGAGTTGAGGGGTCTTTTATAAATGAACCTCATCTCATCCTTATTCACATCCACTTTATATCATTCCCCTATCACATTTACACTATCATTCCACCTCACTCATTCACAACATATTGCATATCTTGGTTGCACATACTCTTACTTGCTTATACAAGTTACATGTACACCTAGTTTCACATGTTAGACCAGATACTTTGTATGTCATTATCTTTCTATATATACATGTGTGTTCACTTGTTCTTTAGTTGTAAATGCATACTTTCTACAAATCTTTACACGCAACATGGATACTTGGTATCAACCTCTTACCAAATCCACCAAGCCTCCCGGAGGTATCTACTTTCTTACACAATACAAGTGTTATTGTTTCATTTTATACTACTTATTCTCATTAAAGACACTACTTGTTCCATTGATCATACATGTTTTGACATACTCTTTATCTTTCTAACATGCTAACGAGTGCTTCATGTGCAACATTTTCCTTGCAGGAACTATTTTCCACCATGGTTGTCTATTACACTCGTGTTTGCTCTTGTCTTCTATTGTATGTCATTGTTTTCGGGATTTGCCCTATGTCTTGCTTAATCATTGTTTTTATGCTTTTGGTCACTTCGACTCGATTATCTTGCGACATTGTAAGTGATGTCCCATGTTTGAAACCCACTTTTCGCGGTCTACTTTGTCTCCGCCTATTGTTTGTTTACATTGTTTTCTATAGCATGTTTGTCACTTTTTCTACTAATACATGTATCTAGCCACTTTGTTTACATGTGTCTTGGTTTCTACCATGCACATTTCGCCCTGTAAGGTATCAGTTTTAGATTATTTTCAAGTCCTCTCCTTTGGGCCACATCCTTCTAACGACCTCGCATGCACCCCAAACAAGGGGGCATATATTGGGTGAATTAGTCACCCCATACAGTAGCTAAAGCTTCAATACATGCATGCATAGTACAAGAACATAATAGAGTTACAGCCACATAATGACCTGTGAAATTTCACTTAGGTCCTAAGTTTAAGACACAAACACACAAAGCCCAAATACAGACACTAGCGACCGGGTTCTCCTCACCTTCCTAGGCACCTATGACCAGGGGCAATTACAAATACTTTCTCATACTAGCACGCTTTTTTTCAAAAGCGAGTTCACGAGCAAAGCAAAGCAGCTTTTCACAAGATGATACAGTGATCCTCCAAAGAATCATAATGCATTTTCTCCTTTTTCTACTTGGATCAAACATAAAACTAAACATGGATCACACCATCTGCAGTGGTGTATAAATTCGGGAAGTAGTCATGGAAGGAGAGTAACACTAGACCTCTCTCCCCAACACTCTTTGTCATGGCATGAGATCACCCAAAAAACTCGCACTTGGCATAAGATCGCCCAAAAAACTTGTTATTGGCATGAGATTTCCCAAAAACTCGCTCTTAGCGTGATATCACCCAAAAAACTTGCTCTTCAATAGTAATTCTAGGACATTTTATATTATTTTCACTCTTCATAGATTAGGTGCGCACTTCCTTTTACTACTTTTTCACATTTTTACATGCTTTTATAGAGTTTTCATAATACATGACTTTGACTACTCTTTCACTCTTATTTTGCAGGTTTGTCCTTAATACGCAACAAGCATCCCTACATCAAGCTACAACAACATGTATAACACTTATACTTCACCCTTAGGGTCACTTCCTCTTTCTTAGCTTCCACGCTTCATTTTTTATCACTCCACGCTTTCACTTGTCTCTTCGACACGTCATTGCCATGACACTCTACATAGTTATCAAGTACGCATCTCTTATCTACTTTATGTTATCAAGTATTCACTCAACAACATAAATTGGGGGCAAATGTAGACACAAAATCACACAATTGGGTACATTTCTAGGTCTTAAAACATACTTGCATTCATATGATTCCTAAGCGAGAAAACTAGTAATTGACAACTACCTTTGGCCTCTTTTTTATCTTTCTTGTTTTCTCTTTAGTCTTACACACCTTACAATCCAATGATGAACTTTATTGCTTCATCTTTCATGACTTCAAACACTAACGCCCAAGTGCCCTCATCCCCTTTGGGTGCCCCCGACCTCTTTCTATCTTACTCACTCTTTTTGGGCCTCTTTTATCTTTTAAGCATCTTATTTTCTTAGAGTCGGTCTTCTAGTTGTTAATTACGAAATTCAACCAAGGGAATCATATAAATACAAATCTATGTGACCATAATAAAGGACCAAGCTCTAAGCATCTATTATCATCACCTAAGGTTAGCATCCAAAGTCATCTAAGAGCATCAAAGGCATCCATCTAGCTTTCATTCAAGGGACAAAGGACTTCATTTTTTGTGTACATGCATAGGAGGGGAAGCTTATTTTTTTATCCACGCATATATTTACATTGGTACATCTAGTTATCGTATGTTATCACGTGCACTTGCACAAAGGCTTCCTAGGGCACAATTCTATCACACACACACAAGAACTACATGGAGTCTGAGATGTAGTGCAACACTTAGTCATAAGTTCACTATGTCGAGTGATTGTCGGGGTCACCCGCCTCCCCATATTGTATTTTTTCTTTTTGGGATTTGATGTAATTTGAGGGTTTTGCATGTCATCTTCTCTTTGGCGGTTACAGGGGGGAATTCAAAGATCATCCAACATACATACAAGCACTCGAAAGTGAAAGATTAGCAACACTTTTGCGAAACACAACAAAACCAGCTTCGAGCTCCTGCACAAGTCACATGCCTAACAAAGGTCCTTGGCGCCGAGGCACCCTAGTCCTCTTCCAGTGCCCTGTCTGGCATATCTGAAAGCTCCATAATTTTAAAGAGGCAATTGTGACATTTTGCTCTTCCTAATCATCATTGTTCCAATCCGTGTCATTTTAGGGAAAGTGTAAATCAAATAAGTCTTTTATTTCCCTCTCTTGCACTTAGGGTTTCAATATTTTATCTAGCTTATTACTTGTGTTATCCATATTCCAACAATTGTTTAATATTTGTTTATCATACGTGACTCTCCAATAAGAATTTTACAAATTTCATATTTGTTAAATCACTAGTGAGAGTATATGATGAGGACATCGATGCAATTGGTGAAGATGACACCAATAGAGCATCATGTCACCTAGTCATCGAGGCATGGTAGATAGGATCGTCACCATGAGGTCATCGGCTTCATAATCAAAACCAACAACCCGATCATTCCCCTTTTGTTAGGAAAAATGGGTCACTAGGTCAATGGTAGTATGTGGAGATGTAGTCGGTGGAGCAATTTAAGGCTCAAGCATCGGTGGCAAAGAAGTGTCAATTGTGTTAGAAGGTTCCTCTTATACTAGGATGGTGTTTACGTCGTGAGTGAATTTGGTGCAACGGGTTTCTTAGTAATGCAAGACTTGTCAATCACGAATCTGGGCATACCTAGCCAGGTGAGGGTCGTCCAAAGCATAACCGTCATTATAATCTGATGTGGAAGCATCCATCGCACAAGAATCGACTATGGTCTCAAGTCGGACCACATGCTCTAGTGGGGGTTATGGTGTATGTGAGATGGTTATTGGAACCAAAGGCTCCTTCTTGCGAGAAAGAGGTCACAAGGAAGGAGGAAACTAGGATGCGATCATTTCGGGAAGATCAAAAGTATTGATTCTAAGTGTGATCTCATTGAGCTCATCATCATTAGACTTCAAGAGATCGGGGAGGCTTGTGCCCAACTAATTCGGGATGATCGGCATTGCCATGAAAGAGAATCTATAGGATAGTTAAAATGTTGATATTTTCGGAATGGAATAGGAGATAATTTGTCCAATGTTGGGAGCTTGTATGTCCCTTTTTGTTGAAGCATACAATAGTTCCAAGTGTTAGTGTCCCTCAATCTTATAAATAGCTCCTTAGGTGAGCGAACTTCACACACTAACATTCGAAAGAAGTAATGGCACGCATACAATGATTCCCAAGGCCGCCTCTAGAGAATATTATAAGATAGGAAAATTGAAGACCATAACTTTGACACGGATACTCCTAAGGGGAATGATGATGGGTAACCAAATACACCCCATAGGTGGCATTTGTTAGTGGTCATATCCTCGATAAGTGGTTCACGCATATTTTAGTTTATCGATTAAATAGCCAAGAGCCTTAATGAAGTCTAATGAGGCCACACATGTGCCTGCTCCTTCATCAATGAGAGCATGTTTAACCGTATTGAGCGATCGAATAGAAATGAAGAGAGGCGGATCATCTGTGTGAAGCAGAGCTCATCCGAGATCATAGAGGCTATAGGAAAACAAATTCAAGAATGAACATCTGTGGTGAGATCGGTATGAATGGAGAGTTCCTCACATTGTTGATGGATGTTTTCCTCTAAGCCATGCAATGTAGGACTCTACCCCAAAGAGGGAAGAAAAGGAATATTCATGTCAAATAACACAATCATGAGACGTTCACGGTGGTGAGGCGACATACGTATGAGCTCTAAGAAGGTAACTGGACCAAAGAATTTGGGCAAGTGCTTTAAGAGGATCCCACTCGTCATAATTGGGTGACTGTGGTAGGCCGAGAGTGCTTGAGAGTCTCGAAACAGAGCTAGCAGGAGCAAGGGTGATTAAGGATATTTTTGAAATCGTTTTTTTCTCAACCATCGGCCCTGCAAGTTTGATTTGCACAGGGGACGATGGTGTTTGTGGGGCTAGGATACGGATCTGCACACCATCGGACCTGTAGGAGAATTTCCACAGGGCCAATGACATCTGGAGTAGGTAGAGTTTTGCTTTTAGGAGCTTGGTTTTGAGGTACAAAGGGATATATGACCCTGTGAGTCCGAGGTTGGAATGCTATAGGGTATTCTGGTTCTACATAAGCTATGACACATTTTACATCATTAATTACAATTGTATTTTTAAGAGGATAATTTGTGTCAACTACATTGGTCATAGCATTTTCTTGCTTCTTAGAACTTTCAACAACATCATGATTAGGCATAGGATTAGAGAAGATCTTTAGTTTCTCATTAGTCTGGTTAATAGCTTCATGATTATCCTTTTTTGAGCCGCATCATGAACTTTGACCGCTTACTAGAAAAAGTTCATGAGTGATGGCATCATAATCAAAGTGGGGACCTAAGAAGAAGTTAATGGCATCCATTCGTATTGCACGACAATTTTCATGGGAGTGACCCCAATTAGCATGTCACCAACAAAACTTACTCTCATCATGCCAATGAGGAATAGGTCAAGAAGGATCCAAGATCACGGTAAACGGCTTAGGTAAGCGACGCTTTCAACTCTTCCTTACTCAGTGGTTGATGATAGTTAGGTTGGTTCTTGTTGTTATTAGGTTGTTGGTCAATGTTAAAAACAATAGTATTTGAAGAAGTGACAAGAGGAAGAGTATCGGAGACTCGTCGTTTGTCACATTTTTTTCATAGAACATTGGAGGGTTTGGACTTGTTTGTTAGTTTGTGTCTTAAGTGGAGCTTTCTCAAATTCCCTCATGAGATAATCTTTCCTTTTGGTTTGTTCAAAGGCCTCTTCTAGGGAAGTAGGAGAAAAGAACCTCACCTTGTATTGAAGGCGAGGTTCAAGAGCTCAAGAAAAGTTAGAAGTGGCTATCATTGGACATATTATGTTCCACTTATGTGGATAGGGTCTTCCAACGCTATATGAAAGCTTGCATTGATTCATTTTCATATTGTTGGCAATTGATGAAAGCATTAATATTGTTCTTAGGTAGATCATGATATTGGAAATCATTCACCAAAGTTGTCACTAGGGACTCTAGCTCAACTATAGAATTAGGAGGTAAAGTATGGTACCAATCCAAAACATCTCCAGTGAGTGTTTTAGCTAGGAAGTTTGGTGGCAGTGTATGAATTGGTTCTGATCCACTTTTGTAAAGATTACCAAAGGCCTTGATGTGAAGGGTGGGATCAGTAGACCCATCGTAATATATAAAGGAACAATGTCACCAATATCCATGTTAGTTATATATGGTGTTAAAGACTCTTGTTGGACTGCTTTTAAGACCTTGTTTTGGATAGGAGGTTGGGTGATGGGCTCCCATTTGCGAGGGGGTGGTGGTGCTCCAAGAACCCATTCGAGGGCCGTTGACTAATTGAGTCATGTTGGCTTGCATTTGGAGGAATTGAGCCGTAGTAGCAGATTGGTGTTGGCTCATCCTATCAATAAGTTAGAGAATTAGAGGCATTTCCAGATGAACCTACTTCGGTAGCTTTCTCCTTTTTTGTCCTATGATCAACTTGTTTGAAAACGAAGTCAAGAAGACGTTTGTTAAGCAGTTCTTCTAATTCGTTTTTGTATTGGGAAACTAAGATAGAAACTTCTGAATCTCAAGAGGATGATCAAAAGTGTCATCATTTTGGTTTTCTTCTTCTTAATCTTCAGGTGGGCCATCGCGGCAGGAAGAAGGCTTCTTTCTAGGTGCTCATACGACACAACAATCCATGCAAAAGGGGAACTCAACTTCAAGATGATTTGATTCAAGAAATGTCTGCACAATAGAGTCACACGAAGAGTCGGATGACCCCAAGCCTAGATACTCCATGATGGAGCGATGATCTTGCTAAGAAAAGGTCCAAAAATGAAGGCTATGGCACACATCGGTCATATAGAAAGGTGTACACAGGGCCAATGGCATCTCAAGCAAATATAGGAAGTTAAACAGGATCAACCGTGCAAACAGTTCATGTAGGGGCCAAGGCATTAAGAAGTGAGCTAACAGAACAAACATGATTGCCCTTGGGCAATGGTGTTTGTGATGATAGGTTTTTGAGATTTTGTGGGTTTTTGGATGCTTAGATGAAGTCAAAATTGAAGATATGTGCCCGAATCGAAAGTCTATAGGATTCACGCGATTCACGAGAAATGTATGGCGAGCCAAGAATGTGTCTCAATAACTTGCACACTCCTAAATCATCTATTCTACAAGGGTATCGAGGCAATGAGTAAGAAACACACATGAATCGACATACAATGGATAGATTTAAAGGGGCTACAAAGCAGTTAGGGTCGCATATCTAGAGGGAAGTAATCCCTACACTAGGTCAACCTAGGGTTTCCAAGGCCCATAATCAAGATAGAGGAGAGAACCCTACAAAGATATCAGCAATTGGGTGAGGACAGTATGGATCAACAATAATGAGATGAGCATACATAATGTAACTGAAATGAAAGTAATATAAAGCTAAGGAGTTGATCATGAATAATAGTACTATGTTAACTAATATCAAAACATATGTAACACTAAGCTAACATAACACAATGAGGGAAGGAGATGAACTAATCTATGTAAAATGACAAAATATGGTTAGAGCACTCACCTTATACATGTAGGGTGGTCATTGATGCATCTATCTCTTCGAGAAACAAAGACACCGAGAGAGAATCGCTATTAGGTGGAGAAGGGGAACATCGTTCTTGTCCTAAACTCACTATAGATGACACAAGAATGCAAGCAAACCAACCAACAAGAAGAGTGTTCAACCCAATCCAAGAAAAGTGCAAGATGAAACAAGATCTAAGTGAGCAAATGCGAAGATGGCGCAAAACCGCAAAACAGATGGCAATTCCTAAGGTCCGGGCTTCCTTTCTTTTGAATGTTAAACTAAGGTGTGTATATATAGGGACACCATCGCTGGGTGATGGCGTCATCAAGAGAAACATAACACCGACACTATTACCCACGGCAATGGCATCACCAAAGGTGGTAAAATGAGATAATGTCCCATGAAAAGCATATTATCCCCGCAAAATTGATAAGGGTAATTTGTAGGTAACCATACCAAAATTCCGCTTTTGGCCCCCTAAAGAAGTCCGATAACGTTCAAAATGGCCTAAAACCCTCTTTCTCAAAATCAAGTTATTTCTTAACTTAGCCATTTTTCACTTCTTCCCCGACGCATAGATTATTTCATGTGTCAACACTCTCAAAATGCGCCTTTTTGAACTAGGCGCAAGAATTCGCGGTCGTTAACATACCAAAATGTGCGCCCTTAAAGCCCTTTGCACTCTGGAAACGCCATGTCAACATCATAAAACATGCGCTAAGTATTTTGCTTAGGCGCTAGAAATGTTGTGTTAACACCATGAAATGTGCGCTTAAGCGCTAGAAGTATTATGTCAACATCCATAAATTTGCGCTAAGGCACACTTTTTGTCATGTCGATGCTCTAAAAAGTGCGCCAAAAGAAGTCAGGTGAAGTAATAAATGCCGGGCTTTTCCTATAAATAGGCACTGTCATTTTCATGCGAATTGAAAATTGAAAAAGTGTTTTCTCTGCGCCCTATCATGACCCCCACGTGTCGCTTTTCGAGCTTGTGATCCCACGCCATTCCTCGTCTTTTATAAACCGGGTGCAAGTGGCTCTCCTTGTTGTTTTTGTTGTGTTAGGTATTAGGTTTGGTATAAAAGATAACATTTAATGAAACACGCCTAACGCAATCTAAAACCAATAAAACCATTCTCTCTCCTCCAAATCTGCAAATCTAGGAGAGCCTTGCCTCCGAAGAGACTAAAACTCATCTTTACTACCCATTGCCTTGCCTAAAAAAACCCTCTCTTTACCATCTTAGATATCCAAAAGAGAGAGAGAGAGAAATCAAGAAAAGTGAGCCAAATCAAGTAAACCGAGTAAAATCATGGCACACTTTCCTTCCTTGCAACATCTTCCCAAATTGCACCCTCGCGCACTTCCCCCAACAACATAACTTTAACCCGCGCCTTGCTTGAAAAAGCACTTAGCAGCTTTTCCTAAGGCTGGCGCCACTTGTGCAAACATCGACATTGGATGTTGTGTACTACAAAATCGCGCCACGCATTTTTTTTTCTTGGCCTGATTCTTCTTGCAACATCTTCAAAGTTGCGCGCTAAGCGCATTCTAAACCCATGCAACACAAACGCTTTTTCAAGACTCACCAAAGTCGTGTTTTTCCTAAGCGCAGTGCAACTTCTTTAACCACTACATAACATGTTGCATGATGTACCAACCCTGCGCTTTATCCTCAAGGCCCAAAACTTCTCATGTTACACCTCCCACGATTGCACCCTTTCTAAGCTTGGCACAACTTTTCTCCTATAAACATTAAGCGCATTTTTACTCATGTCAACACCCCAAAAGTGCGCCCAGCAATTTTAAGCCTCTACAACATGTTATGAACCTACGCCTTGCGCCCTAAGCCTTATAATTGCTAGTTCTTCATTCTACAAGCTTTCATTATGAATAACATGACAGTTGACATGGCTCTTCTGTGTTGACCTCCTTGATTCTTCTTGCAGAACAACACCATCCATCCTTGAGCTCACACATGTCTTCATCAAGCAAGAAACCAACTAAGTCTAAAGCTAAAGCTAAGCAGTCGGAACAAGAGATGAAGTATAAGTATCAGAAAGTCAGGATGCCTGACTCATATGCAAAGTGCAACCTTGACATTAGAGACTCCGAGCTAGGTCATATTGACATGGATGACTTTTGGGTGAGGACCAACCAGGAAACAAGCAGTGGCCCGTGGATGAACAAATTAGTGGGCAGTGGATTGCACTTTGCAGTTGGGCTGCCAGTAAGTGCCATAAATAACGAGTTCATCATGTTGGTTGCTCGATGTTATAACAAAGACACTAGATGTGTCAAGACAAAGAAAACAAGATGATCATCGACCTCATGGCCCGTCACTTTGAACTGACCCTGGGCATTCCTCATCACAGGCAATATGTAGAGATAAGTCTCGAAGACTGCAAGAAGGCCTAGGACGATAATGAGGATAAATGCATGCAGATGATGAACGAGCTTTATCTAAAGAACAAGAAGCCGGTGAGCAGATGGCCACAAACCATCCACCATAGTGACTTCAATGAAGAGTTGAGTGATATAATCACCTTCTTAAATAGAGTATTTGGGCTCCCTGATGCCCATTATTTCCACAAATGGATGCTGAGATACTGGAGACCATGAGCAAGAACATGCCCGATCGCTGCTTTTGGGCTGGAAAATCATCAGTCGACACCATCTCCCAAAGAGCTTCAACAAGTTCTAACAACTAGGAAGTTCTACATGAATTCCTACGTTGATACGCCTGCTACATCAAAGAAGGGATTTCAGAGGTTAGCTCGTAATGGGGTATGGCCCCAAGTCAAGATATATGAGTTCTACCTAGAGCTAAAGCTCGAGGCCAACATCCCCCCCCTCTCTAAAGTCAATGATGCCTTCTTCTATGAGGCAATCTGCTTGCTTTGAGGCCAAACATGAGACACGGTCGACCAGCCCGAGTGTGATTGCTGCTTACAAAGAAATGGGGAGCATTGTTCACACAATTCCACACATTCACATACCTCATAGTGAATTTTGAGGGAGAACCAACAAAGCCGCCAAGGTTTGCAGGGCCAAAGCTGATCCTGCTAGAATTGTCAAGGCAAATGATCACTTATCCATGAGAAGTGATGAAAAGAAAGAAAGGAGGAAATCCATTCCCCCTTACAGTTGGCCGATACACACTCGCCCCACACTTGCCAAGCACAAGAGATGTATGTTTGAGCTAGAGTTGTTGAATTTGAAGCACAACTTCCTCAAAGAAGGCCGACCTTTCACTCGCGGAGTTGCCTCCCAAAGGCAAAATTGATCCCATCCATGTTCTCGAGATCGAGGACATTTGGATCGACCTGACACATGAGATAGACATCAAGCGAAAGGATCACTCACGGCTCTGAGGAGATCATCCACTATGGCGTTGTTATTGTCCCAAAGGAATTCCAAGAGACTGATCAAGAAATTGATCAGGTTTACCTTGACACAAATGGGGATGATTGGCCATTTGCGGAGATCGACAAAGCCAAAGCACCAAAAACCATTCAGGAAAGGGTTAAGCCCACGTTGCAGTGCACCGAACATTGGTGCAAACAGAATGGTCTCACCTACCTCAGAGTAGATTTCACTACTTCTCCTTCAGGTAGAGCACCTCCAAGACCGACCCATGTGCCAAAAGGAAAAGAAAAGACAAGGAGGGAGAATCAAGAAAACAAGAAGAAGCTCCTGAAGGCCTTCCTTCTACTTCTGAGAAGCAAGTGGTCGACCTGGTGTCTCCAGGTAAAGAAGAAGAAACAACAGAGGTTTCAACGGATACATCCACTCAGGATGTTGTCACAACTACAACTGCCGAGGTACCCAACATCCCTTCTTCCATTTCTTCTCCTCCTCCTATCATTGAAGCATCTATTCCTATGGATGTGTCTTCTCCTCTCCCTTCCTCCCTTCCATCTCCCACCTCTTCCATCTTCTCCTCTCTCGCGGATCTCATCACCCAAGATTCCCTCCATCCAATCAGCAGATCTTCCATTTCCATGTCCTTCTCTTCTCCTCAGTAACTCTGCCCCACAAGCAGCGGTGGCGTTGGACTCCTCACAATGCCACCACCGAGTGTCTCAACATACTTCCCAAAGGCCACTGCAGCTTACTCCCCTCTCACTCCCGCTTTCTTCTTCTCTTTCCTCTACTCCTCCCATAAGTCCTAGTTGGATTTTTGACCATCTCGGGCCATCATAAGAGAAAGGTTCTCATAAGACCCATGGACTTCTCCGTCATTCAAAGAAGGGACCCAAGAAGCAGGAAAGCAATAACTCGCTTTTCAAAAAGCACTTCGGGGAGAGAGTCATGGAGATTGCTTACCCGGACCCCACCAAGGAAAAGAAGGATTTGTCTCCCACAAACTTCACAGTGACTCAAGTCACAATGGGGACCTCATCTGAAAGCCTACAAGGGGAAGCCTTGTCACAGTGGATGCTCTCTGCAAGAAGCTCCAAGAAGCAAAAGAGGAGAAGAGAATACTCAAGGAACAAAACAAACATCTCCTCCAAGCATTGCAGAAAATGGGCAACGCTCCTCCTGTGACTACCGCTAAACCCATTGAAGTTCTCAGTCAGGATAAAATAAATGAATATGTTAAAATTGGCGAATAGGCGCAGCAAAGATATCATCCTAGATTGAGCGAATCCTCAAAGATAGTGAAGAAATGATTCGAAATTCACAAGGTGCTCTACCAGAAATAGATCAAGCTAATAAGGAGCTACAAACAGATAGTAGGTTCCCTCTCGTAAGAAGTCGGATAACGCCAGTTGCAACATGAAACATTCAGAGCAATGGCTAACTACTCACCGACGACCCATCAAGGTCAGGTGTCATCAATCACCCGCGGGCACATAATAAAACTCTCGTTGCATTAGATTACCGGGTTGATCAAATGGAATATATCCTGGAGAGGATTGATAAAATCAAAGATGAAACCCTGATGCACAATACAACATGGAGCAAACAGCAAAAATGTCCCAGGATGCTCAAAGGTGAATCGTATAACTTGAGGGAAGCAAATGATACATTCCAGTGCTTCAAGGCTATAGTCACTCAAGGTTTGGCACCAGAGGTCACTTTCGACCGAGAATCAATCAATAACCTCTTGGCTCGTCACGATTTCATTGGTTTCTTGATCGATGCATGCGAGGAGTTCACCGGGTTACCTGACAAGCTCAAGAACGAGAAAGAAACTTGCGAAGTCATTGGCGACCATTTCAAAGGTCCAGATCATGATCAACTTCAAGCAATGATCAACAAGTTTATGGAATATCGAGCGCAGTGTCACATCGCCTCTCCTGATCAAAAGCAAGACACCAAGTTTGAGCAAAGAGATGATGAGGAGTAGTTTCTCCTCTTGTGTATGCTTTGATCATTTTTGTAAAATATTTAAAAAGCTTGTTAACATTTATGATGACATCATCCATGTTGCACCATGGGATGTTGCCATCCAAAAACTTGCCCAAAGTCAACTTTTGACTTTTTAGATATTTTATAAAGTGGTTGGTTTGTTTTTGTCTTCTTTCCTCTTCTCCTTCTATAAATACTAGAATACTTGTTGTATTCGGTGTGAACATTTTTTGTATGAAAGGAGAAGTGAGGAGAGAAAGACTATGTTTTCTTATAACAGAAGAAATATTAATACACATATTCAAACTTTGTGCTCCATATGTGTGTTATTTGCATCGATCTTTCTCAAGTTAGATATATGTTTTTATTCTGTTGGATTCATTTCTACTATTGTCATTTATTCATCAAGATTGCTTTAATTGTTTATGCAAGTAAGTTTGGCTCATACTTACTACACCCAAAGCATAAACCTTCCGACCTTTATGTCTTTGGAATTCTTTTCTTTTCTTCCTTCGATCTACCCTCCTCTGTTCCTTCCCTCTTACCTTTCTGTTCGTTGTTGGAACTACCTCTACTGGGATGAGATCCCAAACCCCCTGAAGTTAGAATAGTGTAGATTTGCACGATTCATGTTTGATAGATTAGCAATAAACCGGCCGCTTTGATGTCTCAAAGAGGGCTATGCCCCGCACACTGCTGGCTGTTTCCCACGACCTGCCTACCCAACAGCTTTTCGGACCAACAAAGCGAAGGTGTCATAGATCATGCTCATGGATAAACAAAGTGCAAAGTGGTGAGAAACAAGCAAGAAGTTGGGAGTGCAATGTGTGTGAGAGCTAAGGAGACAAGAATAATTAATGCAAGGACAACTAAGGCCAAGACCAAATAGTGACACTCTCTTTGTGTATTGTCTCTAACCCATAATGGTTATGTGAATAACCATTCCTCATTCTCAATAGGCCCCTTAAGGCACCCGCTCAAGAAATATATGCATCAGTGACCCTTATCTACACATAGGAAGTTATTAAATGGTAAGAAAGATGAAAAGTGAAAAATTAGGTGTATACAAGTACACACTGTCAAATTTCGAGTCCATCAAATCATCATGTTGTTTCTCAATTAGCTCAAGCACATATGGGTACTCCATCAATATGGAAAACTCAACATCTTTCTCTGAAGTCATGAAATAGTTTCCATATCTTGAATCTTGGTATAGAATGTCTACCCTTGGGTCATCCTCTTTTTGAACAGTATATCTCATCTTTCTTATAAGGAGTTTCTTCATTTTACCCTTGACTAGTATGGTGGCATATGACCAATCCATCTGTATATCTCCACCAACATCCCGACAGAAGCTTCGACCCAACAACATCTCATATAAAGTTGGAATGTCTACTACAAGTATGTTGATCTTGACTTTCTTGTCAAGAAAATCCACAAATGCTACTTGAGCATCTTTGACCTAACTAATGAGGGGTACTTCTTTGGTTTCATGGAATAACAACGCCCACTAGCACAAGTGAGAGTGATACCAAGGGCCTTGGCAACTTTGGCGGGCATGACATTGTTAGAAGCACCGGAGTCAATGATGCAATTACTTAGTTTATACACATTGATCAACAAAGAGAGGTAGAAGAGTTATGCTTTCTCAGAAGTGGAGGATGTTGAAACAAGAAGGTTCAAAGAGAGAGTGGTACTAGGATTGGGAAGTGGTTCTTTAGCAGCGAGTGGAATTGGCAAAACTAGACTTTGAAATATTTCCTTTGATAAACTGGACAAGCTTATCAAATTACTCGACTCATGAATTTGGACTTTGGACTTCTTGACATGGTCAATGATGTCAAAGGATGAAGAGGTGGGTAATTCGGTATAATGGCATCCTTGAAAAAGGTAGAAGTTACATTCTTATGAAGAACATAAGCAAAAGCAAAAATTGATTTGACCAAGGGAGAGTAAAGAGCCTTACCCAAAGGAGATGTGGCTCACAAACATTGTCTCAAAACTTCTTCTTAGTGACTCCATGGAAGTGGGCAGCAATGATCCTCTTTTTGTTGATTTTTTTGTAGAGTCGCCTTGAGGGTTCGAGTGATTCACATGAGTAATGGAGGAAGAGACCTATTTTTGTACTTGTGAGCGAGTGAACACTGCACAAGAGTAGTTATTCGTATTAGCCATGGACTTCTCAGAATCTTCATCATATGAGTATTCAAAATACTCAATATTTGCATGTCTAACTTATTTTTCTCTTTCAGGGTCTGATTCAACAATTTCATCTTTTTTATCTTTTCTAGTTCCACATGTTGCATTAATGGGTGGAACTTCCAAGGCAAACCTTTGGTGTGCTCTTACAATCTAATTTTGATATGGGGCATGTTAAGCCATTTTTTTCTTCAATGTTGTCAAGTCATTGACCAACTTCTATAGTAATGAATTATGGCCTTCATCTTTCGAATTGTGGGCATTATTTTTCATTGAATGGTTCTTGATCTTTCTTGACATGATAAGATCATCTTCCACTTCAATTACAAGTTCTTCAAAGATTATCTAATGTAATCAATTGTGTTCTCCGCAACATGAACCCAACTTTAAACAACTAGGCATTTGGACAGGCACTAATAGGAATCTTGTTAATCAACTTGTTAAATTTGGCCACAAATTCTCTCATGGGCTCTTGTGGTTCTTTCTTCATTTGAGCCAATTGAACAATAAGGGCATGAGCATCTTCCGCCAACTTGAACCTTGCTTCAAATTTAATTATCATATCTTCCCAATTAGTGATCGAGCGAGATGGCAAATAGTAACACCATTCTACCACGGCATCTTGTAATGACTTTACAAATAGCCGAACGGCAACATCTTCATGTTCCACTGCAAGAACACCACAGGCTGTGATAAAGGCTATAATGTGCTCATATGGATCTTTGTTTCCATCTCCATAGAACTTGGGAAAGTTCTTTCTCGATCCTTTGGGTACTTCACAAATGGAATTAAAAACAACATACCACTGTTTTTGTCCCCAAGGCACAGTGTCACCTTCTCTAGAGGAAGAGTATTCAATGGTTTTGGAGAGAGTGGAGGTGCAATCGGACTAGGAGGTGGACTCAAAGTAGACCTTTTGGAGCTTGTCTTGGAATTTGTACGTGATCTATATGAAATCAACTTTTTCTTGCAACTCAAATACAAGATTATGAAAGACTACAATGCCACTTGTTTGGTCACCTCTTGTACATCTTTTATCTTCTAGTTTGTTCAAAAAGATGAATCACACAAATGAAAAATAAATTTTCAAATTGGTCAAGGGATAGGATATACTCATGTATAAGCATCGAGGCTTTTTTCATTTTTTGATTTTTTAGAAATTTTATTTTATAAGACTTTGGAATATATAATTTTTAGGGTTTTGTGGATCAATATATGGTATAGACAACAAACCCTGCCCCACGATAGGCGCCAAAAATTGTTGGCAAAATATTTTGTCAAGGAAAAAAAATTTGTCAACGCGCTCGTGGGACTAAGTCCCTCTGCTTCAAGATGGGGTGACTCCCATTTATTGAAATCTAGAAAAATTGTACACTAAACTAACTCTCGGGTTGGTCATAGACCAGGAATGTGCGAAATGCCCTTTTCGTAAATACAAGTGATATCGAGAGAGGGAAAATATGAGTGAGCGAGTGGAGAAGAATGAGGAGGAATTGCATTAGCGAGCTAAACCCATATTTCACTAACTACAACTTAGAGGAGATTCTAGTCCCAATTGAAAGAAATGAGCAAGCACAACACAACATCATAACAAGATAGTGAAACAAATAATGCAAGACAAATACAAAGCCTCATTAAGATATATTCATTTCGCAAAGAAGGAACAAAATTCTTCGACTTCTTACAAATGGTAGCATGTGCTTGGCTAAGTGACAAGATGAGAGTGGAGGAAAATTACTAGGTGGGAAATAGAAAAATACAACTTGCTAGAGAGGACCAAAATTGATCTTTTGGAATATGGAGAGCGTTACAATTTATAGTTGAAATAGTGGTTATTTGTATTCCCAAGTGACCTTTCAACTTAAAGTGCATTCTCAACAAAGAAATATAAACTCTAAGTGACTTAAGTCACTTTTACAACAATTTCTTCTCAACGGAAAATAGAAAGAGAGGTGTGATCAAAAGAAGATCCAAGATGAAGTTATGTTCTTCCTTCATTGTGGAAATGAATGTTGCAACTCGAATAAGATCTTCCTCATATGCTTCTCTAATCAAGGCATGTCTTAGAAATGATGCTCCACATCTTGTCCAAAATGTCCATCTTTAGTCGTGTCTTGAAAGCTCTCTTTCAACTCTTTGTCTCAATGAGCAACGATAGGTCAAGCAATCAACTCTTTGTCACGCATGATCTCATCTCCAACACAAGCACACATCCATCTTGCAATCATCATGAAGTGTGCACTTAGACCACACATGCCTCGGTCTCAATAAACATGAGCTCTCTTGGATTCGACAATATTGGAGATTCATGAGAATCCTCAACAACAACATAACAATCCTTTGAAATGGAACCACTTCCTCTTTATGAGTTGGAACCAAGCAATGACTAGATGGATAATGTCTTCATGAAGAATGGGAGTACTTTCTATTATGCGCCTTGAATGGAGAATGGTGAGGATATCGAGAATACACCAAAACCATGGTTCCCATCATGAAAGCCTTCAATTGATTCAACTAGATGTTTCATGCTCAACAATCCTCATGTGCACTCTAACTCAAGTTAGCAAATGAATTTTCTTTCTTCCATCCTCCGATTTAGATCATCAAAATCCACAAGATGTTTTAACATGCTCTGCTTTCCAAATGAGATTAGATTTTTATTTTCAATTTTAATTTGGGATATGAATTTCTTTCAAATAAAAGTTTGAGTATTTCCTCCTAGGTTCTAACAGAATATTTTAACGTGCTATGTATCCCAATGGGATTAGATTTTTTATTTTGGAATATGGTATAAAATATTCCCAATCGTAATGGCAAAACCTCCTCGATCGGTTCTCAAAGGATATTTTAGCATGCTCTATTTCTACATGAGATAAGATTTTTTGGGGATATGGTATAAATATATTCCCAATCGTGTATGGAAAAACCTCTTGATCAATTCTCAAAGGATATTTTAGCATGCTTTGTTTCGTGATATAAGAATTTTTATTTTGGGATATGATACTTGGTCAAATAAAATTTGTTTGAGTACATTCCCAATTAGGTATGGAAAACCCTACTAATGGGTTCTTGAAGGATATTTTAGCATGCTTTGTTTCTCAATGAGCTTCAATTTTTTTATTTTGGGACGTGGTACTTGGTCGAATAATTGTTAAAGTATATTCTCAATCATGTATGGCAAACACCGCTAACGGATTCTTGAAGGTGCAAGTTGAGTATTTTGGGTCTTTAAAATTCTCGTAACTAGGCTAATTCCTCCTACATGTGGTTGTAATCCCTAGGTTATTGTGGTTTTAACACCCGCATTGCTTATTTTAAAAATAATATTTTCCAATAGAGATAGAGGATATGGTTGACATCTTGATTATATATTTCATATCATATAAACCAGATTTTCAAACCAAAGGGAATCATCATTCATGAAATCTCTAAACGACCCCATGTTATTCTTTATCTCTCTAAATTCATGTGTATAAATTCTATACATTGATATTTATAGGATAATCTTATAAAGTGCAAATCAAATTTTACCTCCTTTGTCTTATTTCTTTTCGCTCCTACATGCTTCACTATTTGTTATTAGTGTACAATGAGGAATGCAATCATGTGTTGTGTCCTCCATTTTGACCTTGTTTTTATCTAACACATCACATACCATTTGAAAAATCCACATATCATTAACCAATACATGTCCTCATAATTGATAGATTAAGATTTTTAATTTGAGTATCCATGTTCCATTTGATAGATGGATCAGCCAATACTTACCAAAGGATTGCCCAATGGTGCTTCTTCATGTCGTTTCTCTCAACGACATCAGCGACTCACTTATTACCATTACCAACTTCCAAAGGAGGTTGTAATCCTAAATTAACTTCGCACATAATTGTCGCCAATGCCTTGTTACACAAGAGAGGAAGGAATTTCCATGTCTACACGATCCTCTCTCTTATGAGTTACTTGGCAAATAGGATGTTCTTGTTTTAACTTGTTGAAAACCCTCTAGATGTTTCAAAGTAGGAGGTATCGCCAGATGATTTATGTTTTGTCGGTTTCCTTGTTGAATTAAGGTACAAGTGGTCATGTTGATGACATGATCAAAATGAAATTTTCATAATCACCGGATTATTTCCATTAATAATCACCTAGTACAAGTATAGGCAAGTCAAGTAAAGGTTGACCCATGTCGACTCTATATATTGCTATTTATAGAATAATCACATAGTGTAAATCAAATTTTAGATCCTTTGTCCTCCTTTTTGTTCCTACAACACATTTTACAATTTGTAATTCATTGTCATGTACACACGTGAACACTATTGTGCACTCGGGAATGCAAGCATGTGTCTTGTGTCCTTCATTTCGCCTTGTTTTTATCTCACACATCACACACCATTTGAAAAAATCACATATCATTAACCAATAAAAGTCCTCTTAATTGATAAATTAAGATTTTTAATTTGACTATCCGTGTTCCATTGCATGCATGGATCAGCCAATACTTACCATGGGATTGCCCAATGGTGTTTCTTTGTCCTTTCTCATCAAGGTCGCCAAGTAGTCGCTTATTACCATTACCAACTTCGATGGAGGTTATATTCCTTTATGAACTCAAGAAATATAATTGTCGCCTATGTCTTGTTGCACTAGGGAGGAAAGAATTTCCACAACTACAAGATCCTCTCTCTTATGAGTTACCCACAAATAGGATGTTCTTGTTTTAACTTGCTAAAAACCCTCTAAATGTGTCTAAGCAAGAGGGTCATCGAAGGATCATTTAAGTTTTTTGTCGGTTTCGTTGTTGGATTAGAGTACAAGTGATCATTCTAATGACATGATAGAAAATGAACATTTTCATAAACAATGGGCTATTTCCATTAATAATTGCCCCATATAGGAGTAGTCAATTCGAGTAAAATTTGACTGATATTAACTCTAAAATGCAAATTTGTGGAGGGTGCATGTCTTTTGTCAAGTGGCCTTTGTCATTGTGACATATTCCCAATTACCTTAGCTATTCCTTGAAAGTATTCATATGACCTCCCAAGGTGATGGAAGTGTTTGTATAAACACTGATTCTTGGAGGGTTGAGTCGTTCTATGCTTGGCTGATCAGCAAACCAAATCAATATGCAACCCCTCCTCTTCAAACAAAGCAGGGGAGATAAATGATGTGCATAAGCCTTGCTATGCTTAGGCATAAGATAACCTTGGTGACAAGAGACATCAAAGTCAACAAGGACTTACCCTCTTGGATGAGTAGATCATCAAGCCCTCATCATGTTTTTATAGCTTTTAGAGCTGCCTCAAGATCTTGAAAGATCAATCAAGCAGTGAAGAAAAGAAAATGGAAAGAGGGGATGGAATAAGATAAAATGAATATGAATCAAAGGGTTGATGAATACTTGCAGTTGGAGGTTCACGTGGGCATGTAAAGATTGCTCACTAAATTGTAATGGGAGAACAGGGGAAGGAGAGACATATTCACTAGATTCTCCTCGTGCCCCATGTGCTGCTGCCATTCTTGAACTGAAAGCATGGTTGTATAAGTGCTAAAATCCTGAAAAATAATACCTTGTAATGGACACATGCAAACCAAATCCTGATCACGGCACTTGACATGTAGTTAAACAAAGGAGGACAGAATGTATATTAGAGGAGGAAGCATCTAATGTCAAGGCTGCACTTGCTTCATTTCTAGAAAAGGCTATATCACCTTTTCCTAAAGTGGCCCATGACAATATTTGGTTTTGTGAAACGTGACAATTCTTTAAATGATGTTTGAGAATGTTGGCCTTTGGAAGAGTGACAATCCTTTGAATGGTGTTGGATTATGTTGGCATTGAACAGACTTCTTTCTTTCAGATTGAAGCTTTGGAAAGCTGTGGAGCTGAACAGATGCATGAATTAATACAAAACCAAGCTCAAGGTTAAAATATCAAGAAAGTTTCTCTTGAATTTTGTAAGAGCTCTTTGTTTTAAGAATATACTAAATTTCTGCTTCTCTAAAATGCAGGTTTTTCCCTTAAAGCTTTGAAACTAGCAGCGGAAGATCCTTCTGCACAAATAACTTCTACTCCTTGACATGTGGCATACCCTTTTCCCGGAATCTTTGTGTTCTGTTAATATTTATTGTCCGAAATTGGACAATTATCTTCCTGAGGTGTAAAATCCGACTTGTGGCTGTTATTATATGCCCAACACATAATTTTAAAGACAGATTATGTCATCGTTACCTCTTTTAAGTTTTCTGTTTTTATTTTGCTTTATCAATTTGTTTCCTTAATCAAATACAAAGAGGACTTGTCAAGGCCTGAGGATTATATTAAAGTATGTGATAAATAGAGAAAAGATGCAGAAGATAAGTTGGCTGAGGCTGTTAAGCAGGGAATCCACAATCAGGTAAACCGTTGTTGATTGAAAGAACAGGGTAAAAAGTTTCTTTTCTGTAATTGACCCAAGTGTGACTAGATGCATTCGTTTTCAGAAAATGGATGATACTGAACCATTAAACCAAAATACCTGAAGTTTATAAAATAAAAGTAACTTGAACGGTTGAACTTTGCCCATGTAATTTAAGCTTGGTCTAATTGAATTAACACATCCGCCCTATTCAGACCAACTCTGTCATTGAATGTGACCTCATTTCTCCAACTCACTCCATATAGCCAAAACAAGAAATTGAATAAGTGCGTATGCTCAGTAGATGACAGGTACATGTGTATATATCCAGAAAGAGAATATTCATTGGATTTTTATGGTTCATATCTTCAGTCAACTACCCAAAACTTCCCCTTTTCTGGGGATGTTTCAAGGACATTGAGACTTCCAAAACATTTGTTTTTAATTTATTTGTATTTTAAAGATTTAAATACTAGTACAGATATCTTAAATATATCTATCTAAAAATGTTGATATGTATCAATATTGGGGCACTAATCTTGGATTCATCAAATCGTCACATAGTTTCATCCATTGAAAGACCTCTGCAAATTTCCCATCAGCTGGTGATGGATGGCCTCAACCTAGCTATACAATTGCATTGGGCTCAAAAACCTTTCCAGAAATGGGGGCGGAAATGGGCCCCATAATCCACTGTATGCCCAAGATATCTTCCAAGCAAGAAGGAATGGTCAAATGGACATCAAATTAATGGCAACCAATTTATTGACATATTACACCACTCCTCCCGCTCTACTTGGCTGTCATTGTAGGGTATGCCTATCTGCGTAATTACTTTTTCTTTTTGTATATATTTTATTAAATCTTTATTTTTAATATATTATTAAAAAAACCAGCCCCAGCCATCCCTGAAATCCATTAATTTTTGCCAGTCCAGAAACCCCGCACTGAAGACATGGGTAAACTATGAGTACATTCTTTCATTAGGATCTTCATTTAGAATGTATAGATTGCATGCTCATTCTGTACTAAAATATAAACCAAGTTTTGTATTCTAGATCTAAGATCATTAAGTAGTTGTTTAACATAGCGCAGTTGATAATTAATCAACCGCATTCTAGATCCTGTAGATAACCTGTTCTGTACTAAAATATAAACTAAGTTTTGTATTCTAGATCATTAAGTAGTTGTTTAACTTAGCGCAGTTGAAAATTAATCAACTGCAATCTAGATCCTGTACATAACTTACTCTCAAACTACCATTTTTGAATCAATTCATAATAAGCAAAGTCATCTAACCACATATGTTGGAATCGGAATGGTTTGCTTCCAAAATATCACTGTGACGAAATTTTGACCAAATAGAGAAGTAATCAGAATATGAATTATGTAAAAGCTATGTTGCCGGAACTTTTGCTGAATAATTACAAACGCTGAGTAATTTTCAGAAATCCTTGATATGAAACGTTACGGGAATTGTTCTGTACAATATATTATTAAAATATATATATGCGTGTGTGTGTGTGTGTGTGCATAGTACTATTTTAAAATTGTACCATATACCATAAGTGATAAGAATAACTGATAAAACACTCAAAATATTTTGTATTCATTGAATTATACATTATTATCATGTATACTTATCTCTAGAGAATAGGACGTTTGAAGAGTTTCTATCTGAAACTTTGAAACAGAAACGGGGGCCTAGGCGTTTCCTGGTAACAGAGTGTAAAAGTTCACATTCCAAAAGATACTTTTGCTGAATAATTACAGGAGTAATTAGAAATCGATCAATTGTTCTGCAATAAGGTTTGTATCATGCCATTTATTTTTCCATGTATATTTTCCATTTCTTATGTGACATCTACAGGCTCTTCCAATTGAATGAATTTAATTGAGTAGGCAGGAAGACCTATCTGATCTTTTGAGCTTCCACTTTTTCCCCTAAAAACCAAATGGCATTAAGATCACCACCAAAGATCCATTCTTGAATTTACGAGTCACAATAAAATTACTAAGTCATAGTAATAACTCTCGTTGGGAGTTTTGTGTATCATTGTAGATATTTACAAAACCCATATTATGACCGTTAGACTTGTAGGCATTTTTTTATGTTGCCGTGTATTAGCTTGATCGTTTCAGTAATTTGCCCAATGGAGGCGGCATAAAACCTGCAACAGTTGGGGAAAATCACATGTCGACATGAAGATGTTCCTCTGCATTTGAGAGGGGCAGTTCCCTTGTATGATGGGGTTTTTGTATTTTGTGTTTTTAACCGGAAAGCACAAATGGAGCTAAAATGGGAAAATGAAATATGAAGGGAGAGGACGGGGGAAGCGAGAAACCCACAACAGAATAGACACAGAGAACTGTTGGAATAACTCAAACATAAACACAACATAAAACCCTCTCTCACACATGAAGGGCAATACACTAGCAGATGCAGAAAATGAGAACCAGAAGCGCAAAGTCTTCACAACTCTGAACTGCACAGATATGGCACAAAGTCCACATACACAAACATTCAGCACAAAGTCTGAATATCAAGGCACGCACAGCAAGGAGAAAGGCATCATTAATGGCATCATTCAATTATAAATAGCAAGGCACGATTTTATGATTAAAGGGCATTAACACCTTAGGAAGAAATAAACACAACGACATTGCATTCATATATTCATGGAATTTTGGGGAAAATGTACACAGAAACTTGCGGCAGTTTATCTCCAGAATTCAAAGAGAGAAAGAGAGGGAGACCCATTACAATTGAATTTAAGCCCTTTTATAGATTTTTCATCTATCAGTAGTTACATAACTACTTTCAAGTTGACTCAACTTGAGTTACATTATGATATTTTAGTTAATTTGATGAACAAATTAAGTAAATACACCATAATTACAACATTTCATTAATTCAAGCAATGAATTAATCGATTACATTTTCTTATTCTTTTGAGGATTTATTTACTTCAGCTTTAATTGTTTCTTTTGTCTCTAGATAGTTAAAGCCTTCCTTGGTTGCATTTTGTTTGCTTTCACCTTATATAGTAGGGGTTGAACATTTCTTAGCTGATCAAGTCCATTCTTGAAGTTTAATAGCAGTCCGACTAGCTCTGGAGCATTTCCATCTGCTATTCTTTTGACATCGCATTGATATCTTCCTTAATTTCCATAAATACTACAATTTTATCATCATCAACTTGTTCTCTAGATTTCTATTAAACATTTCCCGCTTAATCTGACCTTTTTCTTCAACATTTTCCATTTAATCTGACCTTCACGAGCATCTGAATCAGCATCACATACATTTTCCTACTACTAGCATCCTCCTCTTTTAGGCTATCCTGGTTCACATTTTATAGTGCCATATCCATTATGGTGAAGAGTATTGATTGGCACATTTGTTATTTGCAAGGACTCTCACTCATCATTGCCTCTCATAGTTGCCAGGGGATCCCAATCAACAAAACTCTCAGCGTTACCATCAAATCTTCAGATGGGAAATTGCTCGTTCTCCTCATTGTCACATCCAAAGAATTTAGGCTTGTTATTTTATAGAGGCATTTTGTCAAACAGTTCACATGTCTGCTGTATACTCTCACATTTGCATCCTTCGCCAATTTTTTCAGCTTCTTCTTCAGTCTCTCCAAAATGGCGAGTTATCAATAGATTTCTTGCTCCCCAGTGATGTAATAGATATCTGTATGCCCCTCTTTCATCCTTGTAACGTAGTCTTTCAGACTGGTCATGTCATCACCGCTCTTTGTCAAATGATATCTCAGCAGATCAGCCAACTTTGCATTGTTTTGGCTATTCTCGTGAATTCCCCGCTTTCGATGTTCTTGGAAAATGCTTCATATATCTTGGCATAATCTTCCTTGCTATCTGTAATTTTGTTGAACATTTCTATTCACTTTTTCACCAAGTCTTTCCTGATCACCTTAAGAATCTTATTTTGCTGGAGCATTTCTCGAGAGATGTTGAGGGGCAGATCATCAGAATCTACGACGCCTTTGACAAAGCTCAAATATTTGGGAATGAGCTCTTTCTAGTTGTTCATTATAAACACCCTTCTCACATAGACTTTTATGTTGTTAGGCTTTTTCCTTGTATCAAAAAGGCCAAACAGAGCCCTCCTCGGCACAAACTGAAAGGTCTTGAGTTCTAATTTGCCCTCCACAGAAACATTTCGAGCAAAGCACTGGCTGAGCTTCAAATTTGTTCTTATCCATCAAACCTTCAAACCAGATTTTGTCCAAAGCATCTGAGGCATTGCTGATAAGTTCCTGAAGTAAAATCTCCTTATTGCTATAAAAAGTGTTAATAATGAGACTGAGAAGCTGATTGATTACCGCCTGAAATGCAAAGGTTTCCACCTCTCCTCCCATATCAACTCCATATTCTTAGGGCACTGCGTTCAACAAGGAATCCTCAATATCAACCCCTCTCTACAATCAAGTGCCATTCTTAATACTTGGATGCATCTATTCTTATTTTGCCTGATCAGGTTTAGAATTCAAGTGAAACTTATGCTACAAATAAAGCTTCATCGGTTTATCGGATTCCTTGGGAATTGGAGGAACTACCTTGCTATAATGCTTCATCCCTCTCTTATCAGTGTCATCACACCCGTCAGGAACTTGAAGCGGTTCCGAAATTATTTAGATTTGCCGCATTGGTTCCCACCCCTTGTCGGTCACCAACAATATTCCCAGAATTCTCATATCGGCACATCTCCATATCAGGGTACATTAGTAACAATGGAATCATTCCATGGTTCCACATATCTCCCGACAAAGCAACAAGAAGAGCGTTTTAACAAACAAACACATTTTAATAGTACATGGCGAATTCCTTATGTTGTGCAGCAAGGTATGATTTTGGTAAATTCATAAGCCTCTTTTTGGATCTTTTCTTCTCTTTCCACATGTCACATGGTCTCGAGCTTTCTTTTGAAATGTATTTTTGAGTGAAGGCGCCACCCCACATGTTCATCCAACATCCATCTTTGTCGCATATTTTGTCATCCTTGGATCAGTGGTGCCTGATGATCTAATAGTGTCCCTTCTTGAATTTCATCATTTATACATAACTACTCTCGAGAAGAGCTCTGCCACATACATTTCAAGAATAGATCTCTTTGAAATAATTGGGCCACCTATCATTCATCTCAACATTGATGTTTTGGAAGCTCTTTAAAGTCTGAGCATGTGTCTAAGCTTCGTAGCCTGGAGCAGGGTTTCGTAGTCCTACGGATACATGCAATTTGCTTTAGCTTGGTCGCGTCGTCAGAGTAGATAAGGAACGTTGAATTGGAATGTGAAGTCAGCATTGAGTGAGTAGGTAGCGACCAAGCTTGGCAGGTTGGCAGGTTGACTCGAGCGCATGACGTCCTTTTTCAGGGAGTCTGTACAGTACGGCATGTGGTTTGTACTACATGCAGTTTGTACTATGAGTTATTTCTATAAAAGGAACCCATGGATTGTAAAGTTGTACAATTGTACAGGATTGTAATCATTAGAGCTAGTGTGTGGTGATTGCCATTGATGTAACAGCAGATTTATTCCTGAGTAATAAAATACTGAGAGACCTTTGCCCGTGGTTTTTCCTGGTACATTACCAAGTTTTCCACGTAATATTTGTGTATGTGTTTTAGATTTGTTTATTTCTTATTGCTTTCACTGTGATTGTTTCTCTTTGTACTGTCTATTTTTCTAGCACATTGTAAATGTTCCATTGATTCTAGATATGGCCGACCTTGCTGCTGCAATATAAAATGATGTCCAATTCAAAAACAAGTGAATTGGTTCATTCAGGGAACAAAACAACTGAAGGAACATTCCCTTAGTTCCTATAACTAGCAACTTGGCCAATGAGCTTGGAATTGGCTTGTCATTTATAGCCCATGATTCTAAGCATAATATGGTAGAACGATTAAGACTTTGAAAGACTCGTGACATTTTATAATCAAAGAGATGACAAGGTACTTGGAGTATTTTGAAAGTTGTGCTAAGCAGGCTAACTCAAGATATAAGCATGAATTTGACTTTTGACAAAGACCATTGGGGATTTGGCGACCTGACAGAGAAAACAAATAGTGTTGGGATCAAAACGAGACTAGTGAAGTCAACATTTAAACATGGGGTGTTTATATTGCCGATTTTGACATGATAGGATAAAAACGGGAAGTTTCAGACAGTCTGGTTTTGCGTGACAACAAGACAAATCCCAAAATAGCTTACTAGCCAATAACAAGACCAAGTTAAAGGAACAAAATAAATATAAGTTGTGAAATTTTTTTGGAAACAACATAGTAGGTGTTTGTGTGACAACAAACTCATCCCCAAAATAGCTTACTAACCAATAACAAGACCAAGTTAAAGGAACAAAATAAATATAAGTTGTGAGAGTTTTTGGAAACAACTGAGTAGGTGAAACCAAATCCAATGTTTCAGACACTTCAGAGGACCCGTCGTCAGGGATAAGATTGAAGCCATTAATTATACTCTATAAAATTGCTAATCCCCCAAATTAACACCGTGGTTTAATACCAATTGTATGCCATCCTAGAATTTTCTGAAGGCTTTCTATCAAACCAAGCACAGAACTTCAAGTTTCTTGCAGAAGACAGAGTTAGGTTGACAGTTTTTAATTTTTGCCTTCACAGCCTTCCTTTTAATCTCACTATTCATCTCCCATACATTCCATGAAAGTAACTTCATTGTCTCAATTGATTTCCATGTGAGCACTGGATGTTCTTATGTTTTGTCCCCTTCCCCAATTTGTTCACAAAAATTGTTGCTCTTTATTTCCTTGCATTCAAGCATTGTCTTTTTGTGCTAATAGGCGTAAACAATTATTATGTGTCTTACTACAGGAATTCATTGTTGTAAATGTAGACCTCTCAAAAATTTGAGAACAAATGTTTTGACACTTAGCCATTTGCAACCATGCAGAATTTCGATACACCTATAGTTTTTAAATTTGAGTATCTGTATTCCATTGTATAGATGGATCAGCCAAGGATGTTCCGACGGTGTTTCTTTGTGTTGTCTTCCATCAAGGTCATCAGCTAGTCACTTATTACCATTATCAATGTTTGAAGGATGATGCAACCCTTGATTAACTCCAGAGATATCATTGTCACCAATGCCTTGTTGCACAAGGGGAGAAAAGGATTTTCTCTACAAGACCCATTCCTTATCAGTTACTAGCATATAAGATGATCTTGTTTTAACTTGCTGAAAACCCTCAGAATATGTAGGATGTGTCTAAACAAGAGGCATCGATAGATCATTTAAGTTTCATCAATTTCCTTGTTGGACCGAAGGACAATTACAGTACAAGTGGTCATGCTGATGACATAACATCATACACGAACACTTCCATAATAAGTGGGTTGTTTCCATTAATAGTCACCCTCTTTAAAGTATAGTCAATTCCAAGTAAAGGTCAACTCATCTTGACTCTAAAACACAAATGTGCAAAAGGTGCATGCCTTTCATCGAGTGGCCTCTAATATTATGACATATTCCCCAATTAGCTTATAGCTATTCCTTGGAGGTATTCATATGAACTCCAGAGGTGAGATAAGTGTTTGTATACACAGACAACAATTCTTGGAGGGATGAATCTTCCTACCTTAGCCAATCAGCAAATCAGATCTATACATGCAACTCCTTTTCTTCCGATAGGGCACGAGAAATAGATAATGTACATAAGCCTCCTAGCGACTTCAGAATGCATAGGCATAAGGTAATCCTAGTAAGTGTGAACAAATTCAACAAGGAACTTACTCCCTTGGATGATTAGTATAATCAATCCCTCATGTTTGTGTTTTTCTAGCTTGTAGAGCTGCCTCAAGATCTTGAACAACAATCAGTCAATGTTACACAAAATGACACCCAAATCCACCTATCTAGAGTTCAAAAACTCCCCCTCTAGTCTTCTGCCCCGGCCCTCAGCCATCCCACCTACACTCTCCACCTCACCCCCATATGAATCCTATGACAAGATTGATTGACAGCGCTTAGAGCATGGTCCCATGGAGAGGGGGCTGCATAAAAATCTCAGCGGGTGCTGCTGAGTGAATTTAGGAGCATATTAGCTGTTTTTGGGTCCCATGGTAATATTTTTTTATTAACATTTTCTGCTGAGAAATAATAGGAGCCCATTGCAGTTTTATGGTCCCATTCTGCCCAGTGTGCTCCAAAGCACTGCAAAAATGAGATTTTCGTTTTTTACAGTATCCACCTCCAAAGCACTGCTTTCAAATAATGAGCAGATGCAGGGTATATATTGCCTGGCGGGAATGCATTTGACCCTGGCAGTAACTAGCCCCCTTTGCCAGCTTATATTGTACGCTGGGCAGTCCTCATTCTCTGGTTGAAGTGGCTCTGCTGCAATAGAACCTGTAGTAAGAAACAAGAAAATTCTAATGGAGTGACATGACCCTGGGTCACTAGGCTGCATGTATGTCCTCATTCTCAACCTATCAAGCGTGGACTTTGGTACAAAACGGACGCCTTATATGTACTGAGCAGGTTCGTGACAGAAAAGAAAAAAAGGGAGCTAAATGATTGGAAATGAGGTTTCATCACCTCATAGACTGGAATAATTCAATAATGCTACACTCTGAATGGTTAGATAAATGGAATTTATTACTTTGCAGCCAGCCCAGACAGTGGGTCTTTAAGTTTGTTACAATGTCAAAAATTAAACATTCAGGGCTTCAAATTGGAACTGTTTTAGACCACCTTTTTTTCCTGGTGCTATATATAAAACAAGTAAACTTACAAATTGGAGATCCTTGTCAGAAAAGCAATAAGTGCAAGACAAGAGTGGTGTTTAGGAAAAGTGCCTAGTATTTCAGGGCAAAACAGTTTAAGATGTTCCACAAAGAAAGGTAAAATTCTAGGAAATTATATTCTATAAAAGAATTTTCATGGAAAAGAATAATTTAACTTCATTTTACTTCAACAATAACCGCTGTTTAGGAAAGCTGCCTAGAATTTCAGGGCATAACAGTTTAACATGTGCTCCATAGAAAAGAAAAATCTAGGCATTCATATTCTGTAAAGGTATCTTTCATGGCAAAAGACTAATTTGAATTCATTGCATAAAGACAATAAGTTGTGTTTCCGAAAACTGCCTAGTATTTCAGGATAAAATAGTTTAACATGTATTACAGTGGAAGGCAAAATTTTGGGCATGTATATTCTATGGAAGTATTTTCATGGCAACAATACTTTATATTCGTCGCATAAAAAAATCTCAAACAAAGTTTGAAATTTTAGATGACAGGGTTTATAAAAGAAGTGAGAAGAAAACCTTACTAGTATTTCAGGGTAGCGCATTTTAACATGTGATACAAGTAAAGTTCAAATTCTAGGGATTCATAAGGCAAAGCAATCATTTAAATTTTGTCGAATGAAGACAATCAAAGCCAAATATTGAAATTTTAGATCTGAAATATCAAGGACATGGTGTTAATGGGAAAACTGCCTACAATTTCAGAGCAGAACAGTTTAACGTGTCGAAAACATCACCTTACAAGAAGCTTCGTACTATCTCAATTCAGATACGGCTAATTGTGTCTCGTGGGATTATTTCTCCGATTCTAAAAACCTGTATAAAATCCTTACGTACTAAAAAAATGTAATATTCAAGGAATTCGTATTCTAAAGAAGTGTTTTCATGGCGAAAAAATAAAAGCTCTAACTTTCAGATCTGAAATGTCAAGGACATCGTATGGCTCGTGGATTAATAGAAAAGAAGAAAGAGTTATATTCGGAAGATGATTAATTGGACGGCCAGAAGCCATGAATGGCATACCCGGTCTTCCAGTTGTCAAGAGATATGACCTTCTTGACAGCGAAGAAGGACAGCGCCATGGCCGCTACCATAAGCAGGCGCTGTGTATTCTGACTCCTCACATAAACCAGGAAGTGCGTCACAAAAGCCAACATTAACCCCACCGTCGTATACAGAAACCCCACAGCGAAACCTTCCGCGCCCAGCTGCATCCCCGAACCCTGGTAAAAGAAGACTAATTTGGAGGGATCGTTTCTGTCCGTCATAAATAGCGGCATCTTCCGAATGATGTTGAACATCGCACCAGAGACGCTGAAGAAATAGATGAAAATAGCACCGGAGAGCCAAAGCTTGGGGTCGTGAAGAGGGGTTTCTTGAGTAAGAAGCTTCTTAACCACATAGGGGGCGGCGAGGAGCAGAACTCCGCCTACAAAGAGAACCTGTTTTTGGAAATGGCGGCGGGGCGTTCGATCTCGCCGACGCGCAACCCTGTCTTGGATTCCACAAAAGCGGCCATGCTTTCCGCCGTGCTCCCACTCTGGCCATGTCCATTGGCTCCGAGTCCTTGAGACCTGCATTGCCAGGTCCAACATGGCGGATGTGCGGCAACGAATTCACGCCCATCTTGGCGAAGCTGGCCTGCGACTCCTTGAATTCGATGTCGCAGAAAAAGAGCTTTGAGAGTCCGGGGTTGTTGCGGATGAAGGTGGAAGCCATGAGTTGGAATTCGGCGCGCAGGTCCTGCAAGCGCAGGTCGGCGTTGTCTCTCATCTGCACCGCGTCGAAGAAGATGAGGAGCGAGTAGGGTTTGGATTTGGATTTGGCCGCATAGTGCTGCAGCGAGGCATCGTCCAGGTGGATTACGCCCCCAGCTGAGCGCTCCTGCAGTTTCACCAGCTCCGTCACCAGATCTCCATTTTCGTACCTCTCTGCAAACGCCGCGCTCATTACAACAACCACCACCACCACAACCATTATCGCCCCCATTGGACTGCACCACGCCATTTCTTGGTCTTCTCCTTTCTCAGCACACTGGCCTAAAACACAATTTTTTCCCAGAGTTACCAGGTTCCCCTTTTTAAAATTCAAGATGCTGTGTCTACTTGACAAAAAGAGAAGAGAACTCAAAATACAAGAGTCAAACCATAGAAGGTTCTCGGAATCAAGTCATGAATAACAATGTAAGGTACAATTCCTCATAATCGAAAAAAAAACAATGTTTAGTTACAAGAATTTAGCATCTTAGGGTAGTGGAAGTTATTACGCCGAAGACGTTCCCCTATGGGAAAGGTTTTGTGGACATTCATAGGGATTATGTCAAATTTGATGGTCATCTGGATGTTTTTGACTTTTCCTTTTTGTATGTTTTAATAGTTGCATTCAAATGCGACCCAAAAATAAAATATTAAAAAAAGTTGCCCATCCCAAAATAAAAAATAAAAATTATATCAATGAATCACAATTCCGTTATAACTTATGACCATAATAAACTAGAACAATCCACACGCAACATGCATCTTCCACAACCCAATTCAATTTAGATTTTTCGCATGCACACACTCGTTTTCGTAGCCCAATTCAATTTAGATTTTTCTCATGCACACACTCATTTTTTCTGTGCTTAGAGTTCTATCTTGTTATAATCGGCAGCCAATATGGAACAGACTTCCCAAATTAAGTTTGAAGAGGTAAAACTAGTCTGTATATGATTTATACATTACAAAATAGGAAAGTTAAGCAGAACTCACAATGTTGTTGCCCTTATAGTCATGTGTTTTTAGAGCAGGGGATTAAAACTACGGTGCTTAAGTTTGTGGTCTTTGATTTGTTGATGACATTCCCATTCTCATATATTTCACGACCATGTGCATCAAGACGAGTATAGGAGCCTTGGCAGGTTTTTGTTGGCCAGCAGTACCAAATTCATCGACATTTGTCCAAGAAACATAATCAAAAATGACATCGATTCAGGATCTTGGTGGAACCCCATTCTTGCTGCAAGTTCTTGTGCTCTTTTTACTGCTTCATAATTAGAAATATTTGCATGACCTCCTACTCCAGTCATTCCAGCAAAATTCATATTTCCTGCAGATACTAGCATAGATGTTGGCATACTAGCTGACACAAATGCTTTAGATTGAACTGTAGCCAAATTTGTCATTGCTACAGGCACAAATTGGATGTTGATGTTGGAGACTTCAGAGACGTTGCCCCAACAGTCAAAGTAGTTGTTGAAGATGATGTTGCAATAGAACTTGTACCGGCAGATTTATTCAACTAAGGCAGTTTCTTCAATTTTTCTGAAAGCTCTTTCTGTATTTGTAATGCCTTATTTGCCTTGGCTAAAGCATCAAGTGACAAACTTCCACCTTTTCCAATCATTGAAGCATTCCCATCTGTGTTGGTTTTCCCAATAACCTCATGAGATCTGGCAATATTATCTACCTTATTTTCAACTACATTGGTGGTAAAAACTATAGATACCTTTTTGTCAAAGAGAACTTCAAATAGCTATGGGGATAGGCAAATCCTTTGATGATTCCTTTGATGCCACTACAGTTGGACCTTGTTGAACACCATTAAAAGAGGAAGTGGTGTTGCCATTCCCTGGTCCAATGTTGTTGTGCTTTGCATCAGTTGAATCTCCTCCTCCTCGTGCATGCCTCTTAGCCCGCTGGTATTCTTCGTATACAACCGGTCTACAAGCTCTTGGATATGACCTTGACGTATAGTTGTGCCAAGAGGTACCGACCTCACTTCTTTTAGTAAAAAAGGAAAAATTAACTGTAGAGCATAGATAACATTGATCTTGATCTGAGAAATATAAACATCAACACAACTTATGCATGTAAAGATCATTTTCTCATGTCTTTTGTAGAAACAATGTGATAGTTAATAAAAAGTGGGTTGTTGTTTTGGGAACAATGATCATATGATAGTTCTTTATTTGCTGAAATGAATTTGAATCTATTCTTGTCCAGAGGAAATGAAAACTAATGCAAAGTCCTATTATAAATAAACAACTTGCATTTACAACTTTATTCGCTTGAAGATGGGCCAATGCATGCACTCTTGAAGAATTTGGGAACATCTATTCATATCCTGCAAAGCGGTTTAGAACTAAAACTCAAAGTAGATTGGTTGAAGTAAGAAAGAAATTTTTGATGCTTTCAAGTTTATTTTTGCTATTCATGTTCTGATCGGTTCACTATCTTTGGGATACAGAAAATGAAACTTTTGAATGCTTCTTAGATAGAAAATGTGTGTGTGAGAATATACAACACTCAACACTCGAATTTTTTTACATATTTTGATATTTATACGGCCTAAACAGGGGCTCAATCGTCCCCCTCAGATGGAAAATTATATGCATTCTCATATGTATCTTTCATTTGCAGAGATGTCAGAGAAGGAACAATGGCTCTACAAAGAAGGAAAGGGTTACAACTGCATCATAACGAATAAGGAATCGACATTTAAATCGAACGTTTAAGAAGTTAAAATCCTTTTCAATCCCAATCATGTATTGTGCCAAAATTAAATCACAACACTGTCCCAGGTCAAACAATGTTTTGTGAAATCACCTCACCAAGTCACACAAACAAATGCCCATCAGAAGTGTTGCTTGTGCTCCCTGTAACATCTTTGTGCTTACCATCTGCATATCCCTGTAACATCTTTGTGCTTACCATCTGCATATTCATCCAAATACCTCCTGTAATTATTACTAGGGGTCATTTTGTTTGTTTTGGATATTAGAACTTACTTTAGAGCAGGCACGACAACATCGACTTTAGAACTCTGGCAACTTCATGCATGGTGGATCGATCAGAGGGCCGTTTCTTGGTGCAAAGCAAGGCCAACTAGAAGATTTTTCTTACAATCCCAAGACTCGTTGTTGTTGTTTGTTTTGATAGAATCTATGTTCACATGTTGGCCAACTATCTTGAATTAACATCAAGTAAGCTCATATTGATATAATTTTTGCTACATTAGACAAATAGCATCGTGTGTATGGGATTGAAGTGAAATTTGTAACCAATTTTGTAAATTTGTTAATACTCGAACGGAAGTGCAATTACATGCACTCAAAATTGCTCAAATATACACATAACAATAAGACTTGTTTTTTACTCCTTTTTTGTTCTTTTAGCAAGGCTTCAAATTTGGCACCAGTTAGGATCATATTAGGAAAGGCTTCTCTCTTTACACCAGCTGATTGCATAAAAATGCTCATAAACAAGCTATGAATTATTACAGTCCATGAAACACAATTCACTAAGGCATTTTGTCAAACACAAACAAGCACCATAAGAATATATGTTATGTTTGAAATAACAAAAATGTTTTCATGTTTCATAATAATTTCTCTAGCAAATCTTGAAAATTTACAACACTCTGCTTTCCATTTTCTAAAATTTGCAACACTCTCACATGTCAACCTTGTTTTAGTTCCTCGTACATGTACACCGGTTCCTCCTCTCCTTCTAACTACTTTCCACCTTGCAATCCACCATCCACTCCAACAGAACACCCCACATGTCTTCATGTATTCATGTTTAGTTTAAAGAAACTACTCCACAAAATGCTACCACTCATGATATAAGATTTGCAAATGTATATGTACAAATTTGTAACAAGTTTGAAATGTAGAGATGGAACCTTTAAATGTAATGCTTCATCTATATTCTTACACTTACAAAATCAATCGCACCCCTTATCAACTTCAACTACAAAAGTAATAACTATCCCTCTAAATCAAATAACATATATTGTTCCTGCATTCACATTGCATTGTACACATGCGATTCTTTAGTAAGTAGGTTGTGAATCATCAATTTAAGTTTCATTCTTATTGATTTCATTACATACTTTTATTTTTCATGTGGATTAAGTAGAACATAATGGGATGCTCAATGTGGATCGCCAAGAGACATCAAGGACTCAAGCTCTCCCCATATCTCACTTAGAGAAAGTGTTCATTCGTCACTCCAGTTCATATATAATAAAAGTGTTTACCATCTAAAGTCTAACCTCCGGGTTGGCTCACTCGACCTCGACCATTGTTTTAGGTGGCTCATGCCATGGATTTAAATCCCACTATTTACATAACACGTGTTAAGGGCTCAATGTATGCTACTCCATATGAGGTTGATCGGTGGTTCTCACCTTATGTTAGAGCCTCGCTCCTCAAAGCTTTGACTCACTAGGTATTCACTAATACCTTATGATTACCAAAAACAATGTAAGTTATAAATTTAAATTTGAATTATAAATAACCATATAAACATATAAAACTAGCAATTGCACTTGAGGTGTAAGAAATGCCCAATGGGATAGAAATACAATCTATATATGGAAATGTATCAATCACATGTTTTGGAGATATGGAGGAAGTGCTTTTGAGTGAAGGAAAACTCCTTGTTTTTCCTTACAAATACATGTTGTAGACACCTAAATTCCACTTTTGCAATCTTATTGTCAAACGCACACAAATCGCTCTCGTTCTTTTACCAATTCCATTGTAATTAGCAATTTTCACTAATTAACTAACGTTTCTTACCACTTTAGCCAATTAACAATGCTTTGTTGATTGTGTAACCCCTTTCGCATTCAGGATGCCACTTTACGGTGAATCGTAAGTCAAAATCCTCTTCAAAACAAACAATTAGCGATTATGAGCTAATTAAGCCTATTTTGCCCTTAATTTGGTCAATATGCCCTAATATTGGCTTAAACCCCTCTTCCAACCACTCAAAATCACCCCATTCACCTCCACAACATCTCAACAAGCTTCAAAAGTTTATCCTAGCCTCCTAGTTGACCCTAAGCAGTTGATTAAGGCTCCACACCTCTTAATCACTTGTTAATTCACTAATTGTGATTAGATTGATTAGCAAAGCTTAATCATGATTAGCAATTTTAATCTAATTTGGGGCTTTTAGTCCCACATGCACCAAAATATTAGTTTTCCTCAAAGTGAAAACTATAAAAACAACTCACCTCATTCCTTTATATTTTACACCATGCTTTGATTTGCATCTCATATAATACATATGATCCATAGTCAAGTTCAATCCTTGCCTAAAGCCTTCAACAAGGTTAGTAGATGAATATCTAAAGTGACTTAACAAGTCATTTGGAGAGGTCATTTCACCATTGTTTAGAGTAGTAACCATAACCATTTGATTGCCCTCTTAGGTCTATTTAGGCCCATGTTAGGTAATTAAATCATATTACAGACATGTTTAGTTAGATTTTGCATTGTTTTCATACTAGTTAAGCATTCATTTTAGCTTCTATCTTAATGTTACATTCCTAGACTTATAACCCTTAGCTATTAGGTGGCAATGGTGTTAGCCTTCCTTGATTAGCTTTGTAAATTTTAGGGTGTTTTCATTTGGCACGCCTGGTGGGAGCATACCCCATTGCATTCATTTTTCAAGCTTTTAAACTTAGTTTCAAAGTTTTTCATTTCAAGTTTTCTATATTAGTTTCAAGATTTCTAGTTTAAATTCAAGTTTTTTAGATTACTTTCAAACTTTCTAGATTAATTTCAAGCTTTCTATATTACTTTCAAGCTTTCTAGATTACTTTCAATCTTTTATAGATTAGTTTCTCAAGCTTTTTAGATTAATTTCAAGATTTTTAGAGTAATTTTCAAAGTTTTGTAGATCAATTTCCATTTTTATTGTTGTTTCAACTAGATTAGTGGTAGAATTTGTGTTTTCATGTTCTTTTCAGGATATAAGGAGGTGAAGTGTTGTCGAAATTCATTTAGATATGTTAGAAAATGACTAGTTTTCTAAAAATGAATACCCTAAATTCTTGGTAACTCTAAAACCTAAATTTATGTTACCATTGTATATTTCAATTCAATACCTTTCCAATGTAAAAAAAATGGAGTCATTTCGAGGTTGGGAGCAAAATTTGTGGCCTCCAAAAGATAGTTTGAGTGCCTACATGAAAGAGAGTGTCTCGAGCATCTAGAGGAGCGCCCCAAGCATGTAGAGGAGTACATGTGCATTCAAAAGAGCGCCCCTATAACACTAGAATTTTGGCTCTAGCGAAAAATGTGTTTGTGTATGCAGAAGAGTGCATATGCCTCATTGGAAGCACTTATGCATAATTGATTGTGTAAAAAGTGACATAGGGGCGCATGTGCCTCATAGGAAAAATGTGCATGTACATTACTATGAGTGCATGTGCATCCGAGAGGGCGTGCTGTGCATCATTGTGAGCGCATGTGCATGACTGTGAGTGCATGTGCATCACTATGAGCTGCCTTTGCAACACCGATTTTTGGTCCCGAGTGAAAAATGTGTCTTTGCATGCAGACAGTGCCTATGCCTCACTGAAAGTGCCCCATGCATTACTAATTGTGTAAAAGTGATAGAAGTGTCTACGCATCATTATGAGCACCTATGCATGATTGTGAGAACATGTGAATGACTATGAGCACCTGTGCATCCAGAGGGGTGCCCATGCATCAAGGTAAAATTTTCACAAATTTCAAATTTTCAATTTTGGTGTTTTTAGGATTGTGGTCATTTCTTAAGGGTTTTTAGTTGTTGTTTTTGTCAATTTATTGATTTTAGAGCAATATTCCTAACAAAATTGGCTTAGGGTTTGATAGATGATATGTTTTCATACTTTGTTTTGAGTTTGGAATAGGGTTGTGTATGCTCTTCTCTTGCACCTAGTGTGATCTTGAGAACCAAAAACACCCCTAAACCACTTTTTGCTTCTTGAGAGTAAGTAAGAACAATCATCCTTCATTTTTTAAGGGAACAAACTTGCATGTTTTGACATATACTTGATCTTTTAGTTTAAGAGCTTTTTCATTTGATAAACAATCAAGACTAAAATTTGTGTATGTTCTTCCCTTGCACCTAGTGTGATCTTGGGAATCAAAAGCAATTTTAGTCTTTTCATTAAGAAGCACTTGGATTAATTGGGAATAAACCTTGTTTTTGCAAAGTTTGATGGTAGTTAGTTTATTTACAAGCATTTTCATGGCCATATTTCTATGATATTGTGAATCTTTTTGAACTACTAACCATTTGTGTGAAGGACCTAACACTAGTCAAAGAAAGAAGGGCTCTCTTCAAACCAAACTCTAATATTCATGTGTGCTTGTAGGTTGCCAACAGTGGTCAAAACCAAATTACTTAATCCAAAAGATTAAAAAATACACCACTATATAAAACACTTGATTTTCAACGTTGGTTAAGAGCTAAAGCTCATCCATTCAACTAGAACATAACCTCTTTGGAATAATCCTTAAGCTCACAAGAGGGGTGGTTCTAGGAACCCTAAAGTAGTTCACACAAGAGGGAACCTTGTGAATGAAACAAGAAAGTGCTCCACACTACCGAGTTGTATTGTGACCCCAATGAAAGTATAATTGAACGCACTTCGGTGCTCATTATACTGAAGGGGGTAAAGTAAAGCCGAGATACTCTCAAACTAGTCAAATAGGTGACTTGTTGGGTAAATTCCCTAAATTATTGGTAACTCTAAAACCCAAATTTTATCTTACCATTACATAGTTCACTTCAATACATTTCCAACAAAAAATAAATGGAGTCATTCCGAGGTCGAGAACAAAAGTTATGGCCTTTGGAAGATAGGTTATGCACTTAGTGTTGCTCAGGGGCCCCGTGATGCACAAGCACCCCAATGATGCACATGCACCTTTTATTCAACATGAGTGCCTTTTCTTTAGTGGGAGTGCCTTTTCTCCAGCGTGAGCTCCTTTTCCTTCTGCGGTGTGTTTCTCACCCTCGAAGTGCCCTGAAACCGCGTATTTCTTCTAAAAGTCTTCTAACGCTTGCCTCGATGATTATTTTTAATAAATAATTATTTTTGCACCCGTTTTGGTACGTTGGGGCATGTTTTTACTTCCCAACGGCCTTTTCTACTACCTGGGGCATATTTTTTCCTTACGGTCACTTTTAGCATTGTCTCGCGACTCGTTATCTCTTTTATAATATTTTATTTCATAAAAAAATTAAAAATAAAACAATCAATTTTTATTTTTTTTTATAAAATCATTAAAAATCCAAAAATTTGCAAAAATTCAAAAAATGGTAAACAACATATACACAGCTAAAGGCTGTGTTAATTGCATTATCCTCGAACATCAAAATATGTCTTAAAAACCATCTTTCTAAGGTTCTTGCTTGTTCTGGTCTCAAACAACTTGCGGATCATCATGATCTACCTCCATTAACAAAAGTTAGGCTACATGTTATGTTGGTACTCCCGTGTAATAATGAGTTGTTAGGACGGTGTCATAGTGCACGAAAGCTTTTCCATGGGACTACTTGTGTCCTCCATTATTCCCCTCACATGTATCCTTGCTTGGGGCACCATTTTAACCTTGTCATTACAACATGAACATTTGGGAATCGCACTGACAATAAAAAAACATTGGTGTAACTGTCTTAAATGTTGTTTGTTTGAGTGCGCACCACATGTGACAAGATAAGTTTTGGTGCCATCCTCTTATCCCTGGTATTTATAGAAATTGGAGTGCTTTGAATGGGCCAAAGAACAAGATCTCGGGAGTACCCTTAGAAAAGAATTCCTCGCGAGAGGTTTGAAAAATATTTATGTGAAGGGTCAATGAGTGGGCCATTTAAGCAGAGGGTAGAAACATGGTATGACCTACTTCACATAGCCTTTGAGGAGGAGTGGCACATTCCCAAGGAGCTACCTTCGATAGTAGGCAAGGTAGTACAGTTCATGATGTACCAACACTTCTACATCGCATGATTTGCTATGAGGGATGGGACATGGAGCCCATGGTGAAAAATTCCATATTCCTTCACAATGCACTACTTCTAGGCCTTAGTCCACACATTTACTGATGTGATCCATCTAAAATTCAACACAGACAAGGTAGACTATGACTACCACACCCTCAGGAAGACATATGTGTATCCAAGGTTGGATTTCCTAAATTGAGAGGCTTATTTAAGACGTCATAAACATGAAGCTAGTAAGCTTAGATATTGGGGATAGTGGAGCCATGCTTGTATATGTTCAACTTAAGCCTAGGATGGAGAATAACAAGTATGTGGAGAATGCGTTCATGCTCCCAGAGCCGCCTAAGGTCAAACATACAGTGGAGAATGTGCCATCTTCAAAGCCTATAACAACTATAGAGGTAGAAAACAAGAAGAAGAATAAAAAGATAGTGGGGGATTGGATCATAGAGGCCGAGGTAACCCGAGACAGAGTGGAGGTAGAGCGCATGGATAATCCACCTCGAGCATAGGAAGGAGATGAGGACTTAGACATGGATGCGATTAGTAAAGAGCACCAATTTAAGAGGGTATTCAAAAGAACAAGGACCCACTGGTGCAAGAAATCCACAATATGTAAGAAGATCACCACGAATATCTCCTCAAAAAGAGGCAACTGAGAATAAGAGGAGAAAGCTAAAGCTGAATGAGGAGGCAAAGGAGTGCGAAAGCACGCCTGAACCCAAAGTGCAGCCGGAAGATGTGGAGGATCCCAGAGATGAGGACATGAAGGATGAAGAGAAAGGAGTGAAGGAGGCGAAGAAATAGAGCATGAGCAACCTCGCACGCATGATACTGCTCAAGACGTCGAAGGGCCAACTCCAAATCTTGGCGCTTAGGTTCCTAAAGGGCCAAGAACAAAGAGAACAAGTGGAGAATACGTTGTGCTAAGTATGGGCTATGCTAAGGACACAAAAAAAATTGTCCGCACCCATTTTCAAAGCACAATGTAGGCCTTAAGGAATTGTATGGATGAGAGCTGATGGATGCAGACATGGCCACCACGTGCACAAGAAAAAAATTATCCTGGTCCATGCAGACCCATATGGACGAGCCAAAATTTGACGTGTGCGAAAGAATCTTGTGTGTCAAGGAGAATAAAGAAGGCACCCCAAAACAGACACATGATAGTAAAGCCTACTCTAATGTCTAATGAGCATGTGAGCAATTCCTTGGTTAAGGTATTTACGGAGGTTCCGTAGAGGAACATTGATAAGGCTACCACTATTATAACACTACTTGAAGATAATAAGGCAAAAAATGTAGAAATAACACGTTTAAAAGGAGAGAAGGACCTAGAGTAGAAAAAGAATGAGGCCTTCATTAGCGTGGTAGAAGAGATTGGTGACTACGTAATAAAATCAAGACCACACCTGGATTCCAAGTTACCTGATAAGTTTCCTTCGGCTATGCATTACATGAGCACATTAGTTGATTTGGTGCTTGAAGATGGACCGATTCGATGCTAGTGCCAAAGGATCTCGAGCGGGAAGCGAGAGCAAAGCAAAGGCCTCCGTGTTAGGAAAATTTCAAGTTACGAGACCTTACTCCAAACTTTAAAGGATGAGATGAAGAAAGCATATCAAGACTTGAAAATATGTACAACACCGTAGCGGTGATCGTGGATTAGGACTATGATTGAAGATAATGAAGTTCTGAAAGAAATGAAGGATGAGACTTTAGGACACGTAAAAATATTAGCATTAGTGAAACAAAGTGTGAATCCCTTGCAACAACACAAAACCCACATAAGGATGCTGATGAGATTGGAAAGCTCATAGTGCAAAAAATATGGATCTTCTCAGAGGGAAGGATGCCTTCTATGGCTAATGTTTTCCTAGTACTGTAGAATGAAAAGGAAGAGATAACCCAGGACGAGTTGGAAGCCATCGCCACGCACGCATCCAAAGAAGACAACAACCGTGTTGGATGATTGGAAAACATTGGAGGCTGAGATTAAAGTAGGATATCCAAAGTTGATCTTCCTAGTTGAAGAGGAGGGTGTCAGAGAGTAGAGGTCTATTCTTTTGTATAATGATTCTTTACATTATTTCTTTTCTTATTCTTTATTGTTTGTGAAAATCAAAATAAACCCCATTTTCGGGATGCCAATGTACATTAGTGTGGGGTAATGTTGAGGAGAAATAGTATGACACTGAGGAGAGTGCACATAGAAGAGTCACACGCGGGAACAAGATGCATTTGAAGGCATGGAAGGATAGGGAAGGAAACGTGCGCTAGGACAAGTTGATTCGGGACTTAGCCATTTTCATGGATACAGGCTATTTTTGGAGATAGTGTAAAACACACAACGGGATGGAGACTTACACGACACACAAATGTTATTTTGAGATGAACGTCTACTAAGTGCCATAAATGAGTTTGGAATAATAATAGGATTACTACCGCGCTAGTTAGCTGTAGGAGATATAGTATTAGTGCACTTGCGTGTGTGCATATTATTGTAAAGGCGCATGGTTATTTTCAACATGTGACCTATTTTGGGAAGTGCGTAAGTGGTGAAGGGAAAGTCCCCACCCTTATAAATATGTATCGAACCATGTAATTTAGAGAGACAAAGATAGTGTGTATAAGCTATTATGAAGTTATGTTCTTTGGATCTATTACATGCATAACTAAAGGTGATATTTTCTAATGTAAGGAGCTTTTATGTTTTACATTATTGAATATAATGGAGTTTATTGGATGGATAATGATGTTAAACATGAATGTAATGAATAGTCCTTGTATGGTTAATCCTATCATTTTTATTATTTAATTCATGATTCCTTAAGATCTAGATCTAGTTATGATATGGGGAATGCTTATGCTCTTTATGGATCTCGCATGCATTATATCTTCATCATGCTAACATCTTGCACAAGAAACTCTAAGGAGGGGCTCGGTAAATTTACATGCTTCGGTGAGCACTCGCTTAGGTTGAGTGATGTGCCAACATGCCCGGCTTATTCATCAGTAGATTCTAGGCTACATCATTGTGCTGCAGGCAACAAAGGTCACCGACCCTGTAATCTAATCACCTACCTAGTCAAGGTAACTACCTATACCTATGCCGCCATCAACTAAACTCTCAGTGCAGTCACCTGTCCCTATAGGGCATCCCTCTGAACCATCAGTGTGGCTAAGTCTAGCTGACTGGACATGGTGGTGCTACTTGTAACTCTATTGTCCACCACTATATGTATGCCACAGTGGTCCCTACATTGTCTAATCTCCCATCCACTGGTACCTCCTCCTTTCCTATGGGGTTTGTGGGCCGTAGGTGGAGACAAAGGTCTCTCCACATCATCCATACGATACTGTAGGAAGGGTGGTGGTACATCCTGCTATAATCCAAACTGACATCAGACTCTTTCAACTATGATCATCTCTTTCTCACTGACACGTTTTCCCTATATCCATTGCAATAATTATATATCTTGTAGCTCTTAGGTCATCCCTCTCGAATGCCGGAAGCTAACATAGGGTCGCGGACTATGTCCATCACATACGCACTTCTAACCGTCACATGTAGTATAATACATCATGCACAACCTCCTCTACTCGAGGGTGGCCACCTATGTCCACCCACCTCCTATAACCAATAGTCCTCGTGGCCGCACTATCACAATATGCTCGTATGCCCAATAGTGCAGTAGGAATGTACAATAGATGTTATAGCGTCACATCCTCTGGTAAGCCCACAACTCCCTCGTATAGATACACTAAATATGCAGGTGCCTAGGAAAAGTAGACCCGATCCTTGATCATATCTCACAATACTCCCATCAATCCTCTAGAAACTAACCACCCTTTGAATCGAAAGTGCATAACACCCCACCACTACCATCATCAACACTGCTAACTACGCATCTCCTATGGATGTGCAACATACAAAGCCCCATAAAAAGATTGACATTGTGCTCAATCAAGTCACTCACCATCTCCCCAAAATCTACAATCATCGCCTTAAAGGCTCCATCCACTCATACCGAATATACCAACTCACCAATAATAAACAAATGCCTGCAGAATCTTGTATACGTCCTCCAGTGTGATGGTCATCTCGCTGGTGGGTAGATGAAAGGTGTTGGTCACTGCATCCCATCTATCGATGAGAGAGACCATAAGAATGTGATCCCATTGGATCCACCTATACCACTTGATGCCCACCAAACCAACCTCTCGAATGTGTGTCCACTCCTCCTCAGTGACGTTGGGTCATATCTCCCCCAATAATGGTGGGACCCTATCCCACATCATCAACTGATGTCGTGCCTGCATCCATAAAACTCAACAATGTCAAGTACTAAACTACTTTACTCATTTCTTCATACCTAATTACCCCACCCCTATCGACACCCCATACCCACATTTTTCTACCTACCTATATATTTCCTATCTACTTCCTTGACCTATCATTTATTCTAACCCAACTTACCAAGTTCCCATACTCATTTCATCACCGTGACCTAATCATCAACTATTACCCACCTATATTTACTTATATTTACCCCACCCACCTAATTTTATCCCTCATACCTCTCTGTTTTCCTTATTTACTACCTATCGACCCTCCCATTTCATTGTTCACCCCATTTTGGCCTTCTAAATTTACCCTATTTGACTTGGTCACTTTTCACAGTGACCGACATCGGTCATATTGATTGATATAGGTCACATTGAACTTATGTCGGTTGCTTTATTTTCCCACCGATACCGGCATGATCGACCGATGTTGGCCACGACTGGATTGATGTCGGTCTTTGGTTCTGGCTCGCATGCACCCAAAACCCCACACCCCCAAATTTCTAAAAATTTAAAAACAATCCTAAAAACTACCCAAACACCACCCATACCCCACCCATTTCCATTTTATAACCTAATTAAACTACATTACACCCGCCCCATACCCACATTCTTCCATTTTTTAATCAAATTTTGAATTTTTCATTCCCACCCCCATTTTTTTCATTTTTACCTAAAATTCAATCAAAACAATTAGAAAGGATTGAATCCTACCTCTACACACCGACATCTCCTCGCTTTAGGATCTTCGGTTTTCTAGCCGGTGGTCCTCCCACACCTCCTCCTACTACCGCCATGTTTGAATCAAACCCCTGGCTCTCCACCAATCAAATCATGCCAAAAGATCTCATAGGCCCACCTCTACACCTCTCCAACCACTCACCTCTCTCCAAATCAGCCTAGAATCTAGCCCAATCATGGTCACTCTCGTCAATGGTATGAAAACGCCTCTCGATTGTTATTTTCACAAGTGGCAAATAAAAATGAATCCATAATTCATGATTTTACCTTTTTATCCCAAACTCCGACCTGATCGACGTCGGTTTCCCTAAATCGACATCGGTCATGTGCCCTAGTTCACCATGCTCACTTTCACTTAACCGACATAAGTTGGACATGACCACTATCAGTTAGCCCTTTTACCTAATTTCACCATATTGCCCCACCTATGCTTGCCCGTAGCTCATTGCCACCTAACCCAAAGTTGACCTTGACCTTACCCCTTACCTTAATGACCTTATAACCTTCCACCTAACCTCACTATCTATTGGGGCATGTTTTTTCCCCTAACTTGGCCTTACCTACGGTCTTGTCCACCTCACCCAACCAACACTTGCCTATTATGACACTTGAATTCACGTATTCACTAGATCTTGCAATATGATATTCATGTTATTCAACCTAATGACCTTACCTTTCCTAACACCATGATGTTTATCCTGACCATACCTTTGGTACCCTAGAACACAACCTATTGCTCATTCCTAAACCTTTCCAAGTTGTGTTTCAGACCATATCTTATACCTTAGATACCTAAACCACTTCAACCTTGTTTGGATAAACCTATCGACCTTTGATGAAATAGAGTTTGTAAGCTCTTCAACCCGTACCTTATCGCAATCTATACATGTGTGTGCATTTGATTGTCATTACTATATAACTCAACCCGACAATACCCTTACCCACCGACCCTTTCTTTCACCATTTACTTATTTATCAAGCCACTCACCAACTTCGTGCCCCACCTCATCCGTTCTGGTTTGAGGGGATCACCTTCACCCTACTTGGGGTAACCCAACCTCCTCTCATACCTGGGGCACCAACTCCTTGTTTTTGTCAACATCGCTACCAATACAAGCTCCGTGATAAAAAGGGGCAAATGTAGACACCCAAATTTGGGTCACATTCCCCTGGTCCCTTTTAAGTAATTAACATAACACATTTAATCGACCATAAACCCCTTTACCCCATATTAATATTCATCCTCACATTATTAATTAATTTAATTAATTTAATTTAGTTGATTTAATCCTCATACCTCCACCTCATCATGACACCTCACATTGGACCCATTCCAGGGGGCATTTAACCCACAAAGTGATCTAAGTCATCACCCTCAAGACCGAGTCATCACCCTCAAACACTGAGCTATAACTCTTAGTGCTTAGTCACTAACTTGACCTAGCTAACTAAGACCTCTTCTTAAACCTAACTGAACCTCTCCTAAGTTCTTCCTACCTTCTCTCATGTGAACTCTACTATCCTAAGCGGACTTAATGAGGAAAGCACACCAAATCTGGGAAAATCTACCTATTTTCGGTAAATAGGTCTATTTTTCCCTAACCAGCACTAGTTTACCCACGACCGACGTTGGTTTACCTAAACTGCTATCGGTTCCTTTATATACAACTTTACAACTCTTTACCTAGGTTGGTCATTTCAGTTTTTGGGACTTTTATTGCAATCAAGCAAGGATCTCAAAGCCATTACTTCATCCAAATAACGTCTACACATCATTAGAGAGCAATAAAAGCCAAGGATTCCCTTCCGCACGATTGGAAATTCACGGAATACACAGATTATATTACCGCGACACGAGCCCAACCATTTCGTCCATCAATCACCAACCCCCTTTCAACCAAAGGATCTTCATAGCAGCAAGTAAGTAATGAGATCTCATCCATTTGTGCTTACTTTATTACAGATCTGTTATATCTTTCAATATTTTAAGTTTTTACTGTTAACCGGATATCTCCATCTTCCCACTAATTCACCAACCCAACCACCTTCATCCTTTTCACCTTTTTGACTCTCTCTCTATGTATTCCCGAGTCTTCTCGCTTATATTATGAGCCTAACCACACCCTCCTCACTCTTTCAGGCAATCACGAGAAGCCCAAAACCATTTTTATTAAGTTATTGTCATTTTCTCCCATTGATGTCGGTTTACCCTCGTGTGCATGTATACTTTGCTTGATGCTAAATCAAATGAAGCAAGAACTACCACCTAAAATACTTCTACAATTTAGCTAAAACAAAGCATAAACACCATCAAGATCTAAACTAACATTATAACTTTGAAAACATGAGATCAAAACTATGCATGCTATTTTAACATCTCTACTCTCTAGATTACCAACAAGAATGAATGGACCTATTTAGCTCCAATGGCAATCAAAATTGCTTTGTTTGATCCTTAAAGAATGTAAGAATAGGAAGCTTTAGCTCTTAACAATGGTGACCTCTCAATAAAAAAAAGGCAAGCTCTTAGTCTATTTTGCTATATGCTTTACATTTGCTTTCTCAAAGAGTTTAGGTGTAGGTATAAAGGTAGAAGGAGGGCTCTTTATATAGCCCAATGGATAAAGGAAACACTTCGTCCCTTTACATGTGGAATAAAGATAAAACATGATTAGGAATGGATAAGGTTGCTTTATTAAAGGTGACCTTATTTTAGAAGGGTTTAATTTATGCTAGCAAGTCATGGGAGTTGGGGGGTGTTTTAATTAATCAAAGGTGATTAACTAATAGGTAGGTGTAAGCTTATAGAAGCCAATTAGAGGAATATTAGTACGATTTAGGCCATTATGAGGGGATTAAATCAATTAAATATTGATTTATTAGTTAAATGAAGTGGAAGGCTAATTAATTAATAATAATTAATTAGTTTGGATAGAAAGGGGTAAATAATTAATGGAAGGTCGTTAATTAGGTTGTTAGTTGGATATGCGACTTAATCAATTAGTGTATTGTAATTAATTAACGACAATAAGAGGGGATATGAGCACTTTTGATGATATGTCGTTGATTTGCGAGAAAGGGGATAATTAGCCAATTTAAGTATTTAAATTGCCCCTACATACCCTACCGCCGCTCTAAGCCAATCCTCTACCAACATCGGTCCACTTGACCGATATCTCTATGTTATTTTATACCACTTTGACCGTAAAGCCCCCAATCAACTAAAACTAACCTGCACCTCACCCAATCATTCCCATACCCTTTATCACTTACAAACCCCAAAATAAACAACCAAACCTCTCGGTTCCAATTTTAGGTTTTCCTCGTTAGATTAGATTTACTTATTGTATTTGCATGAGATACCTAAATCGTATAACTACAGTAGGATTTCTTTAATTCATGATATTTTTTGCATTAATTTGTATTTAAAAGTGGATTAACAACCTTCTAGGAAGCACCACGCTTCTTGGATCTAACATTTGTTAGGCAATCCACTAACCTATATTATTAATGTTATCTAGTGGTCTTGTTGTGTTTCTTACAGTTGTTCCTCCTAGCCAAAGGGAAGCTCTTCATGATCAACTTGGATCAAAATTCATTAACACACGCATTCAATATTTGACCTACATCTTATAGGTATTCCTCCTAACCTATTTCCTATTCAATTTTAACCAACAACAAATTAGGTGAAACAATATGTAGAGATCTCTATACAGGTGGGCCAACACACATCGTGCCCAGGCATACCTAGTACTCTCCTCCTCTATCTAGTGGAAAATATCATGCATCTTATATAAGATGCCCACACCACCTCCCTCTACTGTAATAGATGATGCAATAACCATGGCTATAAACTTCCATAAGCACATAACCCCTAATCTCAAAATCACATCCAGACTAATATGGGCCTCGGTAGGTACTCAAGTCCCCACAAAATACCGCCTAGCAGCCCACATCTGTCTCTCCATATTCTCCACATCCATGACATGTACCCTCTCACCAAAAATAGGTAATCACAATATGTGATATACATCCTCTAATGTGATTATCATCTCACTTATAGGTAGCCAAAACGTGTAAGAGTCCGCACACCATCTCTCTCACAAAGTTATCAACATAGGAATATTATGGGGCACATCCCCCATCCTCGCTATGTGTTGCAGATGGTATGGTCCATAACCTCCCAATCATCATCTGATAAACCCAAACTAAGAAATGTACTCAAGTGGCAGCCACCACGGAAATCCCTCAAATGGATATCCCTCTACACACCAAAAACAACACCAAACACAACATTAGAACACCATATAAATACACACATGTTTACTTACGACATCACTACACATAAAATTTCACATTTACACTATTCTCGATCAATTGACACTTTCTCGACATGGGCTCCTGAAGTTGGACTAGGGCGCCCAGGAGTAGGACACCAGCGCCTATGTCTGGGCGCTCATGTCTCGAAGGCCACTAACACCTTCACCACTCTTGTCCAGGTCCAAAATTCCTAGAAAAATAAAAATCATAATTTCACAAAAAATCACTAAAAATGATCACTACAAATACATTTTTCAAAAAAATTTACACTTACCAACTCCATTGTCGTAAGCGATGCCACAATGGTCATTACCATCTCGAAACGGATAGGTTACGGTGCTTTAACTTGTGGCATCCTTACACACTCAGAAATCACTCTCACAATCACAAAAAGATAATGAGTTGACTAATCACTTTTTCACCTTACTATTTATAGTTACTTTTCATTACCCACTCTGCTATGGTCATTATTAAATGATCATTTTCTCAACTAATAGACACCACATGATTTTCATCATATATCAAGCATTTTTACTCCGATTTTTATCGCGTTTTATGCATTATTTTTAGCATTTTTCCTACCATCGTATCGTACACAAAATACACATGATATTTCTCCTCAACATTGTCTTTCACTTGATCTACACATGTTTTTTGTGATATCCATCATACACTATCTATTACTTGCTTACATTTGGCTCAACGTTTATTATCATCATCACTTCCCCTTTCTCCAAAAGTGAGGGCATAAAATTAGGGTCATCTTATAATTTCCCTTATACCACTACATTATTTTTCTACACTTCTAATTTTTCATTTTCGAACATTTACTCGATACACCATATTTCATCATTTTCTATCGATTCCCCTAATGACCTAACTTGGGCAACAAGTGTAAAATATCTCTATAAGTAAAAGAATCAAAAAACCAATCAATCAATCAATCAATCGTATAACACTTAAAATTCTAAAACAATCAAAATCATACCAATAAATCAATACAATAAAACACATTCGGCCTCCCGATGACCTAACTTGGGAGTTACATTGCTACTTTCCTAGATGACCTAACATAGGAAATTATTCTACATTTCACATTTGCTTTCGATGACCTATCATGGTAGCCATCACACACATCGCATCGACACCTATGGAGTGGGGAAATATTTCCTTTTATATACTACTCCTATATGGGTCAACTTTTTTTGATCAAAAAATTGGATCCAAAATCACTAAAAATTTGATCTGTGTCCGTCTGCAGTGGTTAGATCTTTTGAGGATGTAGTTTAAGGCTGGAGAATAACACACTTTCAACCTACACTCTTCCTCTGGTGGCAAGATGCCCAAATCCTCTAGTTTTTCATAAACATGCAATCTAGTTGGGAGCTAATCACTCCTTACCCCATCACATCATGTTATCACACAAAATTCAAAATCGCCAATCATTCAACATAAAAATCATCATTCTCATTTAGTACACCTTATCAAGGTCTCATGTCTCTCGTTATGCTACATGGATCAACATGTTGATCCATGGTTCATCACGCTATATGTTCTCATTCGACACACTCTTCTACCACATATGTGCATTCTTCTACAACATGGGATTATTTAGACTTCTCTCATGTATACATCTCTAACTACTTTATGTTACCAAGCTTTCACTCACTAATATAAAGTGGGGAAAATGTAGTCATAAAAGCACGCAATTAATACTTAGATTATACCGCCAAGTATGTTGTTTTATATATGGATCTTGCGTAAGAAAATTATTCACTAATGACCCATTCCATAGTTTAGTCGTTTGTCTTGTTGGTCTTTATTGTTGTTTGTCTTGCACACTTTTCACTCACTCGCATAATTTTGGTCGGGTTTAGAGATTCCTATCTGTTAATTCTCACTCAATTATCATCACTAATGTCTGACTAAGAACCTAGAGAGGGATTAAGGCGCCTGGGGCACCCTGGTCCTAATTTTAGGCACCTTGGTCCCCGTCACACTTGGTTTTGTTTTGACATTTGAGGTCGGTATTTTTGGTTTTCCTCTCATCTCCCGAGGTACTAGTCGACATGTTGTGTCATTAGTGTCAAAATTTGAGCAAGAGATCCCTATATAAACACAACATACATACTACCTTATGGGAACACTATTTTTTTATCAAGGGATAACTACCTACATAGAGCAAGGGACTTAATTTATGAATTATTCTACATCACACACTACATAGGAAGGGGAATTTCATTCTATTCCATCCACCATTTTTCATTTTATCTAGCTACTGCATGTTATCTCCACGTCATTGATTTTAGGGCAACCTAGGCACATTATTGCACACACAAGCACACAAAACTAAATTGGTCTCGATGTAGTGCAACGCTTAGTTGTAAGTCCACCATTATGGTCACTGACACAATCCGAACCCTTCATTTTCATCTTTATTTTTTAGGGTTTGATGCTTTTTGTGGGGTTTATAGGTGATTCTTTATTGTAGTTTTACAACGACATCAACGAATCAAGTACAACATCCACGTGACCAAAGGTGAAGTATTATGAATACCTAGTGACCATACCAAGATCACATTCTCGAGTCGTTCTACGCATCGTGGTGCCCCAAATGACCTCATCCAACCCCGATGCACCCCATTTTGGCTAGATCTACCTCCACTATAATTTTCTGAGGTTCGTTGTGATGCTTTGTTCCACCATTCCATCACTTTGTTCAATCCCAAATCACTGTGAGGTATGTCTAATTTAGGTAAGTACATTTCCCCTTTTATTTCGTTTCATTTATAATATCAAATAAATTACTTAGAATTTACATTACTTTGTATGTCTTTTATCATAGCTATACATTTATGACTTTGATAAAATTATCATTTTTATTGAATCACAATCCCATTTGACTAGCTAGGATTGTGCTTGCATGATTGTACTTGTTTGAGTGTTTTTTTACATCTTTAGCCATCACACACCTACCATAAATCACACCTTTCACATCATCCTATAAACATAACTTAACATAATCATCCTTTTCACATAATCAATAAACCCTATGATAAAAATTGAACACATACCATTTTCCTTTCATCCACCTACCATCATTCACACGTTCCACAAATAAAAATAATCAATAAAATTATTTTCCTAATCAATAAATATTTAAACTTTAACCACACACCCTTTAACCTTCATTCAACTATCACCATCCAATCCATTAATAAAAAATCAAATAACTCGATAAAAATTTACACTCCATCACTAAAATTTAAAAGATACAAAGAGCATTTAATAAACATCCCACCCATATTTCACAAAAACATCTTACAAAGTCCACTTAAATACATCATATCTTATCTATGTAACTTAATCCATACCACCACACCTAACCTAAATAACCACAGCTCATCGTCACAAATCGTCTCAATAATCTAACGTTTTCTATTAGCATCCCTATACTTACCTAGGTCTAAGAGATCCTACAACCTTTAATCTCACACATCCCTCCCAATCACAATAATCACTACATCCTCACATCTTCACTCAAAATCTACATATACACTTTATCTACGATCTCTTATTAAACTAATATAATCCTATTAATCAAACACCTTGCATATGGACAAAACATATTTATCACTTATCCTATTATTCTAAGCGCTTAATATCAAGGCACATCCAAAGCCCTCTACTAATGAGGAAAATCCTTCTTCTATCCTCTTAATACCTCCTTAACTTCTTCCATCCTAAAAACAAGGCTCAATTACTAAGATTACACATTAGTTAAATACGAGATCTTATCTTTTCTTCATCCCATATATCTCTTATCAACTTAGCACATCTTCAATCTATCCACTCATCTTAAAAACCACTAGGGTCTCATGGCACCAAGGAGAATACCTACTCGATCCCAATCAGGAAACGACGATGAAAATAACCACCATGACATATGACATGACATATTCAATCATAACTATTATGATGCCAATGCAGAAGAAAACTACACTTGAGGATAAGATGAGGAAACAATGGTCAATACCAATGTAGTGAGGATGATTCAAGAACATATTTTAAGGGAGGAAAAACATGATAAATGCTTAATCATTTTTTTGATAAAAACAAAGACGCTCTCTTACTCCAATTATATCATATGGGAGTGAAACTTCCCCCTGATTACTATTCTCATGACCAACTCCAAAGTCTCCTCCACGATGAAAATGATTGCAATGGACAATGGCCACCATCCCCACACCATCGTAATCCAAATAACAAATCACGTTGCATACAGACGGGATAAAAAGAGAAACCAATAATCCACATGTATTAAAATAAGTCATATTATCACAACTACAACAAATGAGTAACCAAATATCTCAATTAACCTCACAACTTGGCCCACAACCATCAAATGACCATGGATCACAACATTCTCAACAACCCAACTTCAATCCACCACCCATCGATCCTTAAGAACCCACCTTGGAGCAAGAAATAAAGTCTATAAAGGAAATTCTTCGGGGTTACAACTCGGCACATAAGGACAACAATATAATTTCGAGGAATTTTGTCCCTATCCATTTGACCATGATATCTTAAGGGTCCCTTTTCCACCATACTTTGAACCACCTAAATTCAAAAATATGAGGAAAAAGGTGATCCCTACGAGAATGTCAAGAAGTTTTATATGCTTTGTCAAGAAGTAGCCTACGACGACTCTTACCTATCAAGATTCTTCTCAATAATTTTAGGCGGTCCTACACTTGAATGGTTCCTTTGCCTACCTAAAGGTTTTGTCACTACATTCACCAAATTATCTGAAAATTTTGTCAAACACTTCTCCTATAATGTGGAACATGATGTCACCATGATTGATCTATGTAACACTAAATAATGCAATGATGAAGTATACTTCGTCCTTCCTACAATAATGGCAAGCCCTTACTAGCCACATTCCATGGCCTATCCCTAAAACTAACTAGTCACCATTTTTGTCACCAATCTCCATCAAGAGCTAGCCTTCCATCTCCAAGTCCATTGTGCTAATACATTTGATGACATCATTGAGAAAGGAATGAAAATTAAAAATCCCTTGTCGCCAAAGGCCTTATCAAGTTGTATTCCCGTGATAACTACAACCAATCCAATCAACCTTCCACATCCGAGAAGCCCAAGTACATTAATAAGAACAAAAATGTTGTCGGTGATGGAGTGACAAAAACCAAACATATCCAGCATGTCCATAGAGCTGCTGCTATATCCATCCCTAAAGGTCAACCTCGGTCCACCCAAGACTCAAAATGAAGAACATACACCCCTCTTGGTGAATCTATTGAAGTAATCCTTAACAAATTAGTTGTTGCTAATATGGTCATTTTCCCCAAAACTCAGCCAATTGATGAGTCTCACCCAAACCCTCATGGTTCAAGGAAAATGAGTACTTGTAAATTTCATAAAATCATCACCATGCTACCAATAGGTGTATGAAACTCAAGAATTACATCCAAGATTTGATTGAATGAGGTGAAATTGAAATTGAGAACAATGCATCTTCCTCCTCTCAAAATCAGAAGCTTGAGATCTATTAGAATCCACTTCCTAATCATGGTCAGACCCATGCTTCAAACCAGGGTCAAAAAGTTTGGAAAGAACCCCGAATCATCCAACCAATGTTCTAATCACATCAACTACCATCATGTACCATTTCAATATGAATCCCTTATTGTCCACATCTATGATTCCCCATATCAGTAGCTACTATAAAAGTCAAATGCCTTCACCAAACCCTCAATCATGCAGCTTACCACTCAAAGGAGCCATGTAGTGGTCCAATGATATATTCTATCCTCCTCAAATCCACCACTATAAGCCCAATAAAATATCATTAAACAACTTGAGAAGACCCTCGCACAAATATCCATAATGGATCTTCTCAAAACATTCTCTATACACAAATATATCCTTTATCGATCCCTCCAAGAAACTTTTACTCCAAATTAAATCGACCCACACAGTTCCAAGAACTCATCACCCATCTTTATCCCCATTCAAAAATTCCCATCACCTTCACTCAACAATACCTACCATTACACGGCCCAACGCACAATATTTGTAACATTCCCATTTTAAGACTTTAGAAACAAGGGAATTTTTTTTTACATAATGTTCACTATTCTAAATAAAGCATTATTTAGAACAAACATTCCATGCCAATCAATCTCAAATAGATAACCATATGCAACTGTAAATGACTCGGTGATCCATCGATCTATTCATTTCATAACTTAGTAATCTACCGATCTATTTATTTCATAAATCTAAGTATTGAATACTTATCGTATACTTGGTTTTTCCTACCCTAAACCGGTACTGAGTGATCTATTAAAAGAACATATATGAATATTTGTTACTAATATTCATCTGATATCACGTTGCTTTAAACTTGGTGACATAGACAACGTAACTAGCAAATTTGCGATACTTTGGCCAAAGATTTACAACATACTATGTATGTCACTATTCCTAGATGACATACTCGTCATTTTGGAATATGTCCTTCACCTCACTCCTCTGTTATCATGAATGGTCTTTACTGACTACCGTTAGTCCACTTGCCCAAATTTTAACCCTAGCCCTGGTTAGAAACATAAATCATTATAGGAAGACGCTCACAATGACTTAGGGTATATGGGCATACTCGGTTGACCTAAGTCAACCAGGTGTGCCAAGGTACCCTGAGCCATTGAAAGCTACTACCTATCCTAAACATGCCACTAACTTGACCTAGAGAGAAACTAAGTTCAAGTCCTTATTTGAGTGTAGATCTAGATGATCAATGCAGAAGGGTGTTACCACATGTCAATTGCAACGTTGTATCCTCGAGAAAACCCTAGTCTTCTCAAAGGTACATCCTGTAGTTGGCGTGTGCCAACATCCTATAGAAACTACCTCATCATGATGTACATACCCCAAGGAGGTTATTAATGTTTAATTAATTTGGATTATAAAATAGATTACAACATCTATGCTAAACCCTAATCCAACACTCCTTAAGTCCTTGTTCTATACTTGAATCAATTAAGCATTAAAGAACTTCCTTTAACTCATGATTGCTTTTAATGTTCATTTATTTAGTTTAACAACAATTAACCAAAATAGGACAACAATATCATAAGTTCCATTAAATATAACTTAATCATTCAAAGAAGGTGTAACAACCAAATAGGTTCAACTAGAGTAGACTTTCTAGGGAAATGAAGTCTAATGATTTACAATCATATCACCATTCTTTAGATTACATTCCTTTTAGTGAGGAAGAACCTTCCTCTACTTGATTAAGTGTTAGGGTTTTCAAACCCTTCTTATCTTTCACAAACTCTATAGTTTTATTGCATATTCATTACACATTCCAATACTATGATAGAATTGTTTAGATAAAAATCGTTATCCTATGCAACTTAACAAGCTACAACTTATTAAGGGAGATTAAACTAATTCCCTTTTATCTAACTTATCAAGTTTATCCGAATTAAGCATATAACAGATATGAATAATATCATCAAGATAGGAATTCCATCTTCTTCATAAATACAAGATAGTTTACACAACCAATACAAGTAAATCTCCAACATTCAATTCCTCATTATAAACTTATTCATTTACAAGACTATGTATTTCAGGCATGTTGTATAACAAACAACCCCATTTCGAAAAGAATACAACTTTTCTTTTTCAATACAATTCAAGAATGAATCGAAACTCTTTACATAAGGTTCAAAATTAAATAAGCCCAATACAACATGAAAGTTCTTGTCCTCTTTAATCACTTACGATGTCCATCTCAAAATTGCTAGCACGGGTCAGTTCAATGAACTGAGCATGATAAGCACTAAGCATTAAAGTAAAGTGCATTCCACTAATTACTTCATTAAACAACTTTGCTTTCATGAAACAATTGATAAACATCATGCAAATAATCATAAGTAATTACATCTAGAAGGAAGTACAATTAAGAAATCTGAATTTACTTTTAAGAAAGGAACATATTATAATCTACAACATCAAAATTATACCACAAGACTTAATTGATCCTATCAATCACTTTAAATAGTCAACAAGTCTTGTCATTAAATTATTTCATAAATTCATAAGGATAGAAGGACACATTTAACTTTTTCCAATCTATAAGGAGTTAGTTACAACATATATGATATTAGTATGTTTCATCCCTCCATATAGACAAAGAAGAGAATCGAATAACGAGAAGTTCAATCAATAAACTTATCAGTCAACAGAAAAAGGATCTCAAACCAACAAGGACCCAAACCATATTTCATTTCATTTATACTATGAAATGAAATCCATCATCTAATACAAACTTAGAAATTCTTAAGCTAGTTCCCAAAAGAGAACTCAAAACCAATGCACAATCCAAGCATGCATACTTCCAATTTCCACTGAAGATTTACAAACTAATTACCTCTTTTCATTCACCAAGCTCAAGTTTAGATTCCATTCTCAAAATGAAATTCTCAGTACTATCTCTAAACAACATACTGTCCCCAAGAGATCCTAATCTCTTCTCTGACTAAAACTTGGAGATTCGTTCAAAGAGTCCAACAAGGAAGAGAAATACACAATAGTGCAAGATAGACAAGGGTCAATAAAACTCATAGACCCAAGGACTGAATTTCCAAGCATTCCAATAGGGATACTATATCCCTTCATACTACACTAGTATACAGGTTTAAATTCAACATATAGATGAAATCCATGAATCGGATGAAAGGTTAGAAGAGAGTAAGGAACCAAACAGTTCATCAAAGACAAATATTGTCCCAACTTCTTCTAACACGACTAAACAGAATCACCACAAGATTCTCGAGTTCCATTAAAAGCTTATGATAGGTAAGAATTTTCTCAGCATCAAGACAAAAGGAAATAAGTAATACATTCAATAACCTCTACAATTGATACGACTGTCCAAAACAAATCACAATTCTAGTCCATCAATTCCTAAGAATTTAATAGCCAAGCTTCCCACACGGTGGCATGAGATTCACTCAGGCGGAGAGGGAGAGGTTTTTCTTTGATATCTCTCACTCCGTCGAAAGTTCAAGGGAAACTATACAGTCCAGGCATAAGCCATAAAATCATTCACACCCAAGGAGCGACACAAAGGAATTTTATGAGGAGGTTACTAGTTCGGCATCCAACCAAGCAAACTCTCAAGCCACCCTCGAGCAGATAGTTCAAAAAGGAGATGAAGTCTCCAAAACCAGATAGACCAACAAACCCAACTCACAAAACAGGTAGAGAATAAAGATTTACAAAAACTAAATACTTGCTCAGAGACAAATACGAGCATCAAACATAAATTCCAGTTTCCCACAAGATTCCATTACCGGTTCGTAAAACAAAAGCAAATCCAAAGCGATTCTAGAGTTAATAATTCCATAAAAGAATAAAACCCTAGCTCGGAGTAAAAGTACAAAACAAACTCACAACTCGACTACAAGTTCATCATAAGAACCAAATGTAGGTACAGTGTTGAATACGAAGGTTCATCCTAAAGTATAGATCTTACCAAGTTCCATTCAGTCCAAAACGTTCACAAGGCCCCAACAAAAGCTCAAACAAGGCACAAAGCTTCACACAAGCTTAGAACATTCATGGAGTTCTATTACAACTCCCAAACACAAAACTTAGATAGAGATACAAAGCCAACCAAACAACAATACCGGTTCAAAACGGCCAAGGAGCTTCTACTTCAAACTCAACGAGCTAAAGCTCTTAATGATAGTTCAAAATGAAACATATGGCAACCCGTGCCCATTCAGGCAACACCAGATTTGAATACAAGCTATAGAGCTATCAAAAACAAGTTTAAGAGCTTCAAGTACAAGTCACGAGTTTCAATACTAATTCGCATGAAAACCTCAAACAACCAATATGTACAGAGAAATTTTCCAAAAACTACCATTAACAACAAAGGATTCACATTCCAAAGCCCACATAATTTTCAAGAATACATGTAAGTAAATAACCAGATACATCATGCAAATATAAATTTCTAGTGAGCAGAATTGTTTTAATGAATCATTTAGAAGAAAGCAAGAAATCTTAATGGGTAGAGCCTATCATGCCTGATAGTGCCTCTGCCGATTCGAAGAAGACTTCCAGCAGTTTCCAACACCCTTTCTTCTCCAGAAAGATCAAACAACCATAATATTTTTCCATAATGCCTCTTATACATTCCTTGAACTGAAAATAGATCAAAGAATTCAAAAATAGCCACTAAGTGCAGATCAAATTTGGTTCGAAAAACCAGCTAGCTCCATGCAGAGCAAAAATTGTGAAGCATGCAAAGCAAAACAACCCCAAAAAATCTGCCAGCATGCCTTCCAAGACAACCTGCTTGCCAAAACCGAGGTGAATTAATGCCATTAATTTACATATTCCCACCTATCTCTCCTTGCCACCACCATCCAAAGTTGGCGTGACCAAAACAAATTTCAACATGCATTTCCAAACTTAGTGATGCCTCCACGTAGGTTCCACTAAACTTTCACTAGCCCCTGCCAAACTGGCAGTACTTACATGCATTTAAAACCAAATCAAAATCAAATCTCAATAAAAAGCTTAGGAACCGCCGACTTAGTTCCCCACTTGCCAATGACCCATAGGTCCCCTTTCATATCCCATTAGTTTAGGATAGATAGAATTTTCTTAGGTTAGATCTTAGGTTAGTTTAAAATATATAACCTTAGGATATAACCCTCAATTAAATAGATTTCCACCCTAGGTTAGGTCTTAGTTTAACCAAATACAATAGGTTAGAAATAACTTTGAATCCCTTAGGTTATTTCCTTCATACTAACTTAGTATTAACAACTTAGGTTAGGATGTCATCCCATGTAAAGTGGTGAAGAAAGCGTTAGGCAATTTTACCTGAGTCTCGAATCCCTTTAGGATAGACCTTAGAGATATAGGACACATTTCTCTCTCTTTCCCAAAATCCTGAAGCAGGTTTCCCCTAATGCCATTAGGCACCCTACAAGGGTCGATCAAGAAGAGCCGAGCACAACACAAAACAAGAATGTAGGCATAGTCTTTCAAGATAGTAAAGAATTTGCAACAAACACAAGTTCAGTCCATTAAGTCTCTTAATCGATGAATGTTAGTTTTTCATTCAGTTTTGATAAGAAGATTTAAAACATACCTTGGATCAATGGAATTGATCCAAGGATGAGTCTAATTGCAAAGGATAAGTTTGCAACCATTCAAACCAGATTACAACTTTACTCATAAGAAGTGAAATAGATTATTGCAAGCAACAACATACCAGCCCTACAATCAAAGAGCATAAATGATTTATCCATATCAAGCATGATCTTTAGTAGTCAAAAGAACACATCTTTATCAAGAAAATCACATGTCAACACTTGAAATGCAAAGGAGGAATATAACAATTGTCAAGGGTGTTCAATCTTCCTCTATATATTGAGGTGCATATCAAACATACTTGCATCAAAAGGGTATTGGCGGACAATGGATCTACAATTAATCTTTGTACCTTATCCCTCATCCAATGATTAGGTACAGACTAAATTCGATATAAAATAGGACATCATTACCATAAAGGCATACAATAATACTTGAGCGAAAATTATTAGGAACTTTATATCTTCCTATCAATGTCGGGCTTGTCGTGCTCCTCACCCTCATACACGTCGTGGAAATTTAGTTCCCATATAATTTGTTAGTTGGTCGACCATGGATTCATGAAATGCATGTTGTACCATCTACATTACATAAATGTCTCAAATTAAATCATGCCAACATAGAAGTTACCATCCACGATGACCCTCAACCATTTTAATATTTCCAAGTGCTCAAAGCGAAGGTTATCATAAACCATATTGTCCTATCACCAAAACCATACTATCAAAATCTCCATCTCCATCATCATCCACAACTTCATATGTCTCGCCCGACAATCTTCCATCCATCTTATACAAAACCTCATCATCATACATTCCTATCTTAGCCACTCCATCCACATCTACTCCTCCTTTTCCTACTCCACCACTCAAGCTAAAATCCACATGGTATTGGGAGTATTAAAATTTCAGCATTGAACAACTCATCGCTATCACCTAAACAATGCAACAGGCCTAACATATGTCAAAAAAGGAAAAAATATTTATTGGGCTCATCAAATTTTATCCATTTTGGGTACCTTACTAATGAGTACCTCGAGCCATCCAACACCACATGGCTCATCAATGGCTCTTTACTTGTCTTGCTGCTCTAACAAAAAATATCTCGATCCCTAAATGAATAATGACTCGCATGGGCTATTTTGGATGAGGACTAGGTCACCACGAACAAGGCATACCTAAACCACTGAATTTCATCCTCAACCTTGATGGACGAGGACTAGGATATCAACCACCTAGTGAAACAATATGTGATGACATTTGTGATACTGCAAACATAGCTAAGGAAGTCATAGACACCATCAAAACAAGTTTCATCTATAGACAATATGAAGACCTTGCTACCACTAATCTCTTCCATGACACCACCATTTTCACCATCAATGTTTCCCTTAGTTACCCAAAACTCATTCAATGGGAGATAAAATTGGAACATGTCTCTCTTGATTCATTTCAAAATGATGAAGAAATTCTTGAGTTCTTGGGAACTCGAGATAATATAAATGCTTTGGTGAGCATAAGAAATGATTCCACATATGTTTAAATGTTGATGCCTACTTCGGTGAATAGGAGTCTTTCCTCTCTCCTCAATCCCAATCTAATATCCCTCATCCCAACTCCTCTTTCCATCTTGACGAAGAGGATCCTCTTGTAGAATTATTCCAAAATTCCATAAATCCCGAACAAGATCCTCGTCATGGATCAACTTCTTCCGACTCATGAAACACTATAGAATGATCTAACATCATTAATCGAGGAGACCATTGACATCAACATTAGCATCGATGAAGACCCCAAGGTCCTCAAACCAAAGGGCATCCTTATTAGTAGAAGAAAACCACCTTTACAACACTTCTAAAGGATTTATCTTACGTATTTGCGTGCATGGCATTATGTGGATATGCCTGGTCTAGACCCATCCCTAATGGTTCATAATTTGGTAGTCCATAAAGATGCAAAGTCATTAAAACAAAATTACGTAAGATGCATCCAAAGGTTGCATTGCTTGTCAAAGAAGAATTGAAAAAGTTGTTTGATGTCGGTTTCATTCAAACCATTTATTATTTTGATGAATCTACGATATTATCCTAGTAGCAAAAAATATTGGGGGCATTCACATATGTACAGACTTCCATGATATTAACAAAGCTTTCCCTAAGGAATATTTACCACTACCAAACATCGACATAATTGTAGATTCCACAGCTGGACACGAGATGTTGTCTCTTATAGATGGTCTCTCTGGCTACAATCAAATCAAAATCATAGAAGAAGACCAACATAAAATGACATTTACCATGCCATGAGGAACATTTTTCTATCAAATCATGCCCTTCGAACTCCAAAATTCTGGATCCACTTATCAACATGCTATGATTGTCATTTTCATGACATGATGCATGAAATTGTTGAGGATTATGTCAATGACATCCTAGGAAAATCCAAAACTTGAGAAGAACATCCCATGGTTCTTTGTTGCATCTTCAAGACTCTAGGAATACAAGGTTCACCTCAATCCTAAGAAATGTGTTTTTCGGTGTCACATTTAGCAAGATGCTCATATTTATTGTCTTATGACGTGGAATCGAGATTGACCCATAAAAATTAAATTTGTGGTTGAAATGCCTCCACCTAAAAATCTAAAACAACTAAGAAGCCTATAGGGTAAAATACAAGCCATCAAAATATTTATTGCACAATTGGTGACAAGTGCCATCCATTTCACCATTTTCTCAAAAAAGGGACAAAATTCCATTAGAACAAGGGATGACAAGCCTATTTTGACAAGCTCAAGGAATTCCTATTGCATCCTCCAGTGTTAGTACCTCTTACTCTAGGAATGCCTCTTCTCCTATACATTTCAGCTACTCAACATGCCTTGGGAGATCTCTTAGCGCAACATGATGTCCATGGAAAAGAACAAGCCATTTATTATCTAAGTCGAACACTAATTGCTTATGAGCTTAATTACACTTTTATGCAAAAAGTGTGCCTTGCCATTGTTTTTGCCTCTCAAAAATTGTGACATTACATGCTTAATAATATAGTCAAGCTCATAGTGAAGGTAGATCCTCTCAAATACCTACTCTCCAAATTGGATTTAATAGGAAAAATGGCTAAATGGATTATGCTCTTGAGAAAATTTGACATCGAATATGTTAATCAAAAGGCTATCAAAGGACAAGGATTGGTAGACCAATTAACAAAAGCTCTAGTTTTTGATACCACACCACTCACAACATGGTTCCCAGATGAATAAATCTTCACCATTGAAGAATCAACCAAGTAGATGTTATACTTTGATGGATCATTCACACATCGTGGGTCAGGAGCACGTATTATATTCATCACTCCCCAAGGGGACTTAACTCCTAAGGATTTTCCACTTAATTTTCCTTGCACCAACAATTTAGCTGAATACGAAGCATTCCTTGCTGGGTTAAAAATGGCCATCCAATAGAACATTAAAAATATCGACGTCTTTGGTGACTCACAACTAATAATCAAACATGTTAATGATGAATATTCTACCAAAGATGATAAACCAGCTTCCTTACAAGCACATGGTGGACAATTTTAAGGCCTACTTCCAACACATTCGGTTTGAACTAGTCCCTGTGGAAGAAACAAATAGATAGATGCAATGGAAATCATTGGCTCTCTCTTGGGCATGCCTCTTAATTCACAACTCTTGGTTGAATGACTCACGGTACCAATGTATGATGTACTTGAATCGAGAGATGGTATGTGATATTTTGGTCCCAACTCACCATGATACCATGACATATACACCTATCTCCGTGATCACACACTTATGCCTAATATTTCCCACAACCATCACAAATCCTTCATCAAATGTTCCTCTTGCTTCACCATCCTCGATGACACACTTTATCATAGAGGATTTGATGGAACTTTGTTATGATGCCTAAATTCCCAAGAGGCTGAATTAACACTTAACAAATTACATGAGGACATTTGCGGTGCTCACACCAATGGTGTGGTACTTGCTAAGAAACTTCGTGAATTGGCACTCTCTGGCCTAGCATGGAAAAAGATACATGGTGTGCCCCGTCGGAAACATGCCGACCTCATCCATGCACCATCCCAAGCTTTACAACCCATCACTACCCCATGGCCATTTTCCACCTAGGGTCTCGATCTCATGGGAAAGTTGAATCCCACTTCCTCTGATGGTCACAAGTTTATTATTACTGCCATGAAATACTTCACTAAATGGGTCGAAGCCATCCCGCTCACCTATGTTACTAGAAAACAAATATCCAAATTTATCCTTAACCACATCAAGAATAAATAAAGAACCACCATTTCATCACTATATACTATCATCTTATAAACACAAAACCATGTAGATAATCATCATCCCATCTACAAAATCATCACCATACAACATAAACAACGTAACATTATCTAATTAGTAATCACATCATCATCAATACAATAATCGTAAGTATATCATAATGACCATCACATTATGCAACATGAAAAAATAATACATCCTCATAACTCATCATATACCTCATCAAAGCATAAATGATACATCTTGTGTCCTCAATACATATAACATAAAAAATATGACCATGTTGATCGTCATCAAATATCCAATAAAATACATATGGTGCAATACAAATATCTACTATCCGTCAATATACACATCTCACCAAAATGGTGCTAATCATTATGTTCAACTACCAGTATCATCCCCTACTCCATCTGGAAGCGGTTGTAAGACATTGGTCGTACTCCCAGAGATTTTTGGTTGGCTTGCTCTCGTCAGTGCTAGGTGTTCCACTTAATGTCATGCCTTTGGTAACTCATAATCCACAAGGCCCTCATAACACCTATCCTCATCCACTACGGCATGATATTTCTGCAATGATAATGTGCCTCGGGGTCTCATACGTCCCCTCTTTGTGAAGAACTAGGGCATATTGTCGTCCATGTTCCATGAGATACACCCTATGTATCACTCACCTTTTCTGCTCCATCTAAAGGGCCATATCTATCTCTATAGGTATCTCATGATGGTGGAATCTATCTTAGTTTTGTATAAGACAGCCTCTCTCTCTATCTCAAATCATCCACCGCCTGCTGTATATGTGTCAACTACCCTTGTAATCAAGAAATATCTACCTCCCTCCATTCCATCACCACTGCCAATATACTTGTTGGTCATCTCAAATCTCAAATCTCTCTCAAGTGATTTATGTCTCTCGCTGCACTCTTTTATCTCCAACATGTTTATATGAGTATGTAACTAGATGGTTGTATCACATGAACCCCTTGTACCTATTGATCATGATGCAACTATACCGACAGACCCTACTATACAAGTTTATAGAGGTATCACCGTCCTTAAATACCACTGTTGTACCATCAACCTCCATCACATCCACATCATGCATCTCGAGATCTCAGTACTAGTGTATGTCTTTGGTGGGTGTTAGTATCAGTGCACCCCCATATAATAATAGGTAGTTCCCATTGTGCTTCCTCTTCCACCTGTGCCTATGGTTTGTGCACCACTATTGCTTACCCTGTGAAATCCCCCTAAACACCTAACAATGGCCATGAAAAATCCTCATCCCACCAAGAGGTCATGTCAATCTAGCTTGGTCTATTACCAACCCACCACTCCACAAATCATTTTACGGTCCCCCGGATCTTCATCGGCTAATAACGGTGCCCATGGGATAACTTTGTACCTCCTCCATGCTAGCTCTAGCCACATCCATTATAACCATAGCCCCTCAATCATCTACCTCCCATGCGCAATTTGTGAATATATGTGGCTGCAGAAATATCTTGTACAATACCAAATCGCCGCAACACACGATCTCGGCTAATACCACTCTAATGTATATGGCTAGCCCCTAATAAAAAAAAAGGTGTTTGGATCCTCTTTAGGTGCATATGATCCCCCTCCCACACCTTGTATTTCTAGTATGGCCACCACGTGATGTCACCTTCCTATAACTCATCAATCCACCGCCTATACCAGTCCATCTCTCCTAAGTGCTCCTCATGCCCCGATAATATACCACCTGAAATACGCCGAACGATCTCCAACCCATCATTGTTGTTAGATCCCAATATGTCAACTCATTCTTTATGTGGTCATAACTCCATATCTGTAATAATATACTTTCTCCCATACTCTTACCCTCTCGGTAAGCTACTCTATGTAAATCACGATATAATCATGCCAATCCTACTGGAGCCCATGCAAATAATGTCGCATCTTGCCACATAACATGTACCACATCTGAAAATCCAATACTAAAGTACCAACCTCCACCATCTGGAAATATAATGTAGTTGATCAAGGAACACAGTAGCATTGGCACATGCTCCATGTACCTCTCTATGAAATATAGTCCTAGGTCTATCCTCAACCCCTCGCAGGGTGCATCTTCTACATTAGTCAATAATCACAATATAGATCGAGGCCTCGACCTATGCCATACGATAGGATCCCCTCCACAAGAAGATGGTAGATATAATAGACATCCTCTAATGTCATCATCATCTCTCCGGTCAAGAATGGCCAGTAAAAGTACTCGTCTCGAGTGCCACCGCTCTGCCCAATGTTGTCAATAAGCCAGATCCACCAGCATGAAGGGCATCCTTGCTAGATGAAGAAGTCCCAACACATACAAAAATGATGCCTTGTCCTCCTCTCGCTCCACATATGCACTTTCTAATAAATATATCAAGGCAACTAAATGGATATTCCTAACCTATACGACACTTAAAATAGCTTCTGCACATTTCACACAACTTATATTAGTCCCTAACCTATCATTACTCAACCTCTCAATCCTCATTTTCAATCATTCGCCCCTCAATCAATCCTCTCAAACTAGTATTATCACATAAGCATCACTCTATTAACATAAGTTTCCCTCTATTAACATAAGCACCATTTTACACATATGCACTAATGTGTACATATGCATTATTTTAAAACATCGACACTAATACAAAACGTATTCTCCATTTCCCACCCCCCTCTAGAACACATGCACTACTTTCTATCCTATTAAACCTATCATGAAAAATGTGCTACTTTATATCACATATGCGCCAATACAAAACATAGGGGCTAATATAAAACATAAGCGTTACTTCTAATACCCCCTCACCACATAAGTGCTAAACCCTCTACCCGCCTACCCAGGTGACACATAAGTGCCACGATTGACACATTAGAACCATTTCTAGCACATATGCACCAATTCATGCACATATGTGCCGATTTAAAATCCTAACACCTAAAAATTAACTAAAAACTAAAAACATCACAAAACGTGCAAAATTACCATAATAAAAAAACATAAGGTACTTACTGCTACCCCAATCAACGCTTGCCATTTGGTAAGTCATCATTGCATCCACTTAGTGATCAACAAACCTCTCATAAGCCATCATGATCTCTCGAGGCTCTGGTTCTCTACTATGCATGGTAAAATTACCCGTCTCATGGTTCTAAACCATTTTTATACCCATCACACCCTAAAAACTTCTAGGAGCTCATCCTCCCACCATGTATGTATGTTTTTCCTCCCGTTTCTTCCTATCCTCACCAAATTTCCCCCTATCATCTAAAAATCCTTAAAATTCCAAAAATTAAAAAAAATGAAAAAAATCAAAAAATTGTTACAAATATGATTGTATGTCTATTTTATTTGCTTAATTATCTATGTTTATATTTTGGCCGATGATATGAGGCCTCTTTTCTTTCTTTTTCTTTTGCACAGTCTAATGATATGAGGACCATAATTATATCAATATGTCCAATGATATGAGGACAATAAAATTTTTCAATTACATCATCATGGTCTTTATACCTTGGTGCATGCCACATCAATCACAATTGCTAATGATGATCGAATGGGACCATGGTGGCCCGGGGTGCCATAGTCGAGTCTAAAATGATCGAAGATGTTAAAAAAGACTGGGAATATGTGTGGTGAAGGTCGGGAATGACGCTAGAAATTAAATAAAAATATCCAAAGATATGGTTTGATTAGTACTTTCTTCACTCAAAACCCTCTAAACGAGTAGTATGAGAGTGGGACTAAATATTACCCAAAGTGCGTGATTTATTGACTATATTTGCCCCCACTTTATGTTGGTGAGTGGAAGTCTCAATAACATAAAGTAGATGTGTACCCGATATCATTTTAGAATGGTGTAGCAAGTGTCTTTGAAGGAATATACAAAGCGTAGAATGAAAAAAGATGATGTAGCATGGAAACTAAAGATGAAAATGCATAAAAAAGTGATGAGAGAGAACCTAGGGTGGAAATGTGTGTGTTATTTCCACTTTAATGTACCTACATGGTTAAAATGTAAGGTGTGCCACCGTGAAGTGTTGTTGTTGACCTCGTTGTTGTTGTCGTTTCCCCAAATTTGATTTTTTGTTTCTCATACGGTTGGACTTGCAAGGATAAAATGATCAAGTAGTCAAATATGTATGTATGTGTAAAAATGCTATGTAAAAGATGCATGTAAATTTATGTAAAAACATCCAAATGTAAAATACGTTGATGAAGAATGTAAATGGAACATGTGCACTGATCTTTGTCGAGAGAAAGAGTGTAGAAGGATATCTTGTCTTCTTTGGGTTTTTTTGGGTGATCTGATGCCATAGGCTGAAGAAGTATAGGGAGGAAGTGCTATGTGTCCTCTAACCTTTAACTACTTCCTTGTATTGTGTGTGAAGATATCTCTATATGTCTTGGTTTTTGGGTGATCGATGTCGGTGGTAGAAAAAGTATTGGGAGGAATTCCACTATATCTTCCAACTATTAATTACTCCTCCGAATGTTAAGGACTCCATGTCCTATTAAAGCCAATGTGTATGGAGTTCATAGATTGGTCTACACCCACTTGTTGTATGTAAACCCATAATGCCAAGGGTGGAAAGCACAGATCTGAACTGGTGTAAACATGTTGTGTAGATCAGAACCCCAAATGATGCCCCCTCTTTGGGGGCACATGCAACGTCGCTAATAGGAGAATGCGGCCCCAAAAGAGGACCAACCACACTCTAAAAATCTACCCTACGGGAGGAAGGGAATGTGCTTGGTAGAAACTAAGGCATGCACAAATAAGATGGCTAGCCAAAACAAGTGGTAGTATGAAAAAAACATGCATGTAGAAAGACAAGTGTATGTTACGCAAGCAATGTGTAAACTACTAAGCAATAAAGAAAACATGCAAGAAGTCAAGTAAACGAGAAAAAGTGTGTCACAAACATGGGACATCAATCACGATGTTGTAAGACCCTGCAAGGCTGTCATGGCCACAAACAACAATCAAGTGTGCACACCAAACATAGGAAAATCCCACATACAAGAAGCAAACAATGGCAGACAAGTACAAACAAACAAAGAAGTAGTCATGGTAACATGTAATCCTATAAAACAAGTGTTACACATGAAACACCCATTAACATGTTAGAGAAATAACCAATATTTCAAAAACATGTATAACCAAGTAATGTAAAGTGCTAAGTACAATATGAAAAAATAGCACATGTGAGAGACGAATGTGGATGCCCCCAACGACCAATGTAGGAATGGTAGAAGGTGAGCATCCATGTTGCGTGTAAGAGACATGAATATGTGATCAAACTAAGAAAAGGTATGAATGCACACGTGTGGATGGTATAGATTATGACATAGAACAAATCAGTCTAACATGTGTAGTGAATTAATCATATAAAACACTAGTAAACAAGAATAAATGCCCCCAAGAAAATGCAATATGTTGTGGCTGGGTGGAACGAAATGTAAGATGCAATGATAGGATCCGCGTGCCCCCCGAGTGAATAAAAATTTATTCAAATAGATTCATTTGGTTTTCCCTTCAGCAGTCAAGAATGAACTATAAACGAGAGTGTGTCATTGGGAAATAGTCGAAGTGTGTGTTGTGTCTAGCGCGTTGTGATGAATGTGTATGTGTAGCGATGAAATGTGACTTAGTGACGATGTGTGCATGAACCTATAGCCAAAGCATATATCACTATAAGATGAATGGTAAAGTGGTGATGTAACCTAAGGGTTATACCACTACAAGATGATAGAATATGAGTTGTGATGTAGCTTAGATCGCATACCACTACAAGATAAAAATGTAAGTGATGACATAGCCTATAATGTATCCCACTAAACTAGTAATGTCACATGATGAAAGGTTTAATGATGAACGTGTGATGAATGATAAGGTCCATTTGATTTGTAAACCCTTGACGGTCGAGTATGGACCTAAGAACTAAAGTGCGCCATAAGGTGATGAAGACAACACATAGAAGAAAATGTAGTATATGTAATGATGAGATACGACCATGTGATGATTAGGATATGTAGTGTAAGATATGTAGAATTTGTAATGTATGATGTATAGGCTACAATACAAGATGCAATAATGCACATGATGTAAAATGTGAGACATGTGGACAATATTGTGAAGAGAGTGTAAAATGCGATGTATAATGTGCAATGTACTATGTGTAGATAGACTAGTAATGTAATATTTAGGTTGAGTAGTTTATGATGTAAGATGCATAGATGATGGTGACAACTAATATGATGTATGATGTATGATGTATGATATGCAACTATGCCAGAATAGGATGTAATGCGGGATATGTAAAGTGTATAGTATGTAGTATGTAGAAGGATGTAATGCGAAGCTATGATGAAGACTAGTATAATGGATGATATGTAATAATTGAAATGTAGAATGTATGACATGTGATGTGTGATGAGATGTAGTGTGTGGGGTTCATGTGTAGTAATCCACCAACAGAAAAGTCTAAATCAAGCACAAGAGTGTGTCATTAGGTAATGACAATGTTAAAGTATGGATAAATATGTGTATGCTATGAAAATGTTGGCATGTGTGTCAACGCTCCCATGAGTTTTGTGACATGTACTAACCGCGCATCTCCTATATCCTAACTCTGGAAATTGTAGCGGAGACTAAGACCTATGGGTTTTGGTCTAACAACAATCGTGGTTTAACAAATGGTATCGAGTGACATGTCTTGAGTTTGAAACTCACTCGAGTAATGCTAAGGGGGATATTGGTGGCATGTGTGTCCAATGCTCCCGTAAGTTTTGTGACATGGAATAACCACCTCTCGCAGATCCTAACTCTAACGAATGTAGCGGAGACTAAGACCTATGGGTTTTGGTCTAACGACAATCATGGTCCAACAAAAATGCTTAGATGATAGGTCTAAGATGAGTGGGGGAGTGTATTAGGTGCTATGCCCCCAAGTTTTTATGAATGAAATGACCTACCCAATAAAAATGAAGGAAAAAATTCCTCCATCCGATGTATATGGTGATACAGGCATATGACTTTGAGATGTATGTATAGCTAGGAAGTATGTGCAAATGCTAGGAGTGCGATATAGTATTATGAAGGAATGATAATGCAAAAGATGAAAGATATGAATTTGAGATGATGATGAGGGAGGGGAATGTGTGAGTGCTATGCCACCCAAAGTGCATCTGAAGCTCATGTAAATTCATCAAGAAGATCATCATCCTTTGGGTCATAATCAAACAAATGGTCATGAATGACCTAATAAGCTATAGTTTCAGGTTGATCATATAAAGAGTCATTAAGGCATATTCGGTGCATGCCCAGAGCATATTCCTCATCGGTGAATGGAGGAAGTGGGCATCCATGTGCATACCATTCGGTGAGATTTTACGTATAACCGCGAAAACAATTGTTGCAAATGAAAAGATGTTCAAAAGGCATATGAAATGAAATATCTAAATTACTAGGATATAATGTGCCCCCAATATAAGTAATCCAAGATTCCCCTAATTTAAGAGGAGAAGAGTGAGGATTAAGTGATAAGTAGACCATAAGATGAAATACACACAAACTATAATAAACTATAATAGTGATGAAACCATAATAGAGATGAGGATCATGAATAGGAGGATGAAGGTCCTCAAAAGCGATACCAAGCTAAGCTAGACCATCATGTGACACACGGTGACATTGAAAGTAGGGTCAAATGGTATATGTTACCAAAATGAATCATTCATGAAGAGAGTGCAAGTGAATGGTGGGTGTACTAATGGTGATGGTATTTGTGAAGGTATAGATGATAGAGCGGCGTCACTCGTGGACTAGACAGGCCCCTAATATGGAATGATATAAGTAGTAATATCGGGTGGCATAGTAGAAACTACATCTATAATTAAAATGACACCCTTAAGTGGTGGTAAATGACGTGGTTTGTCCATAGGTTGAGGCTCATTTGTAGTATTAGTGTGTGGAATAGGAAGACTAGTATTAAGATCGTGGTCACAATATTGGAATCGATCATGGTCCCGAAATATAGTATTCCCAATGCACTCATGTAATACTTTAACATAATTTTGGGCCCCACTGAAATATTGGCTAAGTCTGATAAGGCACATGGGCGCACAAGGCCTTGGTTGAAGGATGGGTGTGCAAGAAGAATGCACATAAGGTAGGGTTCTAGGAGGGTTTTAGAAGGACCGTGTTACGCGTTGGCGAGAACAAGGTCTCGGGACTTAGCCGTATTTGGTGTATTAGGTAGGACACGAGAAAATTGTGACCTAACGTGCATGTGGAGTGGATAAGGTGTCGGCTTAGAACAGGTTGGCCTAAGAAGGAATATGCCCTATGATGGAAGCTTCTGAAGACACTTGGCACCGGATCGAAACCCTCGAAAGAAGAGTTGGCGGTTCAAGAGGCCTATAAATACAAGCACTGTAATGGAATTAATAGAGAGATCGATAAAGAGTGGAGATTTGTAGAAATGCATGAAGAAGTCATATTGGGTTGGGTAGATGAAATATAGGAGAACAAGGTATCAAGGTTTGGGGTTATAAAATTTCTTTTTGAGATCTAAAGGATATGGATCCAAGTTATGATGCATGACTTGAGTTTGAATGTTCGTAATGAATCTAATGAATGTAATGAGGTTACCAACTTACTTGAATATGATCTTTCTTGGTTGGATTCATACATGATTCTTCATAGTTCTTTTTCATGTATATTTAATGGATGAATATGAATCCCTATGCATTTTCCTTTTGCTTTGATTCAGTTCTTTAAGTCTATTAAATTATCTTTGTCTATAATGACTGCAATGATCTAGAGCCATTCTGAGCTCTATGATGTTTGTATGTCTCATTCCCACTCACTTTCTTTAAAGTTTGGATCATAGATGATGTTTTCCCACTCAACTCACATAAAAGAGAGACTCGGTGCTCGTGCGTGCCTTAGGTGAGCACCCAACGCCCACTGGGTGATAGGTCGGTGTGCATGGGATTCCCTTGTTCTTTGGTGGGTGTAAAAATGACTACATCTTGGTTCTATTGCCGAGACCTCTTTTTGAAGTTGTAGTGGGAAATGACATACATCATGATCTGTGCAATGAATGATGACAAAGCGTTTAACCTTGTAAAGTGTTGAATCATGGTTTAAGAGCATAAGAGACGAGTTTTCTTAAAGATTCAACATTGGACTTGAGTTTGATACACGTAGATGGGTAGAGAACCTCTACCATGATTTGTATGAGACTTTTTATGTTGCTTACAAGAGAGCTATATGAATGGATCTCGACATATACGTCCGAGATCAAGTGGTATTATAGATCATGCACGTGGACCCAAGAAGAATACAAGAGGCTACAAGATGCATATTTGATGTGGACTCGTGGTGTGGATCATTGGTGGAAAGGAGTATTGACTAGCTACACTCTGGAGTACAATAAGGCACATGGGCACGTAAGGCCTAGGTTGAAGGATGGGCGCACAAGAAGAAGGTGCACAAGGCAAGGTTCTAGGAGGGTTTTAGAAGGACCGTGTTACACACCGGTAGAACAAGGTCTCGGGACTTAGCCATATTTTGTGTATCGGCAAGACATGAGAAAAGCGTGACCCGAATGCACATACAAAGTGGATAAGGTGCCATCCTGGTGATAGGTTGGCCTATGAAGGAATATGCCCTGTGATGGAAGCTTCTAGAAGACCATCATGGCAAGGAGTGGAGAGCTCAGGCCTGGAGGAGCATGCTCCCATGGAGGACCACATCCGGACACTTGGCGCTAGATCGAAACCCTCAGAAAGAAGAGTTGGTAGTTCAAGAGGCCTATAAATACAAACGCCCGCAAAGTGGAATTAATAGAGAGATCGATAGAGAGCGGAGCTTTGTAGAAATTCCACAAGGAGTCATATTGGGTTGGGTAGATGAAATATAGGAGAACAATGTATCAAGGGTTTGGGGTTATGAAATTTCTTTTTGAGATCTAAAGGATATGGATCCAGTTATGATGCATGACTTCTGGTCTACCATACTACGATGTTCTGTAATGAATCTAATGAATGTAATGAGGTTACCAACTTACTTGAATATGATATTTCTTGGTTCGGATTCATACATGATTCTTCATAGTTATTTTTCATGTATATTTAATGGATGAATATGAATCCCTATGCATTTTCCTTTCTATTTTGATTCAGTTCTTTAAGTCTATTAAAGTATCTATGTATGCCGTAATGGCTGCAATGATCTAGAGCCGTTATGAGCTCTATGATGTTTTCATGTCTCATTCCCACTCAATTTATTTAAAGTTTGGATCATAGATGATGTTTTCCCACTCAACTCACATAAAAGAGAGACTCGGGCGCTGCGTGTGCCTCGATTGAGCACCTAGCGCCCACTGGGTGATAGGCCAATGCACATGGGATTCCCTTGTTCTTTGGTGGGTGTAAAAATGACTACAAAAATGATGGAACGTAGAGGAAACAACCTACATGGCATGAAGCTATGGCCTACCAAATAAGCAATTGTAGGAAACGGTAAAATCAATAACAAAAAGATAGTGTGGACAAATTTTGGACCAACGAAATAGAGTAATGTAACCTAACCAAGACATGGACGAACAACACTATCATAAACATGTAATAAAATAGAAGAGGGACTAATGTCAGGAGCGAGAAAGACCTAAAGCTTCAAGGAATGAAATGGGACATATATTAAGTTCAGATCCATTGATTAGAGTGTGTTTGACACCTACATTGTTAATGCCACACATAATATGCAAAGGTGGGTCATTTTCAAAGGTATGAACATTAGCGGGAGGATTAGCTTTAAATTCTATATGTTGTGAAAAAGCATCAACAAATGTTTGGTAAATGGAATTATGTTACATGTCAATAGGTTCACATGTAGTAGCAAAAAGATGTTGGATTTGATGCATTAAGTCGGGGTTGATGAAGAAAATAATCATTCATTGAGATACTCATGATAACCAAACCCTAGAATGACAAGTAATGAATTAAGAAACTAAAAGTGTGAATGAAGTTTTGAAATGTGGGGCTCACCAAAATTATTAACTAAAATATGGATAATGTGTACTAGTTAATCTAATCTAGGAGGACATATAAATGTGGTAAATAAATATACTAAACAAGCATATAAATGACCCAAGTGATTAAACTAACAAAATCAAAACCCTAATGTGTAAGAGAGAAGAGGAAAGGACCCAAATGAATAGAGATGCTCGTTGACATGTTGTAGAGGTGATTAGCAAATCCAAAAGTAGGAAGGACTGTGAAGAGGCCCTAAAAGGATGGATCTGAGCAATATAGTTGGGACTGGAGCACTGCGGAGAGGGGACCGGGAACCTACAGGTGCTCTCATCTACAAACCTGGCACCTGCCAGTATGTGTAAAATCTCTAGAATTAGTTTTCATAGATTCAACAGATGGTTTGAAACCCTCGTTGTCCTGTCACATTAGATTCGCTTACACTACTTCGAGATGTCCCTAGAATTCTAAGATAGACCTAAAAATCGTAAAAAACATCAGTCCCTAAAAAGAAAAATGCATATGAAAGGGTTAGACTGACCTCAACTACCACAATAGTGGACTTACTAATTGAGTGTTGCACTACATTTCAGACCCAAATGTAGTTTTGTGTGTGTGTGTGAAACATGCCCTAGGTTTCTCTTGTGCTAGTCACACTTTGTGAAGTAGCAAGCTAACTATGTGTAGAAAAATGTAATAAATGGTGCATGGAATAAAATAGAATCCTCCCTATGTTGTGTGTGATACAGATGACCCAAACCTTGTCCTTTTGATGGTGTTATGTGGATGGAAATAATCTCTGAATGCAACAGATGGATGCAAATCTAGGTGGATGATAGTAGTGATAGTGTTTGGTCCCTCATTATGGTCTCATAACTTTATATTTATAGGGTTCTCTTGATCTAATTTCATAATTAACCTCGAAATGGCCAACCACCAAAAATATAAGGAGATAAAACGTCTAGAAAGTGCCCAAAAGGTGGTGGGAAAACTCACAAAGGATCAATGCACCCATGGTGGGACTAAGGCACCCTGGGTGCCCCAATACTAGCCTGGGTGCCCTAGTCAAGGCTAAAATGACAGAAGATGCTAAAAATAGACTAGGTATATGTGCGGTGAAGGTTGGTAATGATGCTAGAAATTAAATAAAAATTGCCAAAGACATGGGTTAATTGGTACTTTCTTCACTCAAAACCCTCTAAATAGTAGTGTTATATTGGGACTAAATATTACCCTAATTGTGTGATTTATTGACTACATTTTCCCCCACTTTAAGGCTGGTGATCGAAAAAGCTCGGTAAGATAAAGTAGATAGAGAAGCATACTTGATACCACTATAGAATGATGTAGCAAGCATGCCGAATGACTAGAAAAAGTGTGGAATGACAAAAATATGATGGAGCGTGGAAACTAAAGATGAAAATGCACAAAAAAGTGATGAGAGTGAACCTAGGGTGGAAATGTGTGTGTTGTTGCGGTGTAATGACATGCATGGTTAGTATATAAGGTGTGCCAACTGCGAAGTGTTGTTATTGATGCCATTGTTGTTGTTGTTGCCCCCAATTTGATTTCTTGTTTCTCATACGGTCGAACTGCAAGGAGAAAATGATCAAGTAGTGAAATATGTATGTATGTGTGAAAACGCTATGTAAAAGATGCATGTAAATGTATGTAAAGCATATAAATGTAAAATACACAAATGAAAAATGTAAATGAAACATGTGCATCCGATCCATGTCAAGAGAAAGAGTGTAGAAGGATATCCTATAATTTTGGCATGTTTTGGGTGATCTGATGCTATAGGCCGAAGAAGTATAGGGAGTAAATGCTTTTGTCCTCCATCCTTTAATTTCTTCGCTAAACTATGTGTGAAGAGATATATGTAAGTCTTGGTTTTTGGGTTATCCAATGCCGACAAGTATAAGAAGTATTGGGAGGAATTCCATTATATCCTCCAACCGTTAAGTGCTCCTTTAAATGCTATGGACTCCATGTCCTGTAAAATTTGTTGTGTATGGATTTTATATACTAGTCTGTACCCACTCGTTGTATGTAAATCCACAATGTCAAGGGAAAAACATGCACCGAATTCAATTTGGTGTAAACAAGTTGTGTAGACTGTAAACCCAAAATGATACCCCCCTCTTTGGGGGTGTATGTGATGTTGTTAATATGAGAATGTGGCCACAAAGAGGATCAATCACACTCTGAAACTCTTCCTTAGAGGGGGAAGAGAATGTGCTTGTAGAAACCAAGGCATGCACAAAAAGATGGCTAGCCAAAACAAGTGCTAGTATGAAAAAAATGCATGTAGAAAACAAGTGTATAATGCACAAATAGTGTGAAAACTACAAGTAATATAGAAAACATGAAAGAAGACAAGTAAGTATCACAAAGCGGGTCGTAAACATGGGACATCACTCACGATGTCACAAGACACACAAGGTTGTCATGGCCGCAAATAAAAATCATGTGTGAACACCAAACATAGGGCAAATCCTGCATACAAGAAGCAAACAATGACATACAAGTACTTACAAACAAAGTAGTCATGGTAACATGTAACCCTAAAAACAAGTGATGTGCATGAAAACTGTTATCATGTTAGAGAGATAACAAATATGTCAAAAAGCATGTATAACCAAGTAATGTAAAGTGCTAAGTATAATTTGAAACAATAACACTTGTGAGAGATGAATGTGGATGCCCCAACGACCAATGTAGGAAGGGTAGAAGGCGAGCATACATGTTACATGTAAGACACCAGTATCTATGATCACACTAAGCAAATGCATGAACGCACATGCGTGGATGGTATAGATAAAGACATATAAGAAATCAATCTAACATGTGTAGTCAATTAATCACATAAAACACTAGTAAGTAAGAGTAAATACCCCTAAGGCAATGCAATATGTTGTGGATGGGTGGAATGGAATGTAATATAGAATTATAGGAGTCGCGTGCCCCGAGTGAATGGAAATGTATGCAATGAGGTTCATTTAGTTTTCCCCTCAACGATCAAACACAAACCATAAACGAGAGTGCGTCATTGGGAAATGGTCGAAGTGTGTGTTGTGTCTAACGCATTGTGATGAATGTGTATGTGTAGTGATGAAATGTGACCTAGTGATGATGTGTGCGTGAACCCTATAGCCTGAAGCGTATATCATAACTAGATGAATGTATAAGTGATGATTTAGCCTAAGCGTATATCACTATAAGATGAATGGTAAGGAGTGGTGATGTAACCTAAGGTGTATACCACTACAAGATATTGTAGTCACAAAATCACACACTTAATATTACATTAATACCTTTGGGTATGTTATTTTATATATGCATCTTGCGTTATAAAATTATTCACTAGTGACCCATCCTTGAGTCTTGTTGTCGATTTGTCGGGCGTCATTATGTTTTATCTAGTTCAAATGTCATTTGTCTCTACAATTTTGGCCATATTTTAGGGTCTCATGTGTCATAATTTACTTAGTTGTCATCTTTGGGTATTACTTGGGGTGCCTAGGGTTGCACAAGGGTACCCAGGTTCCTCGATCCGTGATTTTAAGCACCCATGTTGTCGTAATTTGTGGTCTTAATTTCTTTGTTTGAGGTCGGTCCTAACAGTTACCTTGTGCATTCCCTAGGCTGTAGTTGGAAGTTTCAGGTCATTAGTGTCAAAATTTGAACAAGAGATCCCTATATAAACATAGCATACTCACTACATTATGGGCGGACATCTTACTATCAAGGAAGCTATCTACTAAGGCAAGGGACTGCATTTGGGATTCTTCTACATCTGCATCACACAAGCATAGGGAAAGGGTTGTATTCTTTCCATTTCATCCACCATTTGCATTTTTACATCTAGTTATTTCCCCTACTACCGCATCATTAGCACTAGGGCATCCTAGGCATAAAATTACACACACACACACACATGGAACTACATTGGGTCCGAAATGTAGTGTAATGCTTATTCGTAAGACCACTAGTTTGGTAGTTGAGGTCAATCCGACCTATTCATATGCATTTTTATTTTTTTAGGAATTGATGCTTTGGATAGAGTTTTACAAGTAGATATTCATATGACATTTACAATGATATAGAGAACATTATTGCGACACCCGTGTGATAGGATCGAAGATATTATAGAGATATTGCGACACTTCTAAATTTAGGTTCTAAGTTTTTCTGCAGCTCTGATGCCCATATATTAGACTAGGGCACCCTGTATCCTCCCAAGCACTTCAAGATAGGAAAATATTCAGCTTCGCCTTCTTGAGGCCACTTAGTCATAGCACTTGCCTAGTCTACATACCGATCAGAATGATCCAACACATAGTGAGGTAAGTTAATTCGAGGTTAGTATCATATCCCTGTTATTTCCATTTCTTCAATACATCCCAATATTAAAATAAAATATTTAGATCTAGCATTTCAATATAGCATTTAGTTTCTATTTAGATTAACTCATAAAATAGCTAGAAAACCCTATTTTTATTTAATCATTTTAGTGAACCCTACGTTTGAACATTCTACTCTTTTATACCCTAGTGGTTAGCATAGTTTTTATTTTCCTTTATCATGTCTCATTTTAGTGTTAATCCTATTTATGATGAGGTTGTCATAGCTGAGCTTAGGGATTTATATAGTGCTCCTATGATCTTACCTGATGATACTCAACAAGCCCTTCTAGAAGGCCAATAACATGTGCTAACTAATCTTGTTTATTCCCCTATAGGTATATGCCTTGTCGATGATCATGTTTCTTTCACTCGTTATACATTGATGCAGCCTAGAATTCACCAAGAATAACCTAGATGTGCTGGCACATCACTCATCCTAGACTGAGTGCTCACCTGAAGCGCGCAAAGGTACTCGGGCCCCTCTTTAGAGTTGCTCATGCAGGATGGGATCATGATGAAGATTTAATGCATGCAGATACACAACAACACAGATATTCCACAAAGCTTATTCTATATCTAGATCTTTAGGAACCATGATTCAATAATAAACACAATGATATCATCCATGTAATAACAAACTATAACCATGTTTAACACCTTGATTCAGTCAATACCCTCCATTATATTAAAACACAGGAATACACATAAGCTTCTTACAATAATAACATTATATGATCATGTGCATAACATATTTGACAACATAATTATGCATATATATATATATCGTATCTCTTTATATCTCAATCACCTCTCTTACTACACAGCTTACTACATACATACTTATAAGGGTGGGGACTTGCCCTTCACCACTTATCTAATCCCAAAATAGGTCACATGTTGAGAATAGCCATGCACCTTTACAATAATAGGCTCACATGTAAGAATGCTAACAATAGACCTCTCATAGTTAACTAGAAGTATCAATCTTATTATTAGATTGATCCCATGGCAACGCTTAGTAGATGCTCCTCCAAAATAGCCTCTGCATGTCGCGCAAGTCTTCACCCTATTTGTGTGCTACACATGCCAACTTCCAAAAATAGATCATAATCATGAAAATGACTAAGTCTTGAACTGTCTTTGTCCTTTGCGCGTGACTCCTTCCCGATCCTCCCGCACCTTTGGACTGTGCTCCACTCTTCCGTGAATATTTTGTATGCATTTTCCTAAGTGTTATACCTTGTCTACTCAACATTACCCCACACTAACTATATTTCCACCTCGGAAATGGTTGCCTTTAGATGTTCAAAGAATAAGAAAGAATATAAATTGAAGAATGTAAAGAATATGCTATACAAAAGAATGATTTACTCAAAGATCATCCTCTACTTCAACCAAAGAATCAATTATGGATATTCTTCTTTTATCTCTACCTCTAATGTCTCCCACTCATTTAGCACGACCTTTGATTTTTCTGGAATATCTACCACAATAGACTCTAGCTCATCTTGGGAAATTTCTCCCTTCTCATTCTGCAAAACCAAAATAATGTTGGACATTGCAGACATTCTTCCTTCTGGAAAATTCATCTTCTGCACTATAATCTTCCCTAGCTCATCTAACCTTTCCTTATGGGGTTCTTGTGCTCTGTAAGGGCCTCGTGCTTCTATTTCACTAGAGATAACCATTGTGCATGACCCAATGTCTCATCCTTCATCAATTTTAGGACTTCATTGTCCTCCACCATGGTCCTTATCCTGATAACCACCTCTAGAGCTATAAAGATATTCAATTCTTGGTCTACTTTCCTCAGCTCTTCCTGCAAGGTTTGGAGAAATGACTCATAAGATGCAATTGTTCTTACCACCGAAGCCTTTTCTCTCCTGCTTCTTGCTCAGGATCCTTTGGTGCTGGCATGCGCATGGGTCCATCCTCAAGCACCAAATCCACCAAGGTAAATACGTAATGCATTGTCGAAGGAAATTTTTCGGGTACCTTAGAATCCAAATGTGGTCTTGCTTTCAAGACATGGTCTCCAATTTCCTCTCGCCATGCTGATGAAAGCATTGTTCTTATTCTTCTCTAAGTCCTTCTCTTGTTGTAGGTGCACTATTTATGCATCTTTGGCCTTGATCTCTTCTTTCAAAGGCCCTAATAGTTGCAGCTTTATCCACATTCCTCCTTGCCACCTCTGTAGATACCTTCACCAAGGAATTACTTGTTCATCCGACATAACAATAGGATTTACTATTATGTGTCTAGCTTGAGGTGTCTTCTTCAATATTCTTGATACATAGGACTCTTCACATATGTTGAAGTCTGGTTTGTCCATATGTGTCTACATTGACCAAGATAGTTGTTTCCTTGTGCGCATGGTGGCCATGTCCTCATCCATTAGCTCCCATCCATATAATTCCTTAAGGCCCACCATGCTTTGGAAGCAGTGTGGATAATTTTACTTGTGTCCTTAGTGTAGGCCATGACTGATGCAATATACTCCCCACTCTTCCTCTTTGATCTTGGCCCTTAGGAACTTGAGCACCAAGATTTAAAGCTTGTTCGATATTTCTGAGCTTGAGTCTCTTGTATTGTCCCATCTACCTCCTTTACTCCTTCTCCATCCTTCATTTCTTTATCCTTTGGCTCTTCTACGTCCTCTAGTTATACAGGGGTGGTAGGCATGCTCTCTTCAGACTCTTTCACTTCCTCATTTAGTTTCATCTTTCTCCTTCTCTTCTCTACTACCTCTTTCTGAGGAGAGAGTTACGTGATATCCTTACTATTTGTGGAGCAATACCTTGGGTTCTGGTTCTTCTAAATACCCTTTTAAAGTGGCACTCTCCTTGTACTGCATCGAAGTTTTCATCACCTTCTCCTTGTACTAGAGGTGGGGTACTTGCATGCTCACCTCTAGTTTATCTGTGGGCTGCCTCCTACCTCTGTGCTCTAAGCCACCGCTATCTTCATGTTCATCCTCCTCTTCATCCATCACTATTGTTTTTGTGGGCTTAGGGACTGACACATTTTCTATTGTATGCTTACCCTTAGGCGGTCCTGGAAGTGTGAACTCATTCTCCACATATTTGTTGTTCTCCATCTTGGGATTGAGTTGAAGATACACAATCAACTGCTCCAATATTTCAACTACCAAGCTTACCTAAGTTTCATGCTTATTACATACAAGATAATCCTCTCAATGTAGGAAGTCCATCTTGGATATACATATGTTTTTCTCAGAGTGTGATAATCACAATCCACCTTATCTGCGATGAATTTTAGGTGGCGTGCATCTATGAACCAGTGAACCGATGCTTGGAAGTAGTGTGTTGTGAAGGCATATGGCAGTTTTCACCAAGGGCTCCAAGATCCATCCTTAATCACAAATCATGCGATGTAAAAATGTTGGTAGATCGTAAATGCACTCTGCAAGTTACCCACCACCGAAGGTAACTCCTTAGGTACGCACCACTCCTCCTCAAACCAAGCGCAGAGCTTATCATACCACATCTATGCCCTCTATTTAAACAACCCACCCATGGTCCCTTTGCATAAGTATTTATCAATTTTTTCTGCTAGATATTTACTTTCCTTGGGGTAATCCCAAATCTTTTCCTTTGGCCCATCGAGACACTCCAATCTCCATAAACACTAAAGACAATAAAATAGCACCAAAACAAATTCTGTCACCTATACATGCTTCTTCAATGATTGTCTACATGCTTTATGTAACTGCGATGTTGTAGATCACTCCTTGAGACATTTTCTTTGCAACGTGCAACCACATTGTATTCACCTATGACCACATTTCTTGGTCATTCAACTTTGTTATCAGATGTGCAGCTCCTATACTACTAGGTACTTCTTCAATTTATCAATGTCCATGCCACACGGACCCTTGGTATATCCCAGCTCCTTCCTTGTCTCCAAGATTGCGGCCTTATCAGTCAAGTCACTCTCCAGATCTGCTCTTGAGGCCCTTAATCTAGTGATTGTTGAAATTAAGGTGGTTGTGATTCTAACCCTCTGTCCGACGGCGAAGTAGAAGAATTCCTCATGGAATTTGCTCATCAACCATCGATATAATGGTTCATACTTCCCAAAATATGGTAGCTCGTACAATTGGTAAACTCCAATCTACTTCAGCAACTTCTCTCCAACGTCATCGTACATTGGCATGTCTTATGTTGTGTGCTTGTTTGTTTTCATGCTCAATAATGCATCTAGTTCCTTCTTATTATCCGATGTACGATGGTTGTAATCACTGATCTTACATTTACAGATGTGGGAATCCCATTCTTGTCCCATAATCACACCCTCTGAATCTTTGCATTTCTAAGAAATTACTCTCGGGAGAAATTTCTTCTTCCACTTTGACCTTCTTCTTCCCTTTTACTCCTACTACAGGTGCTTTCTTCGGCGCCATTTGAAAATATCTCCTTTCTACCCTCTGTAATGAGCAAGTTAAAACCCTAGTTCGAATCTTTGTGCCCTAGTGGAAATCATGTGCCCTAGCTCTTTTGTAATGCATCTGCTTTGCTCAAACCCTTCACCAATGGGGATGCAAGCTTCTCCTGTGCACAAATCTTCTCTCCACATCTAGTTTCACACTCTTCGCACCTCAACACAATTTGCTTGGCTCATTTGCACTTAGCTCTTTTCAAATTATCACAATTTCAATGGTAAGAATGAACTCGCATCCCATCCTTATATAGATTTTTAAAAATTTAGTGCATTTATTTCTCCTTCACCTACCAATAATCCTCTCATTCATTGACCAATTTTGTTCTTTCCACGTAGTATATCTTTGTGCCCCAACTATAACCTTCTAAAGACGCCCGCCTACCTTCTAGTCACGAGACATCTCTTCAACGCGCTTCCATGCACCCGAGTACCTCATCACCGTGTACCTTCCACTAGTAGTTTCCATGGCCTCTGCTTACCTTGGTTATATTTTTCCTTCACTCATCTCCACCTATAGTCACCTTTTAGAAGCAACCTCTTTTCTAAAAAAATTCCAACTTGAATAGCACATGTAGTAGTTTGTTCCTTTAATGTGTACTTATTTTCAATAGTCTTGTACACTGGATATTAATAACCACCCCACACTAATGGTATGTAAGTGCAGTCCTCTGCGCATAAAAATTCTTGAAATAGTAATTAGCTTCCAAGTGCGCGCAAATGTGCTTATTACAAAAACATCAATTCAATTAACAAAGCATATCGACGAAGAAGGAAATACATTAAGGGAATACATAATTGAAAACCTAATCTAAATCACAACATTGCCTTATTACAAACATGAAGAAGACTTATTTATAGTAGGGCTTCATCCTTCTCCTGTTGAAGTAACTAGGTAATGTGTTCCATTAAGCACCTCTAATTGGAAAGTGCATGTTTCAAGTATGTGAGTGATAACATACGGCCCCAACCAATGTACCTTGAGTTTTCCTGGATGGTGCAAAAACTTAGAATCATAAAGGAGCACCATCCGTCCAATCTCGAACTTTTTATCCTTGATGTGCTTATCATGACATGCTTTCTACTCCGGCCTTTTCTTGATTTTTAATCCAACATGCTATTTCTCATCACTCCTAGCTTGATCAACTATTCAATCCATTCTTCTAATGCTTGCTCATCATCTAGACCTCAACGTGTGCAATACGCAAAGACGGTAGCATGAATTCCATAGGAAGAGCTATACATGCCCAAACACTAACTGAAATGGTGTGGCCTTGTTCAATATTTTATATGTTGTTTTATATGCCCAAAGCACGGAAAAAAATTTGTCATCCCAATATTTCCTTCCAACATCACAAATTTTTGTCAATGTTTGGCTCAAAATTTTGTTGAAGGCCTCAACAATTCCATTAGCTTTGAGGATGATATGGTGTAGTCTTATGGTGCGCAATCATAAACTCATCCAATAATATCTTGATTGTATCATTCAAAAATGTGTGCCCCTATCACTTGTCAAAATTAGTGGGCATCCATACCTTGTAATAATATTTTCCCATAAAAATATGGTTGTTGTAGTTGTTGTACAATCCTTGGTAGGTCTTTGCTTTAGCCTACTTTGTGAGATAATCCGTGCAAGTAATGATGTAGCGTGATCCAGTCCTACGTGCGAGACGGTGAAATAAGACCCAAAATTCTATAGCCCATTTCTCAAATGGTTCTTGCACTAGAAATAGGTCTTAAAGGCATCTCATCTCTTTGCCCTAGTTTTCCTAGACACTGACAATGATCACATGCCTTACAATACACCTTGCAATCTTTATACAGGGTCTCCCACCATAATCCAACAAGTAGAATCTTGCATGAAGTAGCATCACCTATATAATGTCCACCTAAAATACCATCACGATCCTCTTCCATAATATTTGTGCACTCATGCTCTAATACAAATCGATGTAATACTTCAAATCTTCCTAGCTTGTATAGGTCACCGCTGATAAACATAAAAGGTGTCGCGTGAATGGCAAGTTATTTCTTTTATAAGGCCTTTAGTCCTTCTGGTGCCACACCTATTCGTAACCTATATAATTGGGCATTTGGAATTTTGTATTCAATTATATGTGCATCTTCCCCTGATTGTATCCTTGATAAATGGTCTAGCCCAGAGTTACTTTTCCCTGGTTTAACCACAACTAGTAAAATCAAATTCTTGGAACAAGAGCACCCATCGACATATGCACCCCTGTAAGATGGGCTTATTGACCAAGTATTTCAATGCCATGTGATCAGTGTAAAAGAAAAATGGTGTTGCTAGCAGGTATTTTCTAAATTTGTGTAGTGCATAGATCATGGACAATGCTTTGTGCTCGATAGTTGCATAGTGCATTATGTAGGGGTCAACTTTATACTAGCAAAACAAATAGGATGATCTATAATACCTTCTCCAGGCTGAGCCAACACCGCACCAATGGCCATGCTAGAAGTGTCCACATGTACATGAAACGGTTGGTCCCGGGAAGGAAAATGCATAATAGGTGTTGTGGTAAGTGTTATCCAAAATTCACCCCTCGGGGTAATTTCGATAATATATGCAGCAATTTCTCTAGCCATGAGCAAGTGTAATTGATTCAAGGCCAAAAATCATGTTTTGGGGTCCCTTTGGCTTCTCTCAAACTTCCCCATACAAGGAAAAATTCAAGAAGTTAGAGAAAATTGCAAAAAATCCAAAAATGGGCTCATTCTAGTGATTTGCGGAAAAATCAGATATTTTTGTCCCATATGGTCTGCGTGACATCGGGACAATTTGAGACACACATCATTGAAATCACCGCAGGTAAATAAAATAAGAAAAAGTAGAAGTTTTCGTCTCGCGTGGTCCGCGGGACATCCGAGACACATGTGTGTGCGGGATGCACAAAGCCAATTTTGCTCCAAATTAGTGCATTGTGGGTGACGCGGAGAAATGTGTCTGGGACAGTCGAGACAAAAATACGTGCGGGACGCGCAAAGGTGAAAAAGTTGTAAAAGGAACCATATGTTGTGGAGAATGCGGAGGTCAATGGCGAATGCGTGGGGACAAGGAAGCCGGGTGGGTTGTTTCACCTAATTCTAGATCGTTTCTTCGAATGTTGTGAAAACAAATAAGGGTAATGGGCCTAGGAAGAATACCTGTTGAAGATGTTGGTTGTGGGTTGTTACGTGCATATCACCTCTGAATCCACGACTGATCGTGAGAGCTTCCTTTTGGTGGGAGGAACTACACCTAAATAGAAAGCAAGACCACCGAAAGAGTTAAACGATATATGCAAGGGACCCATTTGCTGGCGTATGCTAGATCCAGGAAGTGTGATACTTCTTAGATGACCGTCGAATCCACTGTTTAAAACAACTTAATGTTGATAATAAAGTAAATCCTACTGTAGTTAAAATGATTTAGGTATCTCATTCGTCTATAATAAGAAAATTCATTCACAATAGGCTAGGCTATGATTGAATCTGAAGGTCAAGGTCCTTTGTCGAGGCATTGGTATGGGTGGAGTGAGGTTCAGGCTATTTTGGGTATTTGGTGGAGGTTTCGAGGGCTTTGATGTGTTTCGGTAAAAACACGAGAGGCCGACGCGTTGGTCTAGTATGACCGGTATTGGTTCAAGCTAACCGGCGATAGTTGTGGGTAACCGGCGTCGGTATGGTCGGGGTATAGGAAAACTCAATAAAAACTTGGTTGGGTGATAGATCTAAGGTTGGATGAAGATGGAAGGGCAATGAAAAGATTTGTATGGTTCTTGGATATGCCCAGGAATGCTGAAAGTCCGGATATGGGTAGTTCAATGTGTGGGTAAAGAGATGGTCAAGTTTTCATGGAGATAAAATGACGGGGAATGAAAATGAGAATAGAAACTAATAGCATAAGTAAAAGCATTTGCTAGAATGATAAGGAACCAATGCAAGTTAACAAACTTACTGTTTGTACGAGCTTGATTCCTGGTTGGTAATGGTGGGTGATCAAATGAACTTGGTGTAGTGTTGGCACTTCCTTAGATGCTCCGTGAAGGCAGGTGGCTGTGTGATTGCTTCGGGTACTGGCTATGGATGTTTTGATGCTTGTACGGATGTTGGTTCTACTTGCATGTAGCTCTGGTTTCGTCACTTGTTCTCAGAAGATCTCTCTCTCTCTCTCTCTCTCTCGAAATGTGCCAACCTTGAAATAAGGTTGTTTTAGGAGTTAAATGGTAATCGATGGTGGTTCGGCTTAACCGGTAGTGGTTAAGGGTAACCGCGTCGGTTAGGGTAGGATTTCCTAGGTTTACTAAACTAGGTAGATCCCCTTGATTTTCTAGGATCTCATTCGTTTCCTCCACATTAGAATGGAAGCTTCCTTCTAACATGCGGGAATGTGGTTAGAGGGAATGTAGGCATTGATTTTTAGGGTTTGGGTAGGTCTTAGTTAGTTATGGCAACTTACTAAGAATAGGTCTTAGGGTGAGGTGGCTAGATGAGGTGTCTAGGTGAGGTGGATATGTAAGCATTATCTCAATTAGGATATTAAAATAATAACTATTGTGAGATAATGAATTAATTTAATTAAATGAATTAAATTAATATTAGAGTGGGATGAAAGGGGCCATGGTTAAGTGAATGTGTTCAATGGTGTTTATTTGACGAGGGACCAAGGAGAGTATGACCCAATTTTGGTGTCTACATTTTGCCCCTTTTTGTTGCGTAGCTTGTATTGGTAAGTGACACTGAAAAAAATAAGATATGGTTGCCCCATGTGTGGGTGAAGGTGATCCCCCTCAAACCAGGAACTAATGAGGCAAAAGGAAGAATCGGTGAGTGGTTTGATAAAAGGTGAATGTGATGAAGAGGAAGGTGGGTAACAGGGAAAAAGGAAAAAGGTCTCCTTGGGTAATCTAGGTAATGGGTCGGGAAAAGGTAGTAATAGCCATCAAACACACACACATGTATAAACTGCAGCACGGTACTAGGTTGAAGAGCGGGCAAAATCTACATTGTCTAAGGTCGATAGGTTTATCCAAATAAGGTTGAGTGATTCCGGTATCAAGGTAAAGGATATGGTCGAAACATGACGAGGTAGGTGCAGGAACGCTTAGGTATGTTACTGCACACATTGCCGAGGGTTGGGTCAAGATAAATGAGTCACTACCGGAGGCAAGGTAAGGTCATTAGGTCAATCAACACAGGTAATAGTGCCATAAGGTATAGCGAACACATGAGGTCAAAGGTCACTAGCGATGTTCTAGGTCCAAGTATCTAGGTCATGGCATGGGTAGGGCCGAGGTATGGGTAAAATAATGAGTCCCCAAATGAGGATGAGGTTAGGTAGTAAATGATGAGGTTAGGAGGGTGAGGTGAATGGGTGTGAATGGGAAAAGGTAAGGAAGGTGGTAATGATGATGGTTGAGCTAACCTCCAAGGGCCCCATGCCCTCGGAGTGCTACCTACATAGCCCCGACGAATACATAGCCCCCAGCCGGCGAAAAGAGGCCTCGAGATCCGATGTAGTTCTCCCATAAGCTAGGGAAGAATATGAGGAGGTATGAGAATGAGTTGGTAGGTTTTAGGTCTGTTAGGTGTGGGTGAGTTGTGGGAAAATTGGTATAGGTTATTTCGATGGTGGTAGAAGAAGAAGATTACCTCAAAGGTAAGCATCGAGGACCAAGTCCTGTATAAGGTAATCAATACATAATAAAGAAGGTTAAAAGATAAGAGGGGGCAAGAAAAGCGCCTTATTGGTTAGGATCATCTTTTGAGTAAGTCATTCCTTAGAGGAGGTGATGAACATAAGACCCTAAAGACATTGCATGATTGATTTTTCTAAAGGTGAATAATAGTCACATGATCACCAAATGTCACAGTTTCGAAGAGGTAAGAGGTAGTAGGAAATGGGAGTGCAAATGGTAAGAGGGTGAAAGGTGGTTAATTTTTATGTGGTATGAAGTAGCATGCTCTTTGGTCATGAGATCCAAGGTCACAATGGGCAAGTCCATGACTAAAAGGATTTCGTGTTGACTTGTATTTGAGATAGACCGATCGATGCGGGAAGCTTGATTCTCTCACTTTTTTTTTTTTTTTTCAAAGAGATTTACATAGCTATCCTTCGAGGGAGCAGTCTATTTATAGTAGCGATTGATCAAGAGAGAAGAAGATGTCCTTTTGAGGGAGTCATCTTTTATTGGAAGTTTGACTCAAGGATTTGGATCCCATATGAGGGCTTTGAAGTCATGGACAAGACCAAGGTGAAGAATAGGATTCTTGTTCAGAAAGTAGGGTGAAATGACCATGGGATCTCATCTAAAGGTAGATGAAAAGTATCCATGAGAATCATGTTATGTGCAGCACCATGGTACACATATTCAAGAGAAGATAACAAGTGACGGGTACGCACATGATTCTTGTTTAATCGTTGGTGAGGTATAGGAAGTGGATAGCGCTCAAGGGACAAGCATGAAAAGAGGTAGAAGGTGAGGTAGGACTAAAAGTCAACAATAGAATGGTCAAAGATGCAAGGCATTAAGGGGCTTAGGTTCGGGTTTACCATCGAGTGAAGATAAACGATAAGCACCTGATCCGTAAGTATGGGTCATGATGTATGGTCCAAGCCAATTAGGAGAAAATTTGCCCGTTTACTTTTTTCTACTTTAGTTACATGTTGATTTTCTTTCAGAACAAGGTCACCAACTTGGAAGGTTTGTTCATGGATGCGTTTATCATAGGCATGTTTGATACGTTTTTGGTAAACTTGAAGGTGGTCAAGAGCGTTAAGACGACGTTCATCTAATAACTCAAGTTGTGCTAAACGGTCTTGGCGAAGGTCGTCATCATTGAGCATGTCATGAAGATAAATGCAGTGAGTGAGGATCTCGGACTTCAAGAGGTAGAACAACCTCTGTACCATAGACCGCAGAAAAAGGTGTGGCAGCGAATGGAAGTGTGAATACTAGTGCGCCATGCCCACGGGGTGAAAGGAATGTGTGTATGCCAGTCCTTCTAGTATCGTTTACCACTTTCATGAGAATCTTGTTTAAGGTTTTGTTAGTGGACTCAGCTAAGCCATTGAGTCTGTGGGTAATAAGGTGATGAGAAACTTAGCTGAATGCCGAAGGCATCGCAAAGTTTTCGCAATGTTTTGTTTTTGAATTGTTTTCCATTATCAGTGATGAGGCGATGAGGAACACCAAAGCAAAAAATGATGTGATGATTGATGAACTCACATATTTTCTCGGCTTTCATGGAGATGAGTGGTATGGCTTCGACCCATTTTGTGTAGTATTCGGTAGCGGTGATGATCCATTGATGGCATTGGGAAGAATGGGGATTGATTTCTCCAACAAGATCCAAACCCCATTGAGAGAAGGGCCAAAGGTCACGGGTGACCTATAAGGCGATTTGGGTGTATGATGAAGGTTGGCATGTTGTTGGCATTTTACACAATGCTTGACATAGTCACAACAATCATGGTTGAGGGTCGGCCAATAATAGCCTAGGCAAAGAATACACTTAGCAATAGCAAGGCCACTGAAGTGACCTCCACATATGCCATCATGAACTTCCTTAATGGTATAAGAAATTTTAAAACTTGTGAGGCATCATAAGAGAATACCATCAAAGCCACACTTATAGAGGAGGCCCCCATGATGACATAACAAGATACCTTTTTAAGGAAGGCGCGTTGTCCATTACGGTGAGATCAGGAGGTAAGATGGAGAGAGAAAGATAGTTGGAGTATTATTTATACCAAAGGTCGCTTGGGTCCGAGGTGACAATTCCAATGGAGTAAACATCATGAGGTAAATAAGAGTGTGATTGGAGTCGTTGTATGGTAACAAATTTTTTAAAATTGGTAGGCAAAGCGGGGATTTGAGAGGCCAAATAGACCATGGTATCTGCAAATTTGTTGGTTGAATGTGGGATGGTTTGAAGGGCGTAGCAGATCAAAGGTGGTCAAAAGTATGTCTACATGATGTTTATACTTTTAAGTATCTCATTATGACATTGGTATATACCATTGACTTGGTTTATGACCAATTGAGAATCACCAAATATGTTTATTGATTTGACATCTAGGCGTAGGTGGCTTGGAGACCTAATACGAGTGCTTCGTATTCAACAATATTGTTTGTACAATCAAAATCTAGTTTGAAAGACAAAGGCATGGGTTCACCATCAAGTGGAATGAGGATAATACCAGCCCCACCCCCACGCTAACACTTGGAACCATCAAAGAAGAGTGTCATTTGGTAAGCGGGTTCGTCTAGGGAAAGGGTAGCAATTGACTCATCTAGAAAGTCAAAATTAGAGGGTTGATCCTCGAAATAGGTGCATCGACCAATTGGTCAGCGATAGCTTGGCCCTTGATGGAATTTTGATGAATGAATTTGAGGTCGAGGTCAGCCAAAAGCATAAGCCAACGTGCAACACGCTGATTTTGATAAGGTTTGGCATACATGAAGTGTAAGGGGTCGGTGTTGGTCACAACATAGGTTTTGTGGTTGAGTAGGTAATGACGGAGTTTTGTGGTGACGAAAACTAAGGCTAAGCAAAGTTTTTCGGGATGGGTGTATCAGGTTTTGTAGTCCAAAAGAGTACAACTTATGTAATAAACCGCTTGCTCCCTATGTTGTTCATCGATGAGCAAGCATGGCCCCCAAAGAGTGATTAGTAGTTGAGATGTATAGGTAGAAGGGTTGATAGTCTTTAGGTGGATAAGTACGGGTGGTTGGAGAAGGTAATGTTTTAAAGACTCAAAAGCTTTGTGGTAATCCTCATCCCATTTAAAGGAGACATCCTTCTTGAGCAGATGATGAAATGGTTGACATCGATCAGATAATTGTGAAATGAAACGGCGAATAGATTGCAACTTACCTTGCAGGCTATGGAGTTGCCTAAGGTTAGTGGGCAGAGGCATTTCCAGAATGGCCTTGACTTTAGCAGGGTCAACTTCTATACCACGTAGGGAAATGATAAATCCCAAGAGTTTTCCTGAGAGGACCGCGAAGACACACTTCTTAGGCTGAAGGTGAATGTAATATTTAATGAGGTAGTCAAAGATGGTTTTTAGGATGGTGAGGTGCTTAGAGTGGTGTTTAGATTTGGCCAGGAGATTGTCCACGTAATCTTCCAATATACGATGCATGATGTCATGGAAGATATAAGTCATAGCCCACTGATATGTGGCACCAGCATTTTTAAGGCCAAAAGGCATGACTCGATAGTAAAAGGTCTCCTAGGGTGATGAATGTGGTTTTTTTGAATCTTCGGGAGAGCAAGATTTGGTTATAACCCGAGAAACCATCCATGAGTGATAACATCTCGTGACCAGCGGTAAGGTCAACTAGTTGGTCAATACCGGGTAGAGGGAAGTCATCTTTTGGGCAAGCTAGGTTGAGGTCATGGAAATCTGTGCAAATGTGGAGTCCCCCTGTCGCCTTAGTGACAGGGACAATGTTAGAAATCCAATGAGGATAATCAATGGGTAAGATGAAGGAAATGGAAAGAAGGCGTTGAAGTTCTTCTTTGATGAGAAGGGAAATGCGAGGGTGCATTTTCCTCAATTTTTTTGGGTTTGGCATCGGGAATGGTTACGATATTGTGGACCACTATGGTGGGGTCAATACCGGGCATGTCTGCGTAAGACCAAGAAAAAGCATGGTTATGGTTTTTGAGAAAAGAAGTGATGGCTTCCTGTTCAATAGCATCTAAAGATTGACCGATCTTTAGGATGTGCGGGTCGTCCTGAGTATGAATGTTGATCTCGATAGTTGATTCATTCAACATGGTTTTCATCTCAGAGGGTAATGACCAATGAATAAATGATTCTTCAACACCAAGGTAGGTGAGTATAGATTCATCATCCTGACATTGAATGACATTAATTGAAGGTGTATCATCATCGATCATTTCAGGATACAGGAAGGGAAGAGAGGAAGGAGCCTCGCCCTCGCGTTGATAAGTTAGAGGCCCCAAGGAAATGGTGTTTATGAAAAAAAAGTTAGGAGGGATGGATTCTAGATCCATCGACTCTGTCGGGCGAAAGGCGGTGATGGTGGTGAAGAAGGTGGAGAAGGGTTGATGTCCTCAATGAGTTCAATGTGGGCATGCTTGGTAGGTGGTTCAAGAAAGCCGATACCACTACGGTCATTATGTTTACGGGTAGTACATGGAATAACATTATGGTGGCCTTGCTCGTAAAAGACAAAACCAAAACCCTTCCACACACATCGGTGCAGGAAGGTGTGGGCAAAATGGTGATTAGTGAGTGATTGGAAGTCAGTGGAAAATGGGTGGGTTTGTGATGGTGGTTCGGGTGTGTAAGTTGTATTATCAAGTCCCCCATAGGTGAGATTGTACGAAGGTGAGGAGGACCATAAAGAGGTGTTCTCTATGCGGTGATTATAGCGAGGTGTTCGTGAAGAATTCCATACTCTGTGGAGTAAGGAATGTGTTGACACTATATAGGCGATACTCCCCCAGAGTGAGGCATTGAAAAATGCCTTCCAAGGGATCGGTGGTTGGTATGTGGGTAGCTAGAATAGATGATGTGTCGAGGTCGACGCGGAGGTGGAGCTAACGGATTGGGAGGCTGATGGGTTGGCCATGGAGGTTGTGGCGGTGGTAGGAATGGAGGAGGTATGTGCGGTTGAGGTAGCGACTATACTGGTAAGCAGAGGTGTAGGTGAAGTGGTAGTGGTCATGGAGGTAGACGCCTTAATGGGTATGAGTACGTCATTGGGTCGGTAAAGCATGTTGCATGTTTTAAAAGGTGATGGATCAGCTAGAATAGTATAGGTGTGTCCTTCATGTTCAAACTTTACATAGCGATGCAAAGTGGAAGGAACACAACCCATGACACGAATCTAGGTCTGCCAAGCAATAGGTTATATTGAAATTCCCCCTCCAAGATGTAAAATAACTCTGAACAGTGCGGGGGCCCACGCGAACATGGAGGATGACAGTGCCTAGTGTAGAGGTGATAACATCATTGAATGAACACAACATGACAAGATGTTTATGCATGCAATTGTCAGGTATGCGCATTTGAGAAAATGCATGGGATGAAATGATATTAATGCTTAGCGCCCCCATCGATCATAACATGATGTACATGTATATCATCGATGTGGATAGAGATGAAGAGAGCTGGGTCTAGGTCATCAATTTGGTGCGGTGCAATCTCTTCCTTTGAGAAGCTAAGGGAGGCTACTTGGTGAGTAGGTTGAGGTGTGGATAAAGGTGGAAATTTGGTGAGAGAGGCTACATGATGGGGTGTGATAATGGAGGCTACAGGTGTAAGGTCATTAGGTAAAACCTCAATAGATTATAGAACCTCCATGAGAGCTTGATGATGGGATTTCAAGGTTTGGATGAGGTCATATAAGGACATTTTGAGGGGGGATTGATGTAGTTGTTTGAGCATGGCGTAATGTGTGACCCCATTAGAAATAGGATATGTGGGGCTGCGGATAGTGATTTTAGGTGTGGGTGTAGATGGTATGTTAGGTATAGGATTGGTTGGTGAGTCAGTTTCCTTTTCCTTTCCTTTGTCCTTTTGAGCACATGTAGCAACGTGGATCATGTTGATATGAGGGGAGTTGGTAAATGGATAAGGTGTATGATGAGTGGTATAACGACATGACCGAGTAAAATCCTACTGGGGGAGAAAATCCTTGTGAAGTGAGCTAGGTGCAATGACATTTAGGTGATGGTGTGGCAAGTTCTTTGATGCGAACCATGTTAATTTTGAATATTGGGGTGGCTATAAGAGTTGAGGGGGTGGAGGTCATGGTTGTTGAGTAGGCAGTGAGGGAAGGACTGTGGAAATGGGTGTTGGTGAAACGAGGTCCTCATCAAGAAGGTCGTCATTATCAAAGTTTGCTTCAGGAGGACACAACTAGATAAGGATGGTTTTCAAAGCCTTGTAGTTCTCCACATCATGCCCTAGCACACGATGGTAGGTGTAAATTTTAGTGTCATCAAACCCTTTTGGCTTGGGTTTGAGGGGTCATAAGGTTTGAGTGGCGGTAATGTGATGACAGAAGTCTCAAGGAGGTTGGTTAAGATTTTGGCATAAGACCCTGCTAGTGGGTCACAATGGGAAGTGAAAGTGGGTTTGGGTGTAGGTGTGGCTGATTGTTGAGGAATGGTCTTTGCAGGAGGGGAGTGGGTCGAGCTATGGTTTTGGGTGCTTGGCATGGTCTTGGGTGTTGGTCATGTTTGCTTGGGTAGGGGTATGGTAGATGAAATGACAAGGGAGTGTGTGGTTGTTTTGACTACCTTATTGGAGGGTAGTGGATTTTTGTCTTTGGGTTGCACCTTCTTGGGTAAAGGTGATATGGGTGTACGAGATCTAGAGGGAAAAGTGGAAGGGGGAAGAGGGCGAGTTACCCACGGGGATAACGGAGGTGCTGTGAAGGTGGATGACGTGGGTCGTGTATGGGTGTGAGGATAGAGGCGAAGTGTAGTGGGTAGTGAAGGAGTAATCTGATGGAATTGGAGGAATGGGTGGTAAAGATGTTGCAGAGTGTGGGTGTAAGTCGTGTCAGTGCTTGGGTATATTAGAGGTTTAGAGGAAGGAATGGGATGTTGTGTTTTTAGTTTACTGATGGGTGGAGGTTTCTTAACCGTGTTGGGAGGTTGAGGTCCTAAGACAAACGGAAAGGGTGAAGGTGATGAAGGTGTGATTGGCACAGCCGGAGTATGGGTTCTATGGGCTTGGTTCTTCTGTTTGGGTGCCGGAGTAGGTTTGGTGTTGACTTTGGAGGATGTAGCTAAATCTAGTTTGATAGGTGGATGAGTAAGGCTAGTGGTTGGGGTGACCCCTAAGGTAGTAATAGGTTTAGTCGAGGAAGATGATGTAGGTGTGGGTTTAGATTTAGATGTATGTTGGGTTATGGGTAAGGGTGTGTGTTGAGCTATGATGGGTGTTGTGGAAGAAGTTGTGATAGAGGTGGTTGTGCTCGGTTCGATTGGTTGAAATATTTTTGGGTAGATAGTGGAAGTATCAACAAGTGACATCTGCATTTGCATTGAGACAGGAAGCAAAAGATGCCCCATAGTAAGGCTCTGTCCACATAATCTAAGTGATCGGATAAACATGAGAATGACATGTTTGTAGGTGAGGTTGATGAGGACCTAATGGAAATTCCCATAAAATGTGTCTTAGAGACGGGAAATTCACTAGCTTCGGCTTCATGGGTAAGAGAGCCGAAAGTAGGTCTACAAGATCTTGGGTAGCTGATGGAGAATGGTCACCTAGAGGAAAAGGTATCTCTATTGGATCCTTGATAGGTGGAGGAGAAAATGGGTGCTCCTTTGTAGGTGGAGGAGATGATGGGTGCTCCTTTGTGGGTGGAGGAGATAAACAAGTATCCTCCATGGATGAAGAAGTACTGTGGGTGACGGTTCTCTAGGTGGAGAAGCCAAAGGTGAAATGGCCTTGATATTAGCGGAAGGTTCCTCCATGGGTGAGGAAGGAGGTGAAAGGTGTTCCTCTATGGGTGGAGGAATAGGTGAGGTGGGTTCCAATGCAGAAGGAGGACTTTGGGCTAGGATTTCCTCGATGGAAGGAATATGTGGTAATTGGGAAGCAATGGGTGCATCGTTGAAAATAGTGTGGACCTCACGGGTATGGCTATCATGAGTTGAGGTCTCACCGGTTTGATCAGATGAAGGGGCATGATTAGGAAAGGGTTTCTTGAAGATGTGTAGGTTTTGATTGGCAGGTGTGTTAGGATTATCCACAGTTAACTCGCCTTTCTCAAGCATTTCTTGGACAATATTTTTAAAAGTGATGCAATTTCCGTCACTATGACCCTTTACTCGATGATAGTTACAGAAGTCATGTTCTTTATACCATGCGGGTGTGGGGCGAGCAGGGTCAAAACTAGTGTGTGGTTTTATAGGAGGAAGGGTGATGGCCCCACTTTAATGAGATTTTCTAAGACAGAAGAATAAGGCTCCCCAATTGGGGTATATTTCCATTGTTCCTATCTGAATTGAAAAGTCTGAATGGGTGAGAGATTAGATGAGGGACTAGCCTGATTTGATGGATGAGATGGGCCGATTTAAGTACCATGGCGTTAGTGGTCCCCTTCACCTTTGAATAATTATTCTGTGGTTTTGAAGAAGAAGAGGTATCATTCGACTTGAATGCTGAGTTATTATTACGTAGTTGGATTTTCTTCTCTTCAATGGCCTGAATCTCAAGCTTTCATGCCATGGTGAATGCTTCGTCGAAGGTTCGGAAGGTTTGGACCTATAGGGTTCGGTGAGATATGCCTAGCACAAGCCCACGTGAAGAGTTTGATAAGTTCGGTTTGCAGTAGTTGGAATGTAAGTTGATTGATTAGGCTACGCCAACGAGCAACAAAATCTGCGATAGATTCATTGTCATCTTGGACGTATGGAGTATAGGTCAGTCATGGTAACCTTCTTAACAATGTTAATGGAGAAGTGATCCAAGAAGGCTTGGGCTACCTAATTAAATGAAAATATAGAGTGTCTAGGTAACCCACTATACCAATCTAACACAGGCCCAATCAGAGACATGGGAAAGGTCCTCAAGAGCAAAGCATCATCGTGGGTGATTAGGTAGCACCCATGTTTGAAATACATAAATGTTGTTGTGGGTCTTCTTTGCTATTGAAATAGTTGAATTTAGGCATTTCCCAATGCATGGGATATGGACGGATATGAATGGATGGGTGGATAGGCTCATTACAAATCTCATCGTAGGCGAGAGAGTTGCAGTGCCGAGAAACCAATGCTTCTAGTGTCTACATCTTGTCCATCATTAACTTAATTAGGTTGTTGGTAGGTTGTGATGGATAGGTGCCTCTGTAGCGTAAGAGGGTTGGTGTTAAGCATGTAACAAGGGTGACATTCCAAAGATATGGTGCTGCCATATAGGTAGATTAAGAAGAAGGCGTGAAATAGGGGGTATGTACCCGAGTGAATAATAGACAAAACAGGAGGTTGCTTGATAGTACGTGTATGGAGGTGGAAGGGTCGTGGTGACCCTAGTGCTAATGGGGGCTAAAGATTGCGAATAGAAAGGAAGATGTTTTGAAAAGGGGTAGGGGTCACCGACACCGAGGGTCGTTGTGTAGCTACGGGTATATGCGATATAATAGGGTAGATGAGGTTGTATACGGGTGGTTGGCAAAGGTATAGTGGATGTGGCGGGTGCAGCGATGTGGCGAGACGTGGCGGTCATAGAAGGTATAGGGCCTAGCTATGAAAACGATTAGGGGTAAGGTAGATGCGGACAACGTGGAGCTAGACGGGGCCGACGCAGGAGTAGGAGCGAGTGTCGGGGGATAGATATGGGCATGCCATATCATCCGTGACCGAGGCATCTCGAGTGGACAAGTGGGAAAGGTAAAACTGCAAGGTGGAAGGATTTTGGTCAAGGAGTCGTGTGAACTCCTCGTCTTTGGTAGCGATAGAGATAGGTTGGATAGATTCCATGGCAGGTGATAAAATGGAAGGTGGTGAAGGACTAGGTGGGAGTGGTTGACAACTGGTGTGGAATACGAGGGTGTTTTCTTGTCGATGCGTCAGTACCATGTGGACAAGTACTAATGTGGTAAGACTGCTTTCTGTAAATGACATAGAAATATAGTGGAGATATGATAAATAGGTGGTGGTAGGTGAATTGGGGTCAAAATGTCAGCTGAAAATTACATAGGCTAACCAATGCCGGTTAGGTTAAACCGACGCTTGATCCAGAGGTAACCGTAGTCCATCACTGTGGAAAGTGGACAGTTGGTCAAAATAAGGTAAAAGGCCAATAATCTACCTAGTATGCAAGATGTTAATGGGACTTACCAGTCAATGAATATAATAAGAGTGGTAGAGACTCTGAATAGTCAAAGAAGGTGAATTGGTGTCCTTTTGGGTAGGTTAACCAAAAGAATAGTGAACCAACACCGGTTAGGTATAACCGATGATGGTCAGAGGGTAACCGATGACGGTCATTGGGACAAGACACCGATTCCTGTGAAATTGAAACAGTGATGAAGAAATTGTGGTTGTGAATTAAAATTAATGTGGAATCAAACCCAAAATTCTAAGAATGATGAGAATATGGTCCAGGCACACTCAGATGAAGCTAGAATACACCAACTGTGATGAGGAGCGTGTAAGGAGAAATAAGAAAAATGAAGAGCATGACCTCTCACCTCAAAATGCAAGCCAAGCAGAAACACTAAGAAAAATACGATCCTAAGAGTGCTTTTTCTATTATGTTTGTTTAGCTTATGCTATTTTAAGGACTGACTCATGAACTATAGAATAGAGTTTTTTGGTGAGGATGGTTTCCTATGAAGAAGGAGATCTACAAGGAGAGGTTTCAGGTATGTTATGGCGGGGCGGGCTGTCCTCCGATTGGGTACTCAATAGAAGTAATGTCAGTTGGGTGCCCACCGTGCACCGTGATCGTGTGATCAACTACACTTCTTCTCGGGTGAGATGTTGTTTAAGAATGTGTATATTTTCAATTTTTGTGAGGTTTGGTAAGACTCAAAGAAAGAGAAAGAGAAAGAAGTGCTTTTATGATTCATTTGTCAACCATCAGTTGGTCATGACTTCCAGCGTATAGGTTGCCCTCATTTAATGTGAGCTAATGCAGAAAAGTAGAATGAAATGAAGTTAATTTTAAACCCAAATCGAAATATGGAATTTGATGACACAATAAGAGGAATAGGAGAAAGTATGATCTTTCACTAATGCAATGCAAATGAAATAGAAGAAGAGTTCTTTTTAAGCACCAAAACATGATTGCTTTGAGACAATAGAAAGAAGAGAAGATTCCAAGGGAGAAATTTTAATGTGAGAACCTTTTAGAAAGGAAACAAACATACAATTTTTCACCTAGAAATGAAGAAAAATGCAAGGAACCCGAATGGGTCCCACCAGTGTGCCAAAATGTTTCACTGATTCTAGATCGTTTCTTCGAATGTTGATGAAATAAATAAGGGTAATGGGTGTAGGAGGAATACCTTTTGAATATGCCGTGGTTGTTGTGCACGTATGACCTCTGAATCCACCGCTGATCGTGAGAGCTTCCTTTTGGCTGGGAGGAACTACCTAAAATAGAAAGCAAGACCACCATAAAGAGTTAAATAGTATATGCAGTGGACTGCCTAACATATGCTAGATCCGGAAGTGTGATACTTCTTAGACGGTTGTCAATCCACTGTTTAAAACAACTTAATGCTAATAATAAAGTAAATCCTATTGTAGTTAAAATGATTTAGGTATCTCATTTGTCTACAATAAGCAAATTCGTTCACAACATGCTAGGCTATGATTGAATCCAAGCGTCAAAGGTCATTGTCAAGTTATTGGTATGGGTCAGAGTGAGGTTTTGGGCTATTTTGGGTATTTGGTGGAGGATTTAGGCTTTGATCTGTGTTTACGTAAAAGACACGAGAGACCGACGCGTCGATCTGGTATGACCGGTATCGGTTCGGAGCTAATCGCGATGGTTGTGGGTAACCGCGTCGGTATGGTCGGTGCAGGAAAAATCAATAAAAACTTGGGTGGGTGATAGATCGAGGTTTGATGAAGATGGAAGGGCAATGTCAAGATTCATATGGATCTGGATATGCCTAGGAATGCTTTGAAAGTCTAGATATGGGTAGTTCAATGGTGTGGGTAAAGAGATGGTCAAGTTTGCATGGAGATAAAATGGTGGGGAATGGAAATGAGAATATAAACTAACAGAAGTAAAAGGATCTGCTATAACGATAAGGAACCAATGCACGTTAACAAACTTACTTTTTCACGAGCTTGATGCCTGATTGGTAATGGTGGGTGATCAAAGGAACTTGGTGTAGTCTTTGGCGCTTCCCGGATGCTCCCATGAAGGCGGTGGGCGTGTGATTGCTTGAGATACCAGCTATGGATGTTCGATGCTTGTATGGATGTTGGTTATGTTTGCATGTAGCTATGGTTTCGTCACTTGTTCTTAGAAGATGTCTCTCTCTCTCTCTCTCACAAATGTGCCAACCTTGAAATAAGGTTATTTTAGGAGTTAAATGGTAACCGATGGTGGTTTCGGCTTAACCGATGATGGTTAAGGGTAACTGGTGTCGGTTAGGGTAGGATTTCCTAGGTTTACTAAACTAGGCAGATCCCCTTGATTTTCTGGGATCTCGTTCATTGCTCCTCAGTGGATTAGAATGGAAGCTTCCTTCTAACATGCAGGGGAATGTGGTTAGAGGGAATGTAGGCATTGATTTTTAGGGTTTGGGTAGGTCTTAGTTAGTTATGGCAACTTACTAAGAATAGGTCTTAGGGTGAAGTGGCTAGATGAGGTGTCTAGGTGAGATGGATATGTAAGTATTATTTCAATTAGGATATTAAAATAATAACTATTGTCGAGATAATGAATTAATTTAATTAAATGAATTAAATTAATATTAGAGTGGGATGAAAGGGGCCACGGTTAAGTGAATGTGTTCAATGGTGTTTATTTAACGAGGGACCAAGGAGAGTTTGACCCAATTTTGGTGTCTACATGGGTGATGTGGAGATTTTGTCCCCGACGGCCGGACATGCGGACTCGATTTTGCCGAAATAGCCGCAATGAAGAGAAAAAGTCAACGTTTGACCCGTGAACTTCAAATGGCCATAAATTTTGACTCCGAGCTCTGATTTTCATAAAATTAGACTTTCTGGAACATATTAAAATAAAATAAACATATTCAGCTCCATTTAATTAATGCTCATTCCCATCAAATGACGAAAATTCTGGCGATGGACCCAAAATACTTGCCCGCACGAAGGTCATAACTTTTGCATTTCTCATGAAATCGCATTTAAATTGGTACCACTGGAATTCTGGTCCGAGACCAACGCATCAATCAAGAAATTATATATTTGATGAAGGATAGATAGAGATTTTGTAGAAAATGCGGCCAAGTTCAGAATAGTGTTTTATTTGGTAGTTGGACACCTTCAATGAAGCATGGGCTGCCATATTTCACTGCTGCAAGTCATGGGACAATATGGGGAGCATTTTGCAAGCAACAAAACATCATTTCACTCCATTTAATACCTCTTACAAGTGGTTGAAGGATAGATCTCGGATTCACATTTTCCCTCTCTCTCTCTCTCTTCTTATTTTTCTATAAATTAAAGTGTTGGGCTCATTGTAGAGAGGAGTTTTTTTGTAACACACTCTGTCAAAATCACTTTGTGAAGCCAATGTGCTGCATGCCCTTGTAGTGGACTCCTTGCATGGTGATACAGGCCCTTATTTTGTAAGAGATTGAACCGTGACTATTAATGAAGCAATAAATGTGAGTTTGTGGATGTATCTTCCCTTCTTTGTGTTTGTTTGCCTTCTCTTTGCCCCTCTAATCTCTTTGCATATATATTGTGTCTATTCATTCTCTTGCAGGATCCATTATCATTGTGTATGTTTGGAATGTTGTTGTGAATACATTTTGCTAGATTGTGGAAAACTGTTATCACCCCTTCTAGTGTGCACTTTGCTTCTGTATCTCACACATTGGAAGACTACCCTCACCCCCTCCTTTTCTGGTGTATCACCGTTGTAGTGTAGGCTTTCATTTTTATGCATTCTCTCTCCTTAGTCCCTTGGAAAGTTAGATTAGGACAATTAGTTTTGCCTGCATTAGAGTAGATTGTGGCAGGTAGTTTAGGAGCAAGAACCGACTTGCTCTAAAGGTCTATCTCAAGTAGCAAGTACCACAACTTGGAGATAGTACCCATGTTACCCAATCACACCGTGACCTCAATTATATGCACTTGTGCAAACATAAAGGTGTTGTGATTCGGTGATAACCGTAAGCTTCTCATTTAATGTCTCGAATGTGCTTGCCCGCCGCAGATTCTCCCCAATAAAATCTCTCTTTGACTTTTAGTAACTCTTCTAAGCTTCTCATTTAATGTCTCGAATGCGCGCTGCTTGCTTCTCCCAATAAAATCTCTCTTTGGATTTTAGTAACTCTTCTAAGGGTGCAACAAACTTAGCATATCCCTTGATAATTTTTCTATAATACCCGGTGTGACTTAAGAATCCGCACACCTCACTTTGACTTGTAGGATCGTCTAGGCCTATTATAATTGTAACTTTGGTGGATTGACCAACAAACCATCCTTGCAGATAATGTGCCCTAACAAAGTGCCAAATGGTGTAGCAAATACACACTTCTTGATGTTCAAGGAAATACTCAACTGTCTACATCTTTCAAACATTAAGTGTAGATTGTCACAATGATCCTTAATAAGTCCATACATTGTCCAATCATCCAAGTAAACCTATAAAAAGTTGTGGATGAAATCCTTAAATGCTTGAACAACTATGTGTAAAAATACAACGAGGCACATTTTTCAAACCGAATGACATCACCGTATATGCAAAAATTCCCCACTCAGTGGTGAAGGTTGTTTTCTCTTGATCCTCCTATGTAATCCTGACCTGATGATACCCAGAGAATCCATCCGTGAAAGAATAAATTTTGCACCCTGCAATGCCTTCTAATATTTCTTCTGTGAAAGGTGTAGGAAAAGGATCAATTACACATGCAACATTCAGTTCTTTGTAATCCACACAAATCGAATCCGACCATCCTTCTTTATGTTGATAACCATGGGACTAACCCACTCAGATTCTTCTAAGGGCTTGATGATGCCAGATTTCAACATTTTGTCTATTTCTTCCTTAACTTTAACTCGTAAGTTAGGTTTCATCCTATAGGGTCTCTTCCTAACCGGTTGCACACCTTCCTTAAGCTTGATCTTCATCTCTCCCAATGATTCATGCACCCCTTTTAATTCATGATATCCCCTAGGGAATAGATCCTGAAAGTCCCGTAATAACTCAATGATTTTGGCCACTTCAGAGTCAAACCAATAATCCCCAATTATGGCCTCCTTAGGTTCAGTATCCATTCCAATATTCACTTTCTTTGTCTTCATAGGTTCATGATATGCATGTGTATTCATATCTGCACTGTCCAAGACCTCGCGCATTCCTGTTGAATGATTGACATTCATATTTTATACTTCTTCATCATCCACTATGTAGACCATTTTTCCTTATTCTTTCTCGAGAAAGTGCGTTGAAGTAACATGAAGTTTGTTTCTTCTTCTTCGTCAAAACACGCTCCCAAATCTGTCTCACCAAATATCTCCTAAATGAGTTCCTCCGATTTTGCACTATCTCCCATAGTTACGCGCCTTATAACCTTTAATGCCTCTTCTACTGGAGGTTTAGTAGAGAAGTAGTCAAAAGTATGGACCATTCCTGTAATCAAATCTTGCCAATTTCTAGTTTCTCTATGTAGCTCCGCATATACATACCAAGCGCGTGCGCATCCTTGTAGAGTGGAATAAAATTTTTGCACCCAGAGTGAAGGTGGTAATGCTTCCTACCCCTTTGTCTAGAGTCTCTCACACTGTTGGATGTGGTGTTGAACAGGTTGATTACAATGATAAGTGCATATTTGAGTAGGTGCGTTACTCCTAAAAACTCGAGTGGATAGAGTGATCTTGATCTCATTCCATTCCATAAGATTATCTCTGTGAACCACCCACCGCGTATGCAATTTTGTCCTGTATGGTATATGCTAACATTTTCCTTCTCTCAACTTGGTCTATCCATTGTTCTTCCATGGCTTACAGGAATACTGGAAGATCTTCCTCTCCAATATACCGAGGTACTTAAGTTACATATTCTTCTAACAGAGTGAAGTCCATTCTTCCGTGTGCGATTAAGCGCTTCTTACTTTACGTCCTATCAATTCATAAGTACCATGAGCCCAATTATCACAAGCAATAATCATAGTATCACTAATAGACTGTGCATCTTCCCAATGAAGGATTCCCTCCTTTGATGGATCAATGACCTTTGGGTCTTGAATGGCGCACACATAAATTATGTTTAAATCTTCCTCACTCAACGAATCAACATACGACGCATATTTCCCATCCGTTAAAGGGATTACAACTCGTTCCTCCTTATTCTCAAAACTGATGTATCCCTTGTTGAACCATAAATCAACGTTATTTGCGTAACACCAAGGGCGCCCAAGCAAAGCTGGAAAACTGTCTTCTTCTGCAAGTGCTAATACTTCAAAATCCCCAGTGAATTTGGCCCCTTGTATAGTGATGGATGCATCTTTCAAAACTCCTATGGGAGTGGCCTTAGTCTGATTAGCCATAAACAACACATTGGTAGACGGCTGCAATGGAGGTCTCCCCATCTGCACCCATGCATCTAAAGTAAGAACATTGACTTCCAATCCTACATAAATCAAGATATTGTTTAAAGCCATCCATCCATGACAACATTTAGAGTGATCTCCTTGTCGTAGTCAATGCTATAAGGGGGAATATTTCCATGCAGGATCTGTTGTCCATTCTCAATACTTGCGTGCGAGTGTTTCCCTTCAGCCAATTCCCTAACAACAAAATGATATTCTCCTGGCGCAACATTTTCACACCTCTCTCACATGATCAATATCATATGGGACCTTCCCTGCTTCTTTCTTCTGTTCCATCTTCCGTGACTACCCTTTCAAACAATGTATTTCACCTTGAATATTTCTGAGGACTTCCATGGTTTCTTGATAAACCGCATTCGATGAGTAAGATCTAGGTATCTCGCATGTAGAACTTCCTCCTTAGTAATAGTAGGCTTCTGCTATAATGTTTATTTGGCGTGTCGCTTTAGCACGTGTGGTAATCTTTACATAATGCCTCTCGAGTTACGGTGTTAACTTGAGCATCCAAAATTTTCTACTACGCTACTTGAATCTGAACCATCCTTGCACCTTTGTTCTCTTGTTTATGTTGTTTACTAAGGTGTTCATACAAGTCCAGGCACTCCTCATAGCTATGATTCTTTCCACAGAAAGAACATGTAATATTATGGGGAAATTCACTCCTGTAGTAGTTAGGAGATCCACATGTATAACACATCCCAAGAGGAAACTCACCTCATCCACCACTATGGCCTCATCTTACCGTATCCACCATGGCCTCGTCCTCTCTCGTATCCATCATGGTATCTATGCCCTCTTCATGACCTCCTTCAAAACGCCCTCGTTACGGTCATATCACGTTTGATTGTGATCCCAATCTTGGTGCCCATTCTTGCCTTTTAAATTATCTAATACGCTTGTTTGTCTCACACCAATATCTATAACATCATGAATTTGACCAATCAATCTACAATCCTCGGTATCATGATTCATGGATTGGAAAATATTACAATAACAAGATACATTATTTCTTATCGCGTATTGTAGTAATGGACAATGGATAACATCATGGTTCAAATGACATATCTCGTAGTCCAACAACAACAAATGTACGGATATGCGGGGACAAATATCCTTGGTGTGATCTTCCACTTCACAATCTATACACAAAATTCCATATCACGTCTCATGTGTGGAATTTACCGATAGTTTCTCTAATTGCTTTTCCATAGCTGCAATCTGTCCCTCCAAGAATGGGCTAATGCTAGTGTCTATACTCCCAACTACCTCAACATGCAAAGCTGCTTCAATTGCTTTACGTAGATCAATGTATGTCTTATGTGACAATTCCTTCTAAATGGTGTAATCATACCTCCAACGAACCATTATGCATCCCGGCTTACGTGAATATCATAGGAAAATTTAGATAAAAGTGTTTTAAAATGGGCATCATACTCCCAAAAATCTCGGTAGTGCCTTATTTGATATCCTTGAGCATGCTTATACTCTTCTACTCAAATTGAGGGATATAGAACTCTTTTAAGAAAGCATCCTTTAGTGCTGCATAATCCATGCAAGTTTGATCGGGGTCAAACTTCCCGTACTAACCGTGTGCTCATCCTGTAATGTAGTTACAAATTGTCTTTCCTTGCGCTCAGAAAGTTGTGATCCCTTTTGTGTGTCACAATATTTCACACATGTGCACATGTTTAGCAACATATTCTATGCCCCTATACTCTAGAATATGAAGAGACATTTCCATGTAAATATTTTGGGGTTGATGTGGGCCTTGCCCACACGATCTAGAACCACATGTGTTTCCTCTACCTCCGTAATCACTAGATCCACAAGAGGTAGAACCACCTATACCTCTTGATCCTCCACATGTGGCTGAATAGGACTAGAAGACGTTCTTCCATGTACCCCAACGGTGGTACTATACTAGATCCCCATGGTCTCAGTGAAGTTATACCACTCCAGTAAGTGAATCTAACATTTTGCGCACTCAAATTCTGTGCGGACGATGCGCCTAAAAGTACCTCTAAACAACAACGAAGACATTTTTCTTGTCATTGTTATACTTTCTATCCGACTTATTCCATCTCCCTTACTGCCTAAATTATCCTGCTACTACTTTTCGTACTAGATATTGGAAAACCAAGCACAAGGGTTAGGTTACTAGGTAGATTTAGATGCGCACTTGTGGCTCGGGTTGTGTCTGTGGCATGCTTCCGTGTGAAGCGAGGAGGGTTCCCTGTCATTCTTTCCTAGATGGGGGAGTTCCTAATGCTATGGCTCCACGTCATCCACATGAGCTCCAAATCCTTCATGATCCATCTCTCATATGCTCCACAATGTCACGTTTCTTCTCTATCTCCCTCTCATGCACCTCATTATACTTAAGCCACCTTTCTTCCCTCTTCCTTGCCACCGCTAATTCTGCCATCTTTCACTAATCCTATTCACCTTTCGTGTGTGGTGAGGTTTAGACAACCATCGGTTTTTCTTCCAAATTCAGGGTTACCATCAAAATCTTAATTACTAGCGGAATGCCTTGTAAATAGATCCCCCCTAGGTACCATAGAAATTGAAACTTGACTACCTCTCTGGACAAGAATAGGTCGAAATTGAATACTCTAAATATAACTATTCAAGATGCCACAAAACCAGGTATCCACTACGCACATCCAAACTAGATCAACATCATAGAGAGGTTGAAATTATTCTTGCATCCAAAAAAGTGTGTGATACCTCCAATTATATTTAGACATATAAGAAACCAGCCACTTGTATAGTTCTATAGGAAAGATAGTGAAGAATCTCTCGTAAAAATAGTCATACAGATTCTGCTCCGCCCACGTGTGTGTGTCAAACTCAGATCTAGTGTTGAACCTCCATGCGTATTCTTCTTCTAGATCTTTAATCCACTCCTCAATACTTGCTAGACTCAATCGGTACATCTTCATCGTGAACCATCCTGATAATAATTGAAAAAGAGGTCCCTGAATGGAACCAATGATGTAGCCTAGAATTCACCAAGAATAACCCAAATGCATTGGCACATCACTTAGCCTAGATTGAGCATTCACTCGAAGCGCGTAAAGGTATGAGGCCCCTCTTTAGAGTGTTCCATACAAGATGGGATCATGATGAATATTTTATGCATGTAAATACAACACAACAAAGATATTCCACAAATCTTATTCTAGATCTAGATCTTTAGGAACCATGATTCAACAATAAACACGATGATATCATCCATGTAATAAAAACTATAACTATGTCTAACACCTTGATTCATCGATACCCTCCATTATATTAAAACATAGGAATACACAGAAGCTTCTTACAATAATAGCATTATATGCTCATGTGCATAATAGATCGATAGCATAATTCTACATACACACACACACACACATTACACACACACACATGTGTATCTCTTTATATCTCAATCACCTCTCTTCTACACATCTTATTACATACATATTTATAAGGGTGGGGACTTTCCCTTCACCACTTATCTAATCCCAAAATAGGTCGCATGCTAAGAATAGCCATGTGCCTTTACAATAATAGGTTCACATGCAAGAATGCTAACAATAGACCTCTCACAATTAACTAGAAGTAGTAATCTTATTATTAGATTGATCCCATGCAAAACACTTAGTAGATGCTCCTCCAAAATAGCGTATGTGTGTCGCATAAGTCTTCACCCCATTTTTGTGCTCCATGCCAACTTCCAAAAATAGATCATAACTGTGAAAACAATTAAGTCTGAACCTATCTTTGTCCTTCGTGAGCGACTCTTTCTGATCCTCTTGCACCTTTGACCATGCTCTTGCTCTTAGCGCGAATATTTTGTATGCCTTAGGCTAAGTCTTATACCTTGTCTACTCAACATACACCATGTCATCCGGCTACATATGATCCTTCTTATTCTTCTTCTGATATGCCACTTGATGTTTTAGATCTCTCTATCATTGATTATTTATTAGGCATTGACTCCCAATCCGGTGTACCTCCTACCTCTCCTCCACCCACCCCTGTAGTTACTCCTATGTATTCTACCGCTTCTGATAGCCCTCTTCACATATCTCCTTTGATCATACATTTTCCTTCATATTAAATTGATGATCCCATTGATTCTTGTGATGACCATACCATTCTTTTGGGAACCTCATATTCTATTGATCAACATCATAGGTTTCCTTCTTTCCATATTGTTGCATGTGACTCTCCCGCTCCATTGTTATCCCCTCCTGAGGTTACATCTACTATTGTACATGAATCACCTCCCACCATTACTTCTTCTTCTTCTATTCCCACATCCCCTACCCCTCTTACTGCATCTTCACATGTTAAGGTTTCTTCCTTTCTCATTCCACCCTCTGGGACTTGTGTTGATACTAGTCATCCTCTCACCCCTACATCCTCATCTATCACTTCACCTATAACATCTACCTCTACTATATCACCTCTTGACATCCGTATGATCACTCATCATGGAAAAATTCAACCACTTAACACATTCTTGCCATCTCATACTATTCCCTCGTGAGGATATCCTCCAATCACAAGTTCATACTCTTACTCTAGAAAGTAGAGCCTATTATGCCTCTGTTGACAACAAATATTTACACGGAAACCTGTTCCTAAAAAGATTCATAATTATGAATTCCTTAAAGACTTTTTCATGCCTACTTTCACATGCTTTGATGGTGTTGGTGATCCTCATGCTCATATCCTCCATTACCGCACACTTATGGACAACTACTCTAATGATCACTTGTTTCTCAAGGCCTTCCGTTATATTCTTACCGATGAGGCACTACGGTGGTACACCTAATTACCCTCTGGGTCCATTATCAATTTCTATGATGGATGCTTTCCTCCATCGCTTTATTATTAAAAATTTCCTAGGGTTACATATGACCAACTTCCGACATTACATCAAGGCTCCTCTGAACCTATCAAGGATTATATCTTACGATTCAATGCCTGTATACACCAAATCATTTTCCAACCTAAAGACTTATAAAAACAATTCATCTTTTTTCGTGGTCTTATTCCTCCACTTAAACAAAGGCTACAATACAACACTTATGATTCATTCATTCTCTTGTGTTATAAGGTTATCGATCTAGAACAAGATATTTCATCCTCACATGTCGACTAGTTCCATCTACCGATCCTCTCCCTCACCATTTGTTGACCATCCACAGCCATCTCCACCATCGCCTAAGGTACCTTCTACACAAGCTCCAATCTCTTCTTCCCCACCATTACATTCTCATCCCGCTCCACAGTCGACTCCCATCTCCACTACTCCACCCCCTTCATGTGAGCCTTTTAAATTTTCTCCTCACACTTGGCCACATGATGTCCTTCATATATTACTCAATGAGTAATTGATTTGGTTACCCTCTAACCAGCACCATCATCCACACTACTTGCAACGTCAGTATGACCAACACTATTGCAATTATCATCAAATTTCTAGCCATAGGGACAATGATTGCCTCACCTTACGTGAAAAGATACTACAACTAGTGGATTTTGACATCATATCCTTTGCTTCTCATGAGTGCTCATTGTCTCCTTCATCTTCTCAGTGTAGGTGTACCACACTTACATCATCTCCATCAAGTAATCAGTTTGTTCATCATGCTCCACCGCCATATGTTCATTTTACACCTCATCCATCATTTCCACCACCACACTCATTGCATTCACTCCATCCACATTATCCACCTCTTCATGTTACTCCACATCATAGCTTTTCCACTAATTTCTACATATCCTGTATTTACTACACATGATGTTCCATTCACTTCATACACTCATGCTCCATCCATGCCACATGTCTCCACATCCACCCACCATCTTGGTATTTAGTAGGTTATTCTTATCACCTTACCTCTCGATGACGCACTTGTGTTCTTACGGTTCTTACACGACTATTGAGGGTTTAGTTATAATAACCTTTCATCACATGCTTCTTCGTTCATCTAGCATACCTCAATCATTTCCTGATGATGCACCCTTGCTTACGCGGCTCATACTGACATTTGTTGAGGGTCTTATCACATGAGTCTATTCATCCATATCTTTGGGGCATCATTAATCCCCCTTATTTTCATCATCTTCCCATATTATGATTACATTACCTCCTCACATATTCGTTATGATACATTTATCTATTTCCACACTTATTCTATTTTATCATCATTTCTTACACACTACATATTTTATTCATCTCATCAATTACATTACATTAGTTATCTACATTATCATTTACCATGCATATTTTATCTACCATTACTCATATCATCATACTAATTTATATTCATCACATACATTACAATACACATGTTTGATCAATAACCATAGAACCATACCATATTAATACATGTCCATACATACATAATCCATACCATTATAATTACACAAACTGTTTCAAAATTAGGGGACAAGGCCCCCACATCATATACAATCATCACTATCACACATCATCATCACTACCCCTCTTGTGTAACACGAGAACCTTCAAACTAAATGTCTCCTCACCGACACGATGCCACATTTCGTGGCCCCAAAACTTCTCCACCTTCCTACGCAACATAGCAATCTCCATGTTTTTCTCAGAAGCGCACTTCAAATCTACATATTGTGCAAACATGTCTTGGGCCAAGGGACCACCACCTACTACCTCTCGGGCATGTCAAGTCTCCTCACGTGCCTTGTCCCTCTCGCCAAGTAACATTGTACATGTCATCACATTATGGCCACGGCTCAAACAAATGGGCATACTCGCCTGCAATATTGTCCATGTGCTCTAGTATCCCTCCGCATAACACATCGCTTGGCACATTCCATGTCAATGTGCGAGATCGATGTGTCTACTATCAACGACTAACAGAGAATCTCCTACATTCACAACATACTGACCCCACATATGTTCAACGCATCTTATACAACATAAACAATTCATTATGCACACTATAAGCATAAACATATACTTACACTCTGCCACCGTTGCCGCTGCAGGGTCAAGGACACCTCCCTCACCCACTCCTCCTACTGGAAACTCCATAGCACCTACAAATACTGGATATAACAACACCCACTGATGCGCTTCCCACCACGCTCGATAATCCTTCGTGCACCTGTGTCATCTCCATCTATAACTGTTATCACGAGAGTCCGCCGCATCGGCCTTGGTGGTGTCAATTACTTTGTTATGGGTCCTGACATAGTCCCTACCCTTCTAGGGGATCGATAGCTCGTAACCATATGTATGGCTCGAGGGTACATCCTATGCCATGCCAAATTATCGTGATACTCTCTCCACACTGAAAAGCTCTGCTACGCCTAAAAAGTAGTCCTCTAGTCACATCGTCCTCTCGAATACATTGCAACTCTATAGCATCCTCGGGACATACCCGATAATCACGATATGGACTCCATATCACTAACTCTAGCCCCATCTTGTCTATCATGGCTCTCAAGCTATCCATGTCCATCTTCCTACTGTGGATGTCCACCCAACATTGAGTAAATATCTCTGGTTGAGCCCACTCTCTGCATGACCTACTGGGCCTCAACATTGATATATGCTCATACACCCATACGTGTAGTAGTGTGGTGGCCCCTATACCTCGTGTTCATCATGTGTAAACCAATACAAATCCCTACATAAATGGGCCAACACACATCGTTCCCATGCATACCTAGTACCATCCTCATCAATCTAATGACATATGTCATGCATCTTATACAAGATGTCGAAACCTCTTCCCTCCACTACTATACATGACACTATCACCACTGCAATACACTTCCATAATCTTGGAACCACGGACTTTAATATAGCATCTAAAATAATATGGGCCTTGGTAGGTACCTAGAACCCTATAAAATATCATCTTAGCGAGTGCATCTAGTGCTCCATATCCACTACCGCCATCACTCGTACTCTCTCTCTCTCTCTAACAAATGAAAATCGCAATATGTGATAAACATCATCCAATGTCACCGTCATCTCCCTTGTGGGCAACCAAAATGTGCATGTGTCTGCACACCATCTCTCGCACAATGCAGTCAACATCACCATATTATGGGGTATATCTCCCCATCCATGCTAAATGTCGTAGTCCCAAGCGCACCAAACACATCCCACTCATTGTCGAAAAATCCAATCCCAAAGAAAGTACTCAAGTAACGGCCACCATGTGACTCCCTCGAGTGGATATCTCTTTGCACAACACCAAACAACAAAAAAAGGCAGCATTAACACACCTCTCACACCAAAAACTACTACATACCATACTTGTGAATATATTCCCTAGCATTATTTACAAAATCAAATGTTTATGGACCATGGTGCCCAAAATTAGGGTCATGGCATCCAAGAGGAGGACACTAGATCTCGGTTCTAGGCACTCCAGGTCCCAAGGGACACTAGCACCATCAATGCTCTTGTCTAGGTCCAAAATGCCAAGAAAATTAAAAACCACCGAATTTTAAAAAATTCCACTAAAATATCTAGTACACCCTACATTTTTACAAAAATAATACACTTACCAACTTTGCAGTAGTACGCGATGCCACAACGGTTGTCACTCTCTCAAATCGGGTCAGACACAATGGTCTAGCTTGAGGCATCTCTACTCACTCCGATGAAGTGATAAGTTACCTTTTCACTTTACTATTTATAAGAACATCTCAAATGCCACCTTTACTATGGGCTATATTTTGCGCTTATCACCATGACTAATACACACTACACTTGTTTCACTCATATCTTGAGCATTTTTACTCCAATTTATACCCAGTTTGCGGCATTATTTTTAGAATTATTCCTACCACTTTGTATTGCACACATTTCACATGAATTTTACCCCTTTACTAATGTCTCATATTCACTACATACATGTTTTGACCTCTTGTTATTACTTTCGGCTTAGAGTTTGTTATTTTCATCACTTCCTCTTTCGCCGAAATGGGGGGCATATTATTGGGGTACCCTTACAATCTACCTTATATCACCACATGTTCCAATATTATGAATTCAACACCTCACAATTTATACCGCGATAGTTCACCATCAACTCCCCTAATGAACTAATTTGCATGCAACAGCAGGTTGTTTAACGTTTCCAAAACACGATTACACATTGTAACCTATTAATTCCCCATAATGACCTAACTTGGGGGAAATAAACAAATAAAAAGCATTTTACGTGACATATCATCAATTTTTAGTAACTTCCCCTAATGACCTAACCTAGGGGTAATTAGCGAAAAACCTCTCCACGAGTAACCAATCAATAATCCAATCAAGATCAAAGCACTCAAAATCAAATCATATCATTCAAATCTACAAGCGATCTCCTAGATGACCTAACTTGGGAATTACATTCACCACTTCTTTCCCAAATGACATAACTTGGGATTTTATTCTATATTTCGCGTTCACTTCCAGATGACCTAACTTGGAGGATTTCTCTTTCATCATGCATGTGCTTCCTAATGACCTAGCTTGGAAGCCATCCCATTTTCTATCGTGTCTTCTTTTAGATGATCCAATTTGGAAGTTGTCTCATTTTCCATCGTGTTCGCTTCCAGATGACCCAACTTAGAAGCCTTATATTGTGGTGACACCCGTGGAGTGGGGAAAGAGTTCCTTTCCTTTACCACTCCTATATGGGTCAATTGTTTAATCAAAATCATTTGGATCCAAAAATCACATCATTTTGATCTCGAGTTCGTCTCTGGCTGGCTAGATCTTGAGGATTTAGTTAAAACTTGGAAAATAATGCACTTTTCTCCCTACACTCTTCCTCTGGCAGTAGGACACCCAAATCCTCCAATTATTCCATTCTTATTCAAGTGTCTGGTTGGGAGATGATCACTCCCTACCCACTTATTTGTTATAAAATTGCATTCGAAATCATCCTATATCCTAATCATCATTTTCATTTTCCACACTTCATCGTGACACTTACACTTTTGGAATATGTTGCATGGATCAACTCATTGATCCATGATTTGACATGATTTTATAGTTTTATCTACATGCTTCTACTGCAAATCATGCGTTCTTCTACTGACTTAGGATTCTTCGGTTTTCTCTCGGTATGCATCTATATCTACTTTATCTTGTTGAGATTTCCGCTCACTAACATAATTGGGGGTAAATGTAGTCACAAAATGGCGTTCTTACTATTACATTTATATCTCTGGGTATGTTATTTTATATATGGATCTTGCATTATAAAATTATTCACTAGTGACCCATCCTTGAGTCTTGTTGTTAATTTTCAGGCATGATTGTTTTTGTCTAGTTCAGTCATCATTTGTCTTTGCAATTTTGGCCATCTTTTAGGGTGTCTCAGGTGTTGTAATTTTCTCATTGTCATCATCTTCTGGTCTATGTTGGGGTGTCCCAGGTTTGTGATTTTAGGTGCACCGTGTTGTCGTGATTTGTGGTCTTAATTTCTTTGTTCAAGGTCAGTCCTAACAGTTACCCTATGCATTCCCCTAGGTTGTAGTTGGTAGTTTTAGGTCACTAGTGTCAAAATTTGAACAAGATATCCCTATATAAACATAAAAAACTCATTGCAGCATTATGGGAAAACATCTTACTATCAAGGGCATCCATCTACTAAGGAAAGGGGCTGAATTTGGGCTTCTTCGCATCTGCATCACACAAGCGAGGGGGAAAGGGTTGTATTCTTTCCATGCCATCCACCATTTGTATTTTTACATCTAGTTATTGCCCCTACTACCTCATCATCGATGCTAGGGAATAACAGCACAAAATTGCACACACACGCACATAGAACTACATTGGGTCTAAAATGTAGTGCAACACTTAGTCGTAAGACCACTAGTTTGGTAGTTGAGGTCAATCCGACCTATTCATATGCATTTTTATTTTTTTAGAAATTGATGCTTTGGATAGGGTTTTGTAGGTAGATATTCATACGATATTTACAAAGTGACATAGAGAACATTATTGTGACACCCATGCGATAGGAGCGAAGGTATTATAGAGATATTGTGACACTACCGAATTTAGGTTATGAGCTTTTCTGTAGTCTACAACACCCGGTTATAAGACTAGGGAACCCCAATCCTCCTGGCGACTTAGTAGGAAAATATTCATCTTTTTCCCTTCTTGAGGCCACTCGGTCATAGCCTTTCCATTCCACATATACTAGTCTACTAAAATCCAAAGGTGCATAGTAAGGTAAGTTAATTCGAGGTTAGTATCATATCCCTCTTATTTCCATTATTTCAATACATCCTAATATTAAAATAAAATATTTAGATCTATCATTTTGATACAACATTTAGTTTCTATTTAGATTAACTCATAAAATAGATAGAAAACCCTATTTTTAGTTAATCGATTGAATAGGAGTGGTGATGTAGCTTAGAGCGTATACCACTACAAGATAAAAAGGTGAGTGACGACATAGCCTATAATGTATGTCACTAAACTAGTAATGTCGCATGATGAAAGGTAAAATGATGAACGCATGATGAATGATAAGGTCCATTTAATTTGTAAACCCTTGGTAGTTGAGTATGGACTGAGGAACTAAAGTGCATCATAGGGTGATGAAGATAAGCACGTAGAAGACAATGTAGTATATGTAATGATGAGATACAACCATGTCATGATTAGGATATGTAGTGTAACATATGTAGAATGTGAAATGTATGATGTATAGGCTCAAATGTGAGATGTAATAATGCATGTGATGTAAAATGAGAGATGTTACAAAAATATTGTTCATATTGTGAACACTTAGGAGTAGTTTGGGTTATTTGGTAGTACTAGGTTTTTAATAATTATAAAATAATATATGAGTGTGCAAAACAATTGTAATGCACAACTCATAGTTGAGAGATATTTGGGATATTGAGAGGACTTAGAGATTAGCCTTGACTCCTTACTTATAGGAGTTCATTGAGCTATTTATATGTAATCTCTCAATTAGGAATTTGTCCCGAATGAATTACAATATCTCTGGTTTTATTATTTTATTGTGCAATGTTTTGTTTTTATTTGATTAAATCATAGATATTTACAAGATTTGGTATCAGAGCGGGTTAGACCGCAATGATAACCTATAGGAATTTGTGAGGCATTTAGATCTGGATCAAATTTGTTTCATTGGAATCAAATCTGCAACCTGCGTGTTTCATTGGAGTCAAGTCTGTGACCTGCGTGTTTCATTGGAGTCAAATTTGTGACCTGTGTGTTTCATTGGAGTCAAATATGTGACTTGCATGTTTGTCTACCAACAACGATGACGCCTTCACTCAGGTGAATCCATACTTGGCTGTGATGTGACTTCTTTCAATATCCAGATCCACAGTAACAGAGGTATTGCGTTTCTTTCCTTTTTTGGATGTAGATGAAAAAATAGAAGGAAAGAAACTTTTTTGCCAAATTTGGAAAGGGTCAGGAAGATGTTGGAGTTATAACTTAAAATTGTCATAAATTTCAGCTGGTAACTCAGATTAATGTGCCATTTTTTTAAAAGTGTGTATTTTTTCGATCTCTACACATTGATCCTGTGTTTTCTATTCTTTGGACAATTTTTTTCCTTTTTGGAAAATATGTCAGAAAATTTTACTTTCAGTGTTTAAATTTTATTGTAAAGGTGCATTTTCGACACACTATTATGGAAATTCCATTAGATAAATTAAATGGATTAAATTTTCACACATGGAAGGTGAAAATACAAATGCAATTAATGAACAAGAACCTTTGGGGAATTGTGAGTGGAAAAGAACCAGAACCAACAGATGTTGTAAAATTGCTTGAATGGCAAACCAGGGATGACAAAGCAAAATCCATTATTGGGCTTGCTTTATCAGATACTAAGTTGCATTATATAGACTTATTAAAAAATATAAAGATATATGGGATTTTCTAAGTCAGACATTTGGTGCAAAGGCTGTGAATGCTAAATTCTCACTTAAGTTGTAGTTATTCAAGTTGAAAATGAATGAGGGTGCAACTATGTCAAGTCATATTAACAATCTTAGATCTCTTCTAAGACAACTGATGATGAGTAAGTGCTCAAGTAGATGATGAATATGTAAAAGCTATTTTATTAAATAGTTTACCTCCAAAATACAATAATGTAGTTTTTACTCTTGGTCAAATGCCTTCTCATTCACTTGAAGGTATGATTTTTGCATTACTAGTTGAAGAAAAAAAAAAAAGAGATATTGAGGAAGAAATTGCTCTTTATATTAAAAGGAAGCATACTAATTTTTTCAAAAAAAAAGAGGAATTAAAATGCTTTTATTGTAAGAAATAAGGACATAAATCTTCTTTTTGTATTACTCGTGCCAAGGAAATCATAAAAGGAAAGATAAAAATGGATGAAGCTAATATAGTTGTTAAAGAAGAGTCAGAGAATGAAGAAGAAGATGAACCTAAACAGAATGAGGATGAAGATGACTACCTATACTAAGTAGTGCTTGATGGAGGCAAATTGAATCTCTTGTTATTCACCAACAAAGAGATTGCTTCATTGTATTGGTGACCTTTTTTTTCAGTTGTGTGGTGTGTTTGCTTTACATTGTAATAATGAACAAAAGTAATATTCATGTTCAAATCTCCTACGTGAGCATAATTTTTGTTTTGTAATCCCTTTGAGTTAGAAACAATGATGTGAACAAAATAATGTACGCTTATGCTATGTAGTGGTTGGTTCCACTAGAAAACCATTTTCTGAGTTAGAGATTCTCTTTAAAAACCTCATATTGTTTGAGTTGTTGGTACTCATTGAAAACCTTCATTTCTTTGTAGATCATGAGCGGGGTATAGGGGATAGCTTTCCCCATGTTCACACTAAGGGGTGATTATTATAGAAATATTGTTCATAGTGTGAACACTTAGGAGTGGTTTGGGTTATTTGGTAGTAATAGCTTTTTAATAATTATAAAATAATATATGAGTGTGCAAAATTTAGTAATGCACAACTCATAGTTGAGAGATATTTGAGATATTGAGAGGACTTAGAGATTATCCTTGACTCCTTACTTATAGGAGTTCATTGAGATATTTATATGTAATCTCTCCATTGAGAATTTGTCTGAATAAATTACAATATCTCTGGTTTTATTATTTTACGTGTAATGTTTTGTTTTTTATTTGATTAAATCATAGATATTTACAAGAAGAGACACATGGAAAATAATGTGAAGAGTGTGTAAAATGCGATGTATAATGTGCAATGTGCAATGTACTATGTATAGATAGACTAGTAATTTAATATGTAGGGTGAGTAGTATGTGATGTGAGATGCATAGATGATGGTGACAACTAGTATGATATATGATATATGATGTATGATGTATGATGTATGTGTTATCCAAAATGAGCCAAATTGGAGGATGAAGGCAAATTGGCATCTCTTGTTATTCACCAACAAAGAGATTGCTTCATTGTATTGGTGACCTTTTTTTCAGTTGCGTGGTGTGTTTGCTTTCCGTTGTACTAATGAACAAAAGTAATATTCATGTTCAAAGCTCCTACGTGAGCATAATTTCTGTTTTGTAATCCCTTTGAGTTAGAAACAATGATGTGAACAAAATAATGTACGCCGCTATGTAGTGGTTGGTTTCCACTAGAAAACCATTTTCCGAGTTAGTGATTCTCTTTAAAAACCTCATATTGTTTGAGTTGTTGGTACTCATTGAAAACCTTCATTTCTTTGTAGATCATGAGCGGGTATAGGGGATAGCTTTCCCCATGTTCACACTAAGGGGGGTGACTATTATAGAAATATTGTTCATAGTGTGAAAAATTAGGAGTGGTTTGGGTTATTTGGTAGTAATAGGTTTTAATAATTATAAAATAATATATGAGTGTGCAAAATAGTTGTAATGCACAACTCATATTTGAGAGATATTTGAGATATTGAGAGGACTTAGAGATTAGCCTTGACTCCTTACTTATAGGAGTTCATTGAGATATTTATATGTAATCTCTCCATTGAGAATTTGTCCTGAATAAATTACAATATCTCTGGTTTTATTATTTTATTGTGCAATGTTTTGTTTTTATTTGATTAAATCATAGATATTTACAAGAAGAGACACATGGAAAATAATGTGAAGAGTGTGTAAATGCGATGTATAATGTGCAATGATGCAATGTACTATGTATAGATAGACTAGTAATTTAATATGTAGGGTGAGTAGTATGTGATGTGAGATGCATAGATGATGGTGACAACTAGTATGATATATGATGTATGATGTATGATGTATGATGTATGTGTTATTCAAAATGAGCCCCTGCTTATTTTGGCTAACTTGCCTTCATTATTTCCTTCCTTGTGCTTCAAATTAAATTTTCACACATTGCAAGAACTCAAAATATTCTAGAAATGGATTCATTAGATAGGATTTTTCTTCCCCTTTCTAGAAAGGTAAAGAATTCCTCCTAACTCCTTGTATTTTTTGAGTTATGGCTCGACGGAGTTTGGAGGAAATTTTCCCTCAGTGCACTGCACCCAATTAGAAAGTGCCACGTGTCAAGGTGGAGCAGAGCGCAGAGAGAAATTCAACACTTAGCCCTTTTGGCTAAAAGGCGCAAAGTCACAAACCGGCTGCGGGCCACGGAGGAGAATGGAGAAAAGTTTGTTAAGGCCCCGCACCAATCATAATGCGCCACGTGTCAAAGTCTACATCGACAACGCCAAGGCGGGGTTTGAGGAAAGTTGAAGTTTTTAGTTTCTTGGCACAAAACTTAAAGGCATGCATGAACCCACAAATCCCATCGACCAATAGGATGGCACCACGTGTCCAACAAGAACGGAGTGGCGGGCGTGGACTTTTTGGGAAATTTTCCCAATATGAAATCAAAAGGAAAACGGCAGTCCTCGGCCCATGGATGAACCAAGATGCCACGTGGCGGTGGAGCGGTGGGGCGTGGAGATTTTTGGGAAATTTTCCCAATTTGAAAAAAGAGGAAAAAGGTCAAATTTTGGCCTGCAAACCCAAATTTTGCCCTAATTTCACCATTTTTGCCCTAAATCTTCAGAGGGGCATATCTTTCATACCATAGCTTAGATTTTCATGTTTTTGGTATAAATGGAAAGCCATTGAAATTATCCACACAATGTACTATTCAATTTTGAATTTTGATGGAGTTTTATAGGAGGAAAATGGGAAAATGTCTCTGGCATGGGAAAAAAATAGAACCGACCCCAACTACCAAAATTGATGAATTATGGCATTCGTTTCTTCTCAAAGCATGGTGAATGCATCAAAAAATGGATTTGTGAGAGGGTGCCCTTGCTTTTAATGAATCTTGTCGGTGGTTAGAGATGTCAAATTGATTTTCACACGTTTTCTCATTTTCTTCATTACATTTCGAGCCGTAAAAGCCAGTTTTGGCTCATTTTGTAAAAGTTGTTCATCCTTCTTCTCTTGCCTCTCCCTTATTTTCTTCCCTAGGGTCGAAAATGGAGTTTGAACCTCCTCCCCTACTCTGTAATGGAATTTTTTCCTCTTACCCATGAAATGATGATTCTGTGCAAACTTCTAGAGCAATAAAAATGTGTTTTGTGATGCATTTGTCCATCCTTGCTCGTTTTTGGTTGTTTTCTTCTTGCCTCTCTTCATTGCAGGTATTTGTGCATGTTTGGATGTTCATTGCAGGTTTTGGAGCCATGTTTCATGGAGTTTTGGAACATTTTTTTGTGTGAAATCCATCTTTGGTCTGTGATGCACTTGTCCATCCTTCCATTGCTCACCTCTCTTTGTTTCCATGGCAGTTTTGATAGATGTTCAACATTTTCCTTCTCTGGTGTATCACCGTTTTAGTGTAGGCTCTATTTTTTCTAGTTTTATTTCTCTCCCTGTCTCCTTGGAAGTTAGATTAGGATTAGATTAGCTTGCCTGCACTAGAATAGCTTGTGGCAGGTAGTTTAGGAAGAGGAACCAACCTTCTCTGGAGAGCTTTCCCCATTTGCAAAGGTCCCACACTTTGGGAAAGCTCAATGTTGTGCATTCACACCAAATGACATTGCCTTAGAAAAGCAGATCAAAGGTCATTTTGGGGGTGTTGCAATTTTGCACTAACATTTTTGGCATGCCGTGGGACCTTAGAGGTCTTCCACTTCATTTTTGAGTTGATGTGTTCATGTTTAAAATTTTAGCCTTTGGAGGCACTTGCAAACACATCCTGGCGACTCCATTTTATCAATGAACCATCTCTAAAGGTGCAAACCTTCTTTCCATTCATCATCTTTCATTTTCATTCCATTTTTCTTCCATCTCTATCATTCTTCTTTCACTCCATGAAGTTGTGCAATCATGACTTCATTTCCATCATGGAATTTACATTTACAACAACAAGACATTCCATCTCCAATATGTTTTACAACTCCTTCAGTCAACATTTTGAGCGAATTCAAAATCGGCATGCCTACCCCTATGAGGTAGTGCCAAAATCAATTTGGCTATAGATATTTCCAGAGCGGGAGTATGCAAACAATGAAGACAATTAAATGCAAGATGAAGGTCTATTGGAGAAGATCCAAAAATGGAGATTGGCATGATGCATCAAGAGCATCAACACAAATTAAGGCATTCCAAATTGGTTACAGGTCACCTTGTCCATGGGTTGGCCCTTTTCCAAGACACTTCAGCCCTTAGGAGAAGTTGGACTTCATGGTGGAGATGCTTTGCCCCAACTTGCACAATGGACAGTAGAGATAAGGGCCTATGAACTTGGTGTTTGAGCAACCTTGTCAATGGGTAAGTTCTACACCATCATCTGGTTTTTCTATTTCCATTCCTCAAGCAACACCATCTCATTTTGAATGCCAAATTCCAAATCCATTATCTTACTCCAAATGTTTCTTCCATTCCTCCATTCCCTAGTCTTTCACCTCATCTCGATTCTTACATCCTTTTCCCTTCCAAACAATCATCCCCTCCAAACAAATGCAAAATTGGTTTAACTCCACTGTTTCTCCTCTTGTCTTCCCAATTCCATGTAGGGAAGAAGAAATTGCAAAAATCAGTCAAGGACAGCAAGAAGAGGAGCCCAATAGAAAAGAAATGACAGACAATTTGAAGAGTTGGGCTGCCAAATTTGGGTTTACAAATATCCACTTGATGGTAAAACCAAAGGAGGAGGTCAAGGTTGAAGAACAGTGGTGGCCAATGCTGATTTTATATCAGCGAGAAGCCAAAGACCGGTGTCTGTTTGTTACGAGTGTAGTGTCCTTGTTGGCACTCTACTTAAAGAAAATGTTGGTCCAATCCAAATTGCACAACTAATCAACAAGGAAGAAGAACAATCAGCTCCAAGTCCCATTGAAGAGGAGCAACTGGAAGAAATCAAATTAGAATTGGAACTAGATGAAGGAAGCATTATTGAAGATTTTTTGCTTTCATTTGAAGGGCCTGATTTGATTGATGAATCCATCATGGAGGTGACCAAAACAAATTCAGAGGCAGCCTTGAATCATGATCAAAGGTTGTCAAGAAGTTGTAGATTTCTCTCCCACTTCATCTCTCCAAAAATTTGATTTTTGGGATGAGTTCGAGCTGACAAGCTTCATGTTTGAAGATGAAGCTCCACAAGGTGAAGAAAACATAGATATAGAGGTCACCATGCAATAGGGAGAGACTTTATTGCAGGTAGGACATTGCAGAGTTTGATTGCTTATCGGACTTAGAAGAATGTTTGGATGAGGAGCCAGGCTGAAATTGTAACTTTTCTTTTCATCATTCATTCTTCAACCACAAGAACCTGCTTCCATGGAAGAGAACATGCAAGCACCACCTGTAGTTTTCAACATGCCTCTTGAATCAAAGTTGGAAGAATTTGATCTTCCAAAAGCTACAATGGAGGAACTCCAAAGCCAACAATGTATTACAACAGGTTACAATAATGCAAAAGCAACTTCATTGGATGTTGCAATCAATAATGATGAGCTACATATTATAGAAGAGTTCCATACTAGCCATGAAGGAAGGAAAAGAGCAAGAGATTCTCACCACTTCTTCCACGCCATTCATTTAAGAAGGTCAAGAAGAAGACTCCATTTTTGGAGTTGAATTTCAGAGAAATGGGCACATCGAAAGGATTAGAACGTGCCCAATCGGTACTTGGCTTCATTGGAGCTAAGGGATAAGCCTGACCAACTCATGCTTACTTAAGCATGAGGATGAGCATCAAAGTACCAAGGATCAATCTGCAATACCTCTCCAAATTCCAAATGCGAGAGCAACTAAAATAGGTATTTGATTTGTTTTTAGTTGACACCTTGATGATTTGGGTGGAGGATTGGATTCTTCTCAGTTTTCCACTCATACTAATAGCCATGATCAGCTCCAAATCATTTGCATGGCTGCCAATTTTGAGGAAAGGAAGTTATTTTGCACAACCAGTTGCAGGGTTTGTTTAGCCCACCTTTGCTTCTAGTTAGAGTAGAGTAGGTAGGTTTTCTTTAAGAAAAATAAGTGCTTGTGCACACTCTACATATCCCACTTGGGGTATGTATGATTTTCATGTTTGTACATAGTTTGGTGGTGCTAGTTTTTGCCCTTGCAAGTGCATTGTTGTGGCATTTTGGTGAAGATCAATTTCAATTTTAGTGGTTTCCAAGAGGCCTAAAAGGGAAGTTTTCAAGTAGAGGATCAATTTTCAAGCTATCTATCATGACTCCATGCCCATGGAGGATTCAAGTAGTGTTTATTTCATCTCTAGCATGTAGATGACCCTACGAGTCGCCAAAATTGTTATAAAAATGAGCCCCTACTTATTTTGGCTAACTTGAATTCATTCTTTCCTTCCTTGTGCTTCAAATTAATTTTCACACATTGTAAGCACTCAAAATATTCTAGAAATGGCTTCATCAGATAGAATTTTTTTCCCCTTTCCATAAAGGTAAAGAAGTCCTCCTAACTCCTTGTATTTTTTGAGTTATGGCTCGGCGGAGTTTGGAGGGGAAATTTTCCCTAGGCAAGCCCATAACCAATTAGAAAGTGCCACGTGTCAAGGTGGAGCGGAGGCACGGAGAGAAATTCGGCACTTATCCCTTTTGGCTAAAAGGCACAAAGTCACAAACCAGCCTACGGGCCCGCGGAGGAGAATGGAGAAAATTTTGTTAAGGCCTGCACCAATCATAATGCACCATGTGTCAAAGTCTACGTTGGCAAGCGCGCTTGGCGGGGGTCGGAGGAAAGTTGAAATTTTTAGTTTTTGGTGCAAAAACTTAAAGGCATACATTGAACCTGTGGTCCCATCAACCAATAGGATGGCACAACATGTCCAACATCGAATGTAGCGGAGTGGCGGGCGCGGACTTTTTGGGAAATTTTCCCAATATGAAATCAAAAGGAAAAAGGTAGGTCCTCGGCCCGCCGATGAACCGAAAGATGCCACGTGGCAATGGAGCGGTGGGGCGCATAGATTTTTGGGAAATTTTCCCAATTTGAAAAAAGAGGAAAAAGGTCAAATTTTGGCCCACGAACCCGAATTTTACCCTAATTTTGCCATTTTTGCCCTAAATCTTCGAGAGGGCATATCTTTTGCACCAGGCTCGATTTTCACATTTTTGGCATCAATGGAAAGATGGTGAAATTATCCACACAATGTATTATTCAATTTTGAATTTTGATGGAGTTTTGTGAGAGAAAAATGGGAAAACATCTCGGCATGGGGAAAATGCATAACCAACCGACCACCAAAATTGATGAAGTATGGCGTCCATTTCTTCTCTAGCATGGTGAATGCATCAAAAAATGGATTTGCGAGGGTTCCCTTTTTGTTTTAATGAATCTTTTTGGTGGTTGGAGATGTCGAATCAATTTTTCCCACATTTTCTCATTTTCTTCATTTTGTTCAAGCTATAGAAGCCAATTTTGGCTCATTTTGTAAAAGTTGTTCATCCTTCTTCTCTGCCTCTCCCTTATTTTCTTCCCTAGGGTTGAAATTGGAGTTTTAACCTCCTCCCCTACTCTATAATGGCATTTTTTTCTCTTACCCGTGAAATGATGATTCTGTGCAAAATTTTGGAGCAATAAAAAACGTGTTTTGTGATGCACTTGTCCATCCTTGCTCGTTTTTGGTTGTTTTCTTCTTGCATCTCTTCATTGTAGGTATTTGTGCATGTTTGGATGTTCATTGTAGGTTTTGGAGCTGTGTTTCATGGATTTTTGAACATTTTTGTGTGAAATCCATCCTTGGTCCGTCCTTCCATTACTCACCTCTCTTTGTTTCCATGGCAGTTTTGATAGATGTTCATCATTTTCCTTCTCAGTGTATCAACTTTGTTTTAGTGTAGGCTCTACTTTCTCCAGTTTTCTCTCCCTACCTCCTTGGAAGTTAGATTAGGATTATATTAGCTTACCCGCATTGGAATAGCTTGTGGCGGGTGGTTTAGGAAGAGGAACCATCCTTCTCTGGAGAACTTTCCCCATTTGCAAAGGTCCCACACTTTGGGAAAGCTCAATGTTTTGCATTCACACCAAATGACATTGCCTTAGAAAAGCGATCTCGAAGGTCATTTTGGGGTGTTGTGATTTTGCACTAATAGTATGATGTATGATGTATGATGTATGATGTATGATGTACGATGTACGATGTATGATGTATGATATGTAACTATGTAAGGAATAGGATGTAACACAAGATATGCAAAGTGTATACTATGTAGTATGTAGAAGGATGTAAGGTTAGGTTCCGATGAAGACTAGTATAATGGATGATATGCAATAATTGAAATGTAGAATGTATGATACGTGATATGTGATAAGATGTAGTGTGTAATGCCTATAATGCAGTGTGTGGGGTTCATGTGTAGTAATCCCTCAACATCAAGTGTGAATCGAAGCATAAGAGTGTGTCGTCGGGTAATGACAACGTTAAAGTATGGATGAATATGTGTATGCTATGAAAATGCCAAGATGATAGGTCTTTAAGATGAGTGAGGTGGGAGTGTATTAGGTCTTTATGCCCCCAAGTTGTTATGAATGAAATGACCTATCTAATAAAAATGGACAATATTCTTCCATCTAATGTATATTGTGATACAAGCGTATGAATATGAGATGTATGTATAACTAGGAAGTATGTGTGAATGTTAGGAGTGTGATATAGTATTATGAAGGAACGATAATGCAAAAGATGAAAGATATGTATTTGAGGTGATAATGAGGGAGGGGAATTTTTGAGTGTTATTCCCCTCAAGTGCGTATAAGAACCTCATGTAAATTCATCGAGAAGATCATCATCCTCTAGGTCATAATCAAATGGATGGTCATGAGTGACATGATAAGCTATAGTAGCGAGTTGATCATATAAAGAGATATTAAGGCATAGTCGTTGCATGCGCAATGCATATTCCTCATCGCTGAATGGAGGAAGTGGGCATCCATGTGCATACCATCGAGTGAGGTTTTGCGTATAATCTAGAAAAGAGATGTTGCAAATGAAAAGATGTCCAAAAGGCATAGGAAATGAAATATCTATATGACTAGGATCTAATGTGCCTCCAATATAAGTAAGCCAATATTCCCCCAATGTAAGCATAGAATAGCGAGGAGTACGTGATAAGTAGACCATAAGATGAAAGACACGTAAACTATAAGCAACTATAATAGTGATGAAACCATAATAGAGATGAGGATCATGAGTAAGAGGATGAAGGTACTCAAAAGTGAAACCAAATTGAGCGAGACCACCATGTGAACACACAATGACATCACAAGTAGGGTCAAATGGTATATTTTCCCAAAGTGAATCATTCATGAAGAGAGTGCAAGTGAATGGTGGGCATGTGGATGGTGATGGTGTTTTTGAAGGTGTACATGATAGAGTGGTGTTTATGGATTGGACAGGCCCCGATATGGAATGATATCGAGTAGTAGTAGTAGGAAACATATGATACAATGCATCTATCATACAAATGGCACCCTCAAGTGGTGGTAAATGAGGTGGTTTGTCCATAGGTTAAGGCACATATGTAGTATTAGTGTGTGGAATAGGAAGACTAATATTAAGATTGTGGTCACAATATTGGAATGGATCATAGTCCCAAATGGGAGTATGTTCAATGTGCTCATGTAATACTTTAACACAATAATGGACAATAAAGGTGACAACCCGCATGGCATGAAGTCACGGCCTAACCAAAAAAGCAATTGTAGGAAATAGGAAAATCAATAACAAAAAGATAGCGTAGACAATTTTTGGACCAATAGTGATAGGCAATGTAACATGACCAAGACATGGACGAACAACGCTATCATAATCACGTAATGAAATAGAAGAGGTACTAATGTCAAGAGCGGAAAGACCTAAATCTTTAAGGAATGAGATGGGACATAGATTAAGTTCGAGATCCATTAATTAGAGTGCATTTGAGACTTGCATTGTTAATGCGACACATAATATGCAAAGGTGGGTCATTGTCAAAGGTATGAAAATCACCGGGAGGATTAGCTTTAAATGATATACGTTGTTAAAAGCATCAATATTTGTTTGGTAAATGGAATCAAGATGAATGTCAATAGGAACACGTGTATTAGAAAACATATCTTAGATTCGATGCATTAATTCGGGTTGGAAAGAAAATAATCATTGATTGAGATACTCATGATAACCAAATCCTAGAATGACAATCAATGAATGAAGAAATTAAAATAGTGAATGAAGGAAGTGTTGAAACGTGGGTTCACCAAAATTATTAACTAAAATGTGGATAATGTGTACAAGTTAATCTAATCTAGGAGGACATATAAACATGGTAAATAAATGTACTAAACAAGCACATAAATGACCCAAGTGATTACACTAATAGAAATCAAAACCCTAATGTGTAAGAGAGAGAGAAAAGACTCAAATTTGAATAGAGATGCTCACTAGGCGTGTTGCAGAGGTGACTGGAAAATTTGGAAGTAGGAACCACTATGTCATAGGCCTTGAAGAGGATGGATCTGATAAAAATGGCTAGATTGGAGTGCTTGGAGAGGGACCGAGGCACCTACGAGCACTCTAGTCTACAAACTAGGCACCCTAGTTTGTGTAAAATCTCTGAAACTGATTTTAACATGTTTGACAAATGGTTTGAAACCCTCACTGTTTGTCACATTAGATTCACCTGAACTACTTGGATGTCATTAGAATTCCAAGATGAATAAAAATACCTACAAAACCCTAAACAAACATCGATCCCTAAAAAGAAAAATGCATTTGAAAGGGTTAGTCGACCTCGATTACCACAATAGTGGAGTTACTAATTGAGTGTTGCACTACATTTTATACCCAAAAGTAGTTCTTTGTGTGTGTGTTAAGCATGCCTAGATTGCTCTTGTGCAGGTCACACTTTTTGAAGTAGCGAGCTAACCATGTGTAGAAAAATGCAATAAATGGTGCATGGAATAGAATATAATCCTCCCTATGTTGTGTGCGATGCACATGACCCAAGCCTTGTCCTTGTGATGGAGTTATGTGGATGGAAATGATCTCCCAATGAAATAGATTAATGTAACTCTAGGTGGATGATAGTAGTGATATTGCTTGGTCCCTCATTATGATCTCATAACTTTATATTTATAAGGTTATCTTGATCTAATTTCGTAATTAACCCCAAAATGGCCATCCACCAAAAATATAAGAAGCTAAAATGGCTCAAAATATCCCAAAAGGTGGCGGGAAAACTCAAAAAGGATTGGGGCACCCATGATGGGACCAAGGGGCCCCGGGGCACCCTATTCAAGGATAAAATGATGGGAGATGATAAAAATACACTAACAATATGTGCGGTGAATGTTGAGAATGACGTTGTAAATTAAATAAAAAAGGCAAAAGACATGGGTTAATTAGTACTTTATTCACTTAAAAACCCTCTAAATAATAGTATGAGGCCGGGAAAATATTACCCAAAGTGCGTGAGTTATTGACTACATTTTCCCCCACTTTATGTTGGTGAGTTAAAATCTCGTTAACATAAAGTAGATAGAGATGTGTACTTGATACCACCGTAGAATGATGTAGCAAATATGTCAAGGACTAGTCAAAGTGTGGAATGAAAAAAATATGATGGAGCATGGAAACTAAACATGAAAATGCCTAAACATTTGATGAGAGTGAACCTAGGGTGGAAATGTGTGTGTTGTTGTCGTTGTAATGTACTTGCATGGTTAGTGTGCGAGATGTGTCGCCATTGCGAAGTGTTATTGTTGACGTTGTTGTTATTACCACCAATTTGACTACTTGTTTCTCATACGATTGGACTGCGAGGAGAAAATGATCAAGTAGTCAAATATGTACACATGTGTTAAAACGCTATGTAAAAGATTCATGTAAATGTACATAAAAACATGTAAATGTAAAATATGCAAACAAAAATGTAAGTGTAACATATGCACCTAATCCATATGAGAGAAAGAGTGTAGAAGGATATCATGTACTATCAGGGTTTTAGGTGATCGACACCATAAGACAAAGAAGTATATGGAGGAAATGCTCTGTGTCCTCCAACCTTTAACTACTTAGCATAGCGTGTGTGAAGATATCTCTATACTTCTGGTTTTTGGGCTATTCGATGTCGTGAGGTATAAGAAGTATTGGGAGGAATTCCGTTGTATCCTCCAGTGTTAACTTCTCCTCCAAATGTTAAGGACTCCATGTCTATAAAATTCGTTGTGTATGGAGTTAGTAGACTAGTACTCCAATCATTCATTGTATGTAAACCCACAATGTCAAGGGTGGAAAGTGCACTTGGCCGAACCGATGTAAATGTGTTGTGTAGATTGTAAACCCAAAATGATTCCCCCCTCTTTGGGGGCACATGCAACATCACTGATAGGAGAATGTGGCCCAAAAGAGGACCAATCACACTTTAAAACTCTGCCTACATGAGAAAGGGAATGCGCTTGGTAGAAACCAAGCCACACACAAATAAGATGGCTAGCCAAAATAAGTGGTAGTATGAAAAAAACATGCATGTAGAAATACACGTGTACACTACGCAAACAATGTGTAAACTACCAAGCAATATAGTAAACCACCCACCTACCACCTACTCTATACCTACTCTATACCTAGCTTATCCATCTAATCACCCCACTAAGCACATTTAATTTCACTTAATCCCAAGCTAAATTATCCTCCAAATCTAGAGGCTTCTATTTCTAGAATCCTCTACTATTTTCCCTCTTCTATATTCAAAAATTCAAATATTTCTCTTCCTCCATTGAATTTTTAATTCAATGGAGGATTCTTTCAATCTCTAGAATTTTCTAATTCTAGATCCTTCTCATTTCTCATCCATTTTCCACCATTGATCTACCATTTACATGGCAAATTTCAACCATCCATTCCTCCATCCTTTAACTTTAAATAGTGGTGTCACCCTCCATGCACACCACCATAGAACAATTAAAAGTATATGTTGCCAAAATACTAAGCCAAAGTCTTAATATCCATAACATTCCATCAAGAAAAATCATCACTCAATAAGGAGAGGTGCTGCCCAATTCATCCCACAAAATCAAGCAATACATCAAGTTATCTTGAGCACATATAAAGCAATAAGGGAAGAGCATTGGAGCTTGTAGGTAAGCGCAGGTATATCACTCTTCATTCCTTCTCATCTAGCTCAATTTGAGGTAGATAATAGGTTTTGTTAGCTTATGATTGATTTGGTTTAATAATAATCTTATACTTGCATACTAACACCTCCTTTTTGTCTACAAGTGAGAAATGCTTATCTTTTGTTGGAGAAATCAACATGATTCCCCCACTTACTCCATTCTTACTTCTTGATCCATCAAAGAACAATTTCCATAAACCTTCATCCTGTTGATATGATTTGACAAGGTTAGGAATAATATAATTTTCTTCGCATAGACAATACGTTCCAATACTTTCCTCTTCAATATGACTATATGGATCAACAACATGAATTTTAGTAGGCCATTCATCAAGCAATAAATATGGAATTCCCTTAAGAAGTGTGTTTGGTTCTTGGTCAACTAGCTAGTCTTCTTCATCCTTGATCATACAATTGGAATTGATAGCACTATAAATATAAGGCTCTATATGACTTGTTGAGATGGGTTCAGACCTTATTGTAAATTTGGTGCCATACATTGTTCTAAACAACATGTGAGACTATTCTGATGATAAGTAGCCTCCAATTTTGGCCATGAAATATCTAGAAAGACACAAAATGAAAAGGGGAGGAACATCAATGATGAAGACATCTTGAAGAATGAATAATTTTGGGCATGCATGAAAGGTTAGGATAAGTCCTCTAATGACTCCAAGGGTCTCTACAGGTGTTCAATTAGCTAAATTGTTCCTTTGGAAAGAGGATAATATTTCAAAATATATATCAACAATTTGTTTAGGCATAATGAACTAGAATTTCCCAAATCAATCATGCAATTGTGGACTATGTTTTGGCATATGATCGATGAAACATAGAAAGGATTTGGTTTAACACTCTTGTTTTCTTGGGATTATTTTTTATTAGGTGTGTCGGTAAGCACAACTTTAGAGGATTGGATAGAGATTGATATTAGACAAAGCTTCATGCAAAATATCTTTTTGACTGTAAGAGACAAAAGAATCCCACATTTTCATGTTAACCTTAGTTTACTTCATATGATCAAGAATATTGAAAGATGAAGTAATAACCTCATGTTGTACTTTGCTAACAACAATACCTTCTTGCATTGATGGCACCGAGGTGAAATCTCTTGGTGATCTTAAACTCTTATGGTGATTCCTCTGAGTGCCTTGATGATTAGAAACTGAATAAACACTTTGTAATATTGGAGAAATATGATAATTTCTCTTACCAATTGGTTGATCCACTTCTATTTCTCTTTTCTTAGATCTCGATGATTGCTTCCACAGTAGAGGGTTGCTTCTTATAATTTTCCATCTGATTTACTCCAAAAAAATAATCTTCTTGACAATTGAAAGTATGACATCATTATGCACCATTCTTGCAAAACTTCTTGTTGTGGTGGAGCCTCAACTGATGAGTTTTGAGATATAGAAAGAAGCTTGCATAATAAATGCTTGATTTATAACACCATTAGGACAAGAGTTATGGTTATGAGCTAAATTGCAAGGATAACACCACTCATAGTCTTGTATTAGACTATTTTGGATGGGCACAATCACCTTTGAGGTCTTAGCAACATTAGGGTTGAATGATTGAATAGGTTTAGCATTAGTAAAAATTGATTCCGCCTTTTCATATTTTGTTGGAAAGAATTCCTAGTTTGTTGATTGGGTGGATAGTAGGGTCTATAAGTCTAATTTTTCTATCTTTTGAGGGCACTATCTCATTCCCAAACTCTTTTAACATGCTCCTCAACTCTTGTAAGTCATTTGATTGGCTTGGGGATGCATTAATTTGACTTACATGTTGAGCAAGAGGCGTTGGAATTGGAGCTATTGTAGGTATTGGAAGGGAAGTGGGGGATGAATCTTTGGAAAGATGGGCATGGGAGGCCTTGGTGCTATTTTCCTTACTTGTATAAGATTGTTTTCAGCTCCAATTTCTATATCATAAGCATTAGGAAGTTCCTTCCACCCATTGATTGTATCATCACTGAAATATCAGAATTCAAAGCCCTTAGATAATACAAAAATCATACTCAAGAGTAGGCCTTACCAATTGTGGAATTAATCCCAAGTTCTTTGAAATATGAAATTGAAATCAGACATGAATTCTTGTGGTGCTCTCTTGATAGTAGTCAATTATTCCACTAATGAAATATGATTTGATTTATCTTCAAATTTTCTAAAAAAAACCTTCTCCTAGATGATCCCATGTCTTGATAGAATTTAGTGTCGAGTCCATTTGTACCACTGTAATGCTTTGCCTTTGAAAGAGGTTGCTAATAATCTGATTACAACATTGTCTTGAGTAACATTATAAATAGAGAATATATTGGCCACATATTTAATGTGTTCTATGGGTGTAACTTGGTTTTCTCCAGTGAAAAATGGAATGTTCTTAAGGGTAGACACATGGATGTCATCATGATGGGTGACTTGTAGTAGGTTGCCATCATTGAAGGGAACAAAAACTATATTTCTTGGAATGGCCATATTGAAATTTATATTGGATAGGAAATTTGGGAAGTGAAATTGGATTTTTGGGGTGGTAGGAGATTTGGTATATGGCTTGTGTTGGGGTTAGCACACCGGTTGTACGATAATATATCGATCTAAGCATACATGCAAATAAAAGTGGATATTATACTAGAAGAAATACACAAACAAAAGATATAAATCAACGTGAGATTTAACGTGGTTCACCCAGAGTGGGCTACATCCACCAAGAAATAAGCCAATCTATTATCCAAAGATTTCACAAGATATATAATGAATATTTACAATCTTCCACACCTTTCGGATGTATAGTACTTTCTTTCTTTGAAGCTTTTTCTTCTTCTCCAAGAAATCTATCTCTCAAAATTATTCTCACAATAATCATCAAATTTTGTAAGTTATTCTTAAATCTTACTTCTAAACCTTAGATTTCATGCTTATATAGGTGTATACAAACTTAGGGCACTTATCCATGCAATTACTGATTAATAGATTTACTTTAATACTAAAAATAGATCTAATTCACGTGAGTTAATTAAAACATGCACACACAAGTAAGCCGACCTTTGGTTAGCCCTAACGAGATGTTGGTTCCTCCTTGTCGACCGATGTCGGTCATAGGTGACCGATGCCGGTCCCTCCATGTCGATGTCGGTTCTTATGTTTTCCAAAGCAAGTTTCACATTGCATGCTAATCTGAAGTAATTGAGCTCCACAACTTAACAATATCTCACTTGAGAATTAATTACTGCACCATACACCCGTATATCGTCAATCTTGGATCCTTCCTTAGCTTTGTTTCTTCCTCTTCAGTCTCAAACTTGAGGACCAAAAGAATTGGAGTGTAGCTCCAACTTCTCCTTCTTAACGACTTTGTTAGCATATCCGCAGAGGTTCTCACTCATACAAATCTTTTCCAAATTTGACTATCCATCCTCCAATACTTGTCATATGAAGTGGTACCTCAAGCCGAATGTGTTTCATTCTTGAATGAAGCGTTGAGTTATTTGCCAAATTTATTACACTCTAACTTTCAATGAATAATTTGCAATCATCTTTCTCCTTTCCCAACTCTTTAATGAACATACTCATCCATATCATCTCCTTGCTAGCCTCTCGTAGCATTTGTAACATACTATTCCTTTGTAGTAGACAAAGCCATAACCTTCTGTAATCTTGAAATCTAGCTAATTTTCATCCCACCTACTGTGAAAATATATCTAGTAGTGCTCCTCCTACCATCCTGATCTCCAGCCATATCCAAATCAACATAGCCACATAATCAAATATCCGAACCTCCATAGCATAAGCGCATGATAGATGTCCCTTTTAAATACACGAGTATCCATTAGACTACTTTCCAATTATCTTTACCTGGATTGGCCATATATCTACTCACACTCCCACTTCGCTGTGTAATTTCTGATCTAGTACAAACTATATCATACATGAGACTCCCAATCTGCTGAAGCATATGGAACTTCTCTACTTTTAAACCATATCTACTTTTAAATCGAGAGTTCATTTTCATTCAAAACTTCTCAGGTCGGTTTATCCTTGGGTACCAAAATTTGATCCTTATACATTCTCTTTTCATTCCATTCAATATCATGACTCCTAATAATTTTATAATTCTCTAAATACCAAAAATGGAATTTGAAATCACCAGATCCATAACCAATGAAAGTGCATCTCTTGGATTTTGCATCCAACTTTTTCCTATTTTCCTTATCAATATGCACAAAATCTTCTGAATCAAAAATTTAAGAAAATAAAGATCTACCTCTTTTCCGTCAAGCTTCCTCTGGTATTCCTCCATCTAGTGAACTTGAAGGCCCACGGTTAATCAAATAAACTGTTGTATCAACTACTTCTGCCCAAAATTGCAAGGGCAATCTAGAATGTATCCTCATACTTATAGCACATTCCATGATTTTCTTGTTCATTCTCTCTGTAACACCATTCTCTTGTGGTGTTCTTGGAACCGTTCTTTCTCTATGTATCTCATTCATTGAACAATAATAATTGAAATCCTTGCTACAATATTCACCACCATTGTCAGATCTAAGACACTTTAACTTTGAATTTGATTCATTCTCAACAAGGGTTTTCCATCTTTTAAAAGTTTCAAAAACATCAGATTTATGTTTAATACAATAAACCCATACATTTCTTGTAGCATCATCAATGAAAGTAATATAATACTTGAGATCCTCCATGAGAAGCTACCCGAGTTGGTCCCCACACATCTAAGTGTATAAGCTCCAATTTCTGCCCCTTCTTAGTTGCACCAACCTTGAGAAATATCACTCTCTTTTTCTTCCCAAAGACACATGCTCTCACGAAATCAAGATCTAAATCTTTCAAATCTAATAACTTACCCTTAGCCTTTAAGATCTACATACCTTTTTACTCATATGGCCTAACCGACTATGCCACATACATGCATCTCGAACTCAAGTAGATAATGCAAAAAGGAATTAGTAACATAAGTAGATAAATATAACGTTCCTACCTTCTTATCTTTTTCCAAAACAAAATCACCCTTGGTGACTTTTCAAGTCTATTGTAAAATTAACCATGCAACAAGATTCACCCAGTTTCCCTACATAAATAAGATTCATCCTCGGGCTTGGCACATGCCTCACATCTTTCAATACCCAAGTATTTCCATTATGTAATTTTAGATGAACTTCCCCTTTAACATAATATTGTAATGTTCATCATCACCCAAATAAACATGCCCAAAATTTCCCTGGACATAATTTACTGAAATAACCCTTATTAGGGTTACATGGAAAGAAACTTTTGAATCTAAAACCCATGATTCAATTCTATTATCTAAAGAAAAAAATAAGAGCATTTTTCATTACCTCTTCTATAGTAATATTTGCTTCTTTACCTTTGTCAAGTTATTAGTTCTTTTTATCCTTTGACTTGCATGATCTTTCTTTTCATGTCCTTTCTTTCCACATTTCCAACAAGTAATTCCCTTACCTCTGGATTTAGATCTACCATCCCTTGACTTTGATTTCCCATTACTCTTACTGGGATCTCTCCTTCTACCTACCCCTACTTTATACATTCAAAACATTCCCAGGATGATGATTCCTCTCGTACTCTTCCTACGAATTTCTTCATTCATATTATACTAACCACATCATCGGACTTGAAAATATTATTAGCGGATGTTGTATTACTAACATCCATTACCAAGTTATCCTAACTATCATCCAAAGAACATAAGAATAAAATTTCTTTCACTTCATCATCAAATGGTATATCAACCAATTTTAAGCTGATTTACAATATATTCGAAATCATTCAAATGATTAGATGCAGATCCACCTTCATGCATCTTAGATGATGTAGCCTAGAATTCACTAGATAATACCCTAGATGTCTTTGAGTACATCACTCGACTTAGGCCGAGTGCTCACCCAAGCTCGCAAATGTAACATGTCTCTCTTTAGGGTTGTTGTAGCAGGATGTTAGTGTGATGAAGGAAGAAACATATAGATCCATAACTAATCTATCATTATATAATGCATGCCACATTCAGGATCTAGGAAAGAACAATCTTAAACAATAATCATGATTGAATCAAGAACATGCACTACTCAATTACACACAGGAATGACACTTAGATTCAGCCAATATCTTCCATCTATTAATAAACACAGAAGATCCTTACAATAATGGCAATCTATACCAATGCGTGCATGGATCTGATACAATAATCTAGTCATATGCACATATCTCTTTATGCTTACCTCTTACGCTCTGCATATACCTATATATCTATTTATCAACTACTATGTGATTCACATCATATATATAGGGTGGGGACTTGCCCTTCACCACTTATCTATTCCAAAAATAGGCCGCATGCTACTAATAGCCATGCGCCGTTTACAGGCATAGCCACACATGAAAGTGTGTTATCTATAGACCTCTTACAGTTAACTAGAAGTGACAATCCTATTCTTAGCTCATCTCCATGTAAAACGCTTCGATCTGATCCTCTAAAGATAGACAATGCGTGGCGTGCACATCTCTACCTCGTTTATGTGCTCTACACGCCATCTTCTAAAAATAGGTCTTCATGCTCAAAATCAGCTAAGTCCCAAAAGTTGAACTTGCCCTCCACACGCGGGTTCTTCTTGTTCCTCTTCTCCCTTGATCCTGGCTTTCTCTCCGCGTGGACTTCTTATGTGATCTCTAACAAGTATTCTCTGATCAACATTACCCCAAACTAATCTCATTGTCATTCCGATGGCTATCTCAAAATTGAAGTAAAGAATGTTGACTGGAAAGAATAAGAAAGAATGTAGATGACTAAGGAATGTTTTATGAGGTAGCCTCCTCTCATCGTTTGAAGGATCAACTTTGGATACACATCCTTTATTTTGGCCTCCAAGGCCTGCCACTCAGTGAATGTTTTCTCTGACTTCTCTGGTATGTCCACAATAATAGATTCCAGTTCATCTTGGGTAACTTCACCTTTAACATTGTACAATACCAACATAATGCTGGACATTGCAGTATGTTTTCCTTCTAGCGCATCCATCTTTTTGTGCAATGAGTTTCCCAAGCTCATCTAATCTTTCCTTGTGTGGCTCTTGTCTTTCTTGCTTTGGGGCCTCGTGCTTTTTCTTTACAGTGTTAACCATTTTGCACGGCCTAAGGTATCATCCTTCATAGCCTTCTGGACCATATTATCTTCTTTGAGTCTTTACCGTGATCGGTGCCTCTGGAGTGTGCATATATTTAAAGCATGATCCACCTTTTTCAATTCTTCTTGGAGCACTTGTCGGTAGGCCTTCATATGATGCAATCTTTCGACTACTGCAGCCTTAGCCCTTTCCACCTCTTCTTCAGGATTCTTTGGTTTTGGCATTTTGATTATGTCCTCTTCCAATACCAAGTCCACCAAAGCTCTAACATAATGCATTACCAAGGGGAATTGTTCTGGTACCTTAGATTTTAGATGCGGGCATACTTTCATCACATGATCTCCAATGGCCTCTGCCATGCCAATTAACACACTATTCTTTTTCTGCTCCAAGTCCTTCTCTTGGGTCAAGCATGCTATCATTGCATCCTTCATCTTCAACTCCTCACGTAGTGCTCTGATTGTTGCGGCCTTGTCCATGTTTCTTCTTGCAACCTCAGTAGAAACCTTTACCAGCGCATTGCTAACCTATTCATCTGACATAATAGTAGGTTTAACTATTATGTGCCTGGCTTGAGGTGTCTTCTTCATTCATCTTGACATGCATGACTCCTCGCATACATCAAAATTAGGCTCATCCATGTGGGTGTGCATTGACCATGAGAGTTGCTTTCTAGTGTGAACGGTCGCCATATCCCCATCCATTAATTCCCAGCCAAATAAATCCTTTTGTTCTATAGTGCTTTGGAAATAGGCGCGAATGATTTTTCCAGTGTCCTCTGCATAGCCCATGAGTGGTGCATTATGTTCCCCACTCATCCTCTTTGATCTAGGACCCTTGGGAATTGTAGCTTCAAGGTTAGGAGTCTATCTCATTACACCTTGAGTAGCATCACGTGCAGATCCTGTAGGTTTCCTTCTCTCTTTCTTCTCCATCCTTCATCTCTTCATATTTTTTCTCTTCCTTGTTATGTGGCTCGTCTTCTTGCTTGAGTGGGGTAGGAGATGCACACTCGCTCTCCTTGATTCCTCTGCTTCTTCACCCGACTTGACTTTCTTCTCCTCTTTGGCTCGGTCTCCTTGTGTGGAGAGAGACGAGGTGATTTCCTTACCATTTGTGGGGTTCCAACTTGAGTCCTTGTGCATCTGAATACTTTCTTAAATTTGTGCTCCCCTGTTCAACCTCTGTATCTTCCTCTTCATCATGTCCCTGAGGTGGAGTGGTCATGCACTGTGACTCTTCTCTGTCATATGGTTGCTTTCTTCTGTGCTCCAAGCCTCCACTATCTTCACGCTCCTCTTCTTCATCCTCTACTTCAACAGTTTCTGTGGGCCTTTGCACCGGTATGTTTTCCATTGTGTGCTTACCCTTCGGTGGCCCCTGGGAGTGCAAATTCATTCTCCACATACTTATTATTCTCCATCTTGGGATTTAGCTAAAGATACACTAATGCTAACCCTACATATGGTACAGATCAATTATTTGCTTGATATTACATTTATCCCGTAAAATTGGCAAGGGAATTTTACAGATAACCATACTGAAATTTTGTTCCGATCCCTCGTTAGGGATCCCTTGTGTTCGGGCGTTGCAAAATCCCTTCCCGAGAAATTTTAGTTTTCCGAACTTAGTCATTTTTGGTCTTTTTGGCCGGGCGCATATAATGACTATGCAACATCAACTTTTGATGCGCCCTTTAAAGCCTTTGGCGCATGCTTTCTTGTGTCGAGGGTGTTTTTGAGTGCGCCTCTCTATGTCGAGTCTTTCTGCGTGCACCAAGCGCGTGCGCCTTCACTGTCGGCTTATAAATTTTGTTGCGCCAAAGGTGCACATATTCCTCTGTCAACACCACTTTCGGTGCGCAGGCGCACATATCTTCGTGTTGACAAGCATTTTGTGCGCCAAGGGCGCATGTTTTCTCGTGTCAACAGCTCCTTTGGTGCGCCACTTGAAAAGGTTGGTGGCACATTTATTAACTACCTCACCTATAAATAGGGCGTCTGCGCACTTGTCATTGTCACGGAGAGCTATCACGTGATTACTTTTAAAAATATTGTTTTCTCGAGCTGTTGTGAGCAGAGCACTGCCCTATCACTTTCGATCACATAGTGGGACCCGTTTGCACGTTCTTTGCTATTTATCCGGATCAGCACTAAGTTCGAGAAGAATATATGTCAACATCAAGCAAGAGACCCACCAAATCCAAAGGCAAGGCCAAACTCACGAAAGAAGAAATGAAGTATAAGTATCGGAGGGTCGAATGCCCGACTCCCGAGTGCCGAGTGTGACCTAGACATCGAGACTCGAGTTGGGTCATATTGATATGGAGGAGTTCTCAAGGTTAGGACTCGGGAGGTCACAAGAAGTCCATGGATGGACAAGGCGATAGGCGGTGCCTTGCACTTTACTTTAGAGGAATCCCGGTCAGTATGTTAACAATGAATTTATGATGGTGGTTGCCGGTCTATGACATACTGATAAAGACACAAGATGTGTCGTAAATGAGAAGGTTGAGGTCATAATTAACCTCACTGCCTACCACTTTGAGATAATACTCGGCATTCCTCATCACCGGCACTTTGTGGTGTCAATCGAGAGGATTGTATCAAAGCCTGGGACGACAATGAAGATCAGTGCATGCAGCTGATGAATGAAGTCTATCTGAAAAATAAAAAAGTAGTGACCCGTTGGCCACAAATCATTCACCGCAGTGATTTTTCAGAGGAGCTCAGTGACACCATCACGTTCCTGAGCAGGGTGTTTGGGCTTCCTGACGCCCACTATTTCCACAAATGGATGCTGCGGTATTTAGAAACAATGAACAAAAATGTGCCCGATCAACGCTTTGAATGGGCAGAAATTATAAGCAGCACAATCTCTGAGCAGCTACAACAATTTACCACAACTGGGAGGTTCTACATGAATTCCTATGTTGTTTATGCTGCTCTTGAAAAGGGACTATCCAGCTCTCATGCGGAGTGGGGTTTGGCCCCAAGTCAAAATTTATGAATACTATCCAGAGCTAAAGCTGGAAAATAGCATCCCTCAATTTACAAAGATCAATGATGCATTTTTCTATTTCATCATCTACCTGTTGAGGCCGAATATGACTTACGGTCACACGACCAAGAGCATCGTGGATGTACCACCGAGAAATGGGGGCCCTGTTCACTCAATTCCCCACATTCACTTATCTCGAGGCGATAACTTCTTGGGAGAGCCAACTAACTTTGCCAAGATATGTCGGGCCCAAGTTGATTAACTGCTAGAGTCGAGACAGGCTAGTCACTTATCATGAAAAGTGCAAAAAGAAAAAAGGGTGGAACTCCTTTCCCCCTCACAGTGGGTAGATATACATGTCTTACTCACCACAAGGCAAAAGACATGTTTGCAGAGCTGGAGCTGCTTGAATCTGAAACATGACTTCCCAGCAAGGCCCACCTTCGACTGAGGAATTGTCTACCAAGGGCTAAGCTCGATCCAATCCACATCCCTCAGATCGAGGATATCTACATTGACCTATATCACGAGGTTGAGCTTAGGAGGAAGGACCATTCTCATTTGGCATTGGCAGAAATCATCCAATATGGGGTAGCCATCATCCCCAAAGGCTACCAAACTACTGAGGAGGAAGTGGATCAAGTGTATCTTGACACAGGTGGGGACGATTGGCCTTTTGCATCAATTGATAGAACCAAAGCACCTCAGACAATTGAGGAAAGGGTCAAAGAAACTCTGTGCAGAACAGAGCATTGGTGCCGAATGAACGGACTCATCTACCTCGGAGTTGATTTCACAACCTCTCCATTGGGTAACGCACCTCCTCGATCAAAACAGCAGCCAAAGGCAAAGGAAAAAGCAAAGAGGGTGAATCCAGCACCACTCAAGAGGAAGCTCCTGAAAGTCCTCCTTCCGCTGCACCCGAACAAGTTGTAACTCCGACTTCTCTGAGAAAGAAGCGAACGAGATGTTCCAATAGGCCCATCCACTCAGGATGTTGCCACTGCTGCAACAACCGAAGTCCCTTCTGTCCCTTCTTCTTCTCCTCCTTCCCCTCCTCGAGCGACTCAAGCGACCATTCCTTTGGTCGTGTCCTCTCCCCCTTCTTCTACCATTCCTCCCACTTCTTCTTCGTCCATCTTCTCTTCTCTCGCGGACTGTCCCCTCCATTTCTTCCCTCATCTCTGAGCTCCCTTCCCTTCCTATGTTTTCCTCTTCTGTAGTATCTCTTCCTCTCGTGAACACTTCCTCGGCTTCCCTCTTGATGCCGCCTCCAAGTGTCTCCACATTTTTCTCGTCTACTTCTGCAGCTGCCCCCTTCTCTCGTTCTGGTCCTTCTCCCATAAGTCTAGCCTGGATCTCCCAAAGACTTAAGTCGCGAGAAAAGGAAAGTTCCCATTGACCTTTGATGGACTTCTCCGTGATCCCATCAAAAGGGGCAAAGAAGAAGAAGCCCGTCACATGCTTCTCTCAGAGTGCTTCGGGAGAAAGGATAATGGAGATCGCATACCCCAATCCTCTGAAGGATAAAAAGGATCTGTCTCCGACAGATTATATAGTGACCCAAGTCACAATGGGGACATCTTCTGAAAGCCTTCAGGGAGAGGCCCTATCTGCAGTTGACGCCCTCTGCAAAGAAGCTTCAAGAAACAAAGAAGAGAAAAGGTTATTGAAAGAGCAAAATAAACATCTCGCTCCAGGGCCTTACGGAGAAGATGGGCAAGTGCACCTCCCACAATCGCCACCGAAACTCCCGAGCCTCGAGCCAGGATAAAATTAATGAATATGCAAAAATCAGCGAAAGGTGGCATCGCAGCTTTCACTTAGAGGAGCCAAATCCTCAAGGATAGTGAAAGAGTGATCGCGAGTTCTCGATTTATATTGGAACATCAACAAGGCAAATAAGGAGCTCCAAGCGTTAGCAAGACCCATATCGAAGAGCTAGACCATGCTAGGCTGCATGGCATGAGACCTTTCAACAAATGTTCGATTTGCTTCAATCAAGATCTGGTCAAGTTTGGTGTTTTCGGTCATCCCAGGGGCCCTCAATAAATTCATTTCAACCACTGGACTACCGGATGGATCAACTAGAATTTGTCCTTGAAAAGATCGATAAGGTAAAGGAAGAAGCCCTGGACGCGATGCACCAAATGGAACAAATCGTTCTCAACATGTCTCCAGGGTTGCTTACTCCTTCCTTCACCTTAAGAAAATTTGATGAAACCATCCAGATCTTCAGGAGATCGTTTCACAAGGGTCAGGCGTGAGGTCACTTTTGACACAGAGTCCATTAATAACTCCGTCTTGGCCTATCGGGACTTCATCCGGGTTCCTCATGTAAGGCGAGAAAAGAATATTCCAAACTCCCAAAGAAGCTCGTAGATGAGCGGGAGACTTGCGAGGTGATCGGTGAGCGTGGATCCTTCCCGGATCAAATAGGGCCCATGATCAGCAAGTTCATGGAATACCGTGCCCAATTCCACATCTCGTCACCTGAGCAGCAGCAGAAGCAGGCTACCCCCTTTCGGCCGCAGGACGACGACGAGGAATAACTTCTCTTTCTTCTTCTCTCTCTCCTTCTTGTTCTTTTTGTAAATATCTAGAGTATGTTGGCACAAATGATGACATCATCTATGTTGCACCATGGGATGATGTCATCCATCAAGTTATTAAAAGTCAACATGACTTTGAGATATTTTGTAAATAGGTGGTTGGCTCCTTTTTGCCTTCTTTTCTCTCCTTCTTCTATAAATACCCCAATACTTGTTGTATTGGGTATGAGTGAATATCTTTCAGATGAAAAATAGAAGTGAGGAGAAAAGACTTTGAGCTTTTTGTAATAGAAAGAATTATTAATACAATATTTAGACTTTGTGCTGAATACGTGTGTTATTTGCATTGGATCTTTCTTACGTTAGATCTGTGCTTGTTCTGTTGGATCTACTTCTATTTTATTGTCATTTATTCATCAGTATTGCTTTGCTCGTTTATGCAAGTAGGTTTGGCTCTGTTTACTACCAATCCCAAAACATAAACCCTCTGACCTTTCTGCTTTGGAATTCATTTCTTTTCTTTCTTCGGATCTGATCTTTCTCCATCCTCTCTTTCATTCCTTTCTTTTCACAGTCGGAAACACCCTACTGGGATGAGATCCCAAACCCCCGAAGGCAGAATATTGTGAGACTTGCACAAATTCCTGCTGGTAGAATAGCAATAAACCAGTTTCACTTTGCTGACTCAAAGAGGGGCTATGCCCTGCACACTGTTGGCTTGTTTATCCATAGATCTCGCCTGCGGCGTGCATTTTCGGACCAACATATTCAACACCTCTAGAATGAGCCTCACGACATAGGCACTTCTTCCAGGATACACGTACTTCTTCCTCAACGTGTGGTAGTCACAGTCTATCTTATCTACATTGAATATCAGTTGTCGCGTGTCTATGAATATGTGAATAGATGCTTGGAAATACCTTGCATTGAATGCGTAAGGCAATTTACACCAAGGGCTCCAGACTCCATCTCTCATTGGGAAGCATGTGATGTAGAAATGCTGATATACAACAAACTGGACTTGTTTCCCCACTACTAATGGTAGGTCCTTCGGGATGCGCCACTCTCCTCTAAATTATGTATGGAGCCTGTCATACTACCATTTCTCTGCCTTTTCCTTAACATCATCTCCATGGACCCTTTACATAGGTACTTCTTTGAGCCTTTCATTGAAACTTATTCTCCATGGGGTATTCCCATACCTTTTCCTTCGGCTCGTCTGGTACTCCAATTTCCATGAATACAAGTGATAATAGAATAGCCCCAAATTTGATCTTCCTCTCCCGTGCGCACTTCTCGACTATTTTCTCTCTACAATGTACCCTACGATATTGTAGACTACTCCTAACATCTTGGGTGCAACGTGTAACCACATAGTATTTACCTATGACCACCGCTCCCGATCGTTCAACTTTGTAATAAGTTGTGCACTGCTTGCCAACCAGGCATGCTTCTTCAACTTGTCATATCCATACCACGCAGAGCCTTCGTGTAACCTAACTCCTGTCTGGTTTGTAAGATCATGGATTTATCTCGTGAGATCATTCTTTATATCCTCTCTGTGGCCTTAAAACTTGTCACAGGTTGAGACACGTGCATGATGAGATTCTAACTCTACATCCTGCAAAGTAGAAGAATTCCTCATGCACTCTGCTCATGAGCCACTGGTACAAGGGCTCATACTTCTCGAAATATGGAAGCTCATATAATTGGTAGACCCCAATTTTCTTGAAGCTTCTCACCTACATCATCATAAACCAGCATGTCATTTGCCATACGTTTGTTCGTCCTTGTAGTGAGCAAGGAATCAAGATCCTTCTTGTTCTCTAAGGTTCTTGTGATTGTATTCCCTTACTTTTCTCTTTCTAATGTGTGAATCCCATTCCTACCAATGATGACTCCTTCTAGATATTGCATTTCTGAAAAATTACTTTCAGATGCCATCTCTTCCTCCTCGATGACCACCTTCTTCTTTACTTTTGCTCATGCTCATGCCGCACCGCTTCTTGGGTGTCATTTTTACCTTGAAATCATTTCCTCTTTAACTCTGTAATTTATGAATCAAACCCTAGCTTGATTCAATCATGTCCTAGGTGGAAACTTTGTGCCCTAACTCCTCTCTGTTGCCTTTCTTCGCTCAAACCCTTCACCACCGGGGACGCAAGCTTCTTTTCACACAGATCTGTTTGTCACACTTGGTTTCACACCCTTCACACCTTAACTCGATCACTCGGCTCTTCACACTTAGCTCTTTCCTCAAATACTCTTAGTCGCAATGGTAAAAATGAATTCACATCCCATCCTTATATAGTTTTTCAAATTTTAATGTATTTATTGCTCCTTCACCTACCAAATATCCTCTCATTCATTGACCAAATTTGTTCGTTCTCGCATGGTACATCTTTGCTTACTTGTTATAACCTTCTAACGTGCCTTCCCGCCTCGGTCACCGACTTCTCTTCAAAGACGCACTACCCTTGTGCCCGAGTACCTTGTCATTGTACCTTCTCCGGTAGTTATCATGTCCTCTTCTTACCTCATGTTATACTTATCCTTTCATTCATCTCCATCCTTGGTCACTTTTGAGAAGCAATATTCTTTTGACTTTAAAGCACGCCCATAGCAACTTATTCCTTTCACCTTTCAATTCCCACTATTTTACATGGATAACTACAACCACCCCACACTAAGAGTATGTGCAGTCCTCTACGCATAAACATTCTTCACATAGTAATTAGCTTCATGTGCGAAGTGCGCTTATTACACAAGAAGAACTAATTTGACAAAGCATAACGACAATGAACGAAATACATTAAGGAAATACGAATGGAAACCTAATCTAAATAGAAATACTTCCTTATTACAAACACTAAGAAAAATTATTTATAGTAGGGCTTCACTAATCCCGTTAAAGTAAATCTGTTAATCGTGTTCCATCAAGTGCGTCTAACTAGCAAGACACCTAATTCAAGTATGTAAGTGATGACATACGACCCCAACCAATGTACTTTGAGCTTTCCTCGGATGGCGTATGAATAACTTAGAGTCATAAAGAAGTACCATTTGTCCAATATCAAACTTCTTATCCCTTATGTTTCGTCATGCAATGCTTTCTACCCGGCCTTTTCTTGCTTTTGATTCTCGACATGTTATGGCTCGTCCGCTCATTCATTTGAATCATCTTCTCAATACACTCTTCTAAAGCCTTCTCATCAGCTAGACCTCTAGCGCGTGTAATGCTTGTGATAAAGGTAACATAAATTCTATAGGAGAATGGATTATGTGCCAAACACCAACTAAAACGGAGTGACTTTGTTCAATCTCTTATAAGTTGTTCTATATACCCAAAGAACATCTAACACTTTACATCCCAATCCTTTCTTCCAACATCACAAATTTTTGTCAAAGTCTGGCTTAAAATCTTGTTAAAATCCTTAGCAGTTCCATTTACCTGAGGATAATAGGGTGTGGTTTTATGGTGTGCAACCATAAACTCATCTAATAGGATCCTGATTGTCTCATTCAAAAAGTGTGTACCCCTATCACTTGTTAAGCTTAAAGGACATCCATATCTTGTAAGAACATTCTCCCATAGAAACCTAGTTGTTGTAGCCATTGTATAGTCCTTCGTAGGTGCTACTTCTGCCCACCATGTGAGATAATATGTGTAAGTAATGATATAGCGTGATCCAGTCCTACGCGTGGCTGGAAAAATAGGTCCTACAAAATCAATGGCCCATTTCTCAAATGGTTCTGCACTGATAATAGGTCTCAATGGCATTTCATCTCTTTTTCCTGGTTTTCCTAGGTGTTGACAATGATCACACACCTTACAATATTCTTTACAGTCTTTATACAATGTCTCCCACCATAATCCAACAAGTAGGATTTTGCGTGTTGTAGCATCACCTGCATAGTGGCCACCTGCAATACCACCATGAGCCTCATCCATTATATCCTTATGCTCATGCTCTAATACACAACGACGTAATACTTCATCTCTTGCCTAACTAGTATAGGTCACCACTGATCAACATAAAAGGTGTCGCACGTATAACAAGCTGTTTCTTTTCTAATGCCTTCATTCTTTCTCGGTTCCACACCACCCATGTAAAAGACAACAATTTCTTCTAATTCTAATGGCATGTGGTGTAACCTATATAATTGTGTATCTGGCATGGTTTCTTCAATTGTCTATGCTTCTTCTCCTGAGTGAATTTTAGACAAGTGGTCTGGTCCAGAGTTACTTTTCCTTGGCTTCACCATAACTGTGAAGTCAAACTCTTGAAATAGGAGTACCCATCTACATATGTGCCCTTGCAAGACCGGTTTGTTCACCAAATACTTCAATGCCATGTGATCTCATATAAAACACAAATGGTGTTGCTAACAAGTACTGTCGAAACTTGTGTAATGCATAGATCATTGACAAAGCTTCACGCTCTGTAGTTGTATAATTGCTTCACAGAATCAGCCTTCCTCTAGTAAAAAAATTAGATGATCTATAATACCTTCGCTAGGTTGAGCTAACAGAGCACCAATGGCCATGCCAGAGGCATCCACATGCACATGAAATGGTTTATCCCATGAGGGAAAATGCAGAATGGGCACGGTAGTAAGTTTCTCCTTTAATGTCTCAAATGCACATTCTGCGGTTCTCCCCAATAAAATGTACCTTTCCCTTTTAGTAATTCTTCCAAGGGTGCAGCAACTTTGGCATACCCTTTAATGAACTTCTGATAATATCATGTGTGACCCAAAAATTTATGCACCTCACTTTGACTGGTAGGAGCTTCCAAGCCTAGAATAACTACAACCTTAGCTGGATCAACCAACAAACCTTCCTTACAGATTATATGTCCTAACAATATTCCAAAAGGTGTAGCAAATATGCACTTCTTGATGTTCAAAGAGATACTCAATTGTCTGCATCGTTCAAACATTAAGCACAGATTGTCACAATGATCTTTCACAAGCCCATATATTGTCCAATCATCTAGATAAACCTATAAAAAGTTGTGAATAAAATATTTGAATGCTTGAACAACTATCCACGAGAATACAGTAGGCACATTTTTCAGTCCAAAAGGCATCACAGTATAGGCAAAACTACCCCATTTAGTAGTAAAATTTGTCTTTTCTTGATCCTCCTGAGCAATCCTAACCTGATGATACCTAGAAAACCCATCTGTGAAGGAATATATCTCAGTACCCTATAAATCCTTCTAGTATTTCCTCAATAAATGGCGTAGGGAATGGGTCTATTACACATGCAGCATTCAGCTCCCTGTAGTCCACACATATTCTAATTCGTCCATCCTTCTTGATACTAATCACCATTGGACTAACCCATTCTGACTCATCAAGGGGCTTGATAATTCCATATTTCAACATGTTATCAATCTCTTCCTTGACCTTTTCACGTATATTAGGGTTCATTCTGTAAAGGCCTCTTCCGAATCGGGTGTGCACCATCCTTAAGCTTTATCTTCATTTCCCCAAGTGATTCATGTATGCCTTTAATTTCATGATACCCTCGAGGAATAAGTCTTGATAATCCCGAGTAACTCAAAGATTTTTTCCACCTCTTAGTCGACCAATAGTCTCCAATTATGGCCTCCTTGAAGGCTCGGCCTCCAACCTATATTCACCTTCTTTGTCTTCATGGGTTCGTGATAGGCACGCGTATCCTTGTCTACACTATCTAGACCTCACGCACCTCTTGTGAATGTTCAATATCTAGTTTCTCAACTTCCTCATCATCCACGATGTAAACCATCTTTCATTTATCTTTCTCAAGGAAAGCACGTTCAAGTAGTATGGAGTCCATTTCTTCTTCCTTTTCAAAACGTGCTCCGGACTCTGTCTCACCAAATAATTCATGAATATGCTCTTCTTACCTTTGCACTATCTCCCATAGTTAAGCGCTTGAAAAATCTTAATGCTTCTTCTATTGGGGGTTTAGTCGAGAAGTATTCAAAGGTCTGGAGCATTCCTGCAGCCAAATTCTACCAATTCCCAGTCTCTCGATGTAGTTTTGCGTATACATACCAGGTATGCGCATCCTTGTAGAGTAGAATATAATCTATGCACCCAGAGTGAAGGTGGTAATGCTTCCTGTCCCGATGTCTAGAGTCTCTCACACTATTGAATGTGATCTTGAACAGGTTGATCACCATTATAAGTGCAAATATGTGTGGGTGCATTGCTCCTTAAAAACCTAGTAGATAGGGCAATTCCAATCTCCTCCCATTCTATAAGATTATCTCTGTGGACTACCCACCAGCGTGTTGTTGTCCCACGTAAGGTATACACTAACATATCTCTTCTCTTAATTTGATTTTTCCATTGTGCTTCCATGGCTTTCAAAAATATAGGAAGATCTTCTACCCTGTATACCAAAGTCTTCTTATTTACCTATCTGTTATTAAGCAGAATGAAGTCCATTCTTGCACACAACCGCATTTTTACCTCACACCCTAATAGTTCATATGTACCATGAGCCCAATTGTCACAAGAAATACTCGTAGTATTACTAATAGAGTGGGAATCCTCCCACTGTAGGATGCCTTCCTTTGATGGCTCATTGACCTTTGGGTCATGAATAGTGCGTACATAGATTCTATTTAAGTCCTCCTCACTTAGAGACCCAACATATGGTGTAGACTTCCCATATGTCAAAGGTATCACAACCCTTTCCTCCTTGTTCTCAAAGCTGACATACCCCTTATTGAATCTCAATTCAACATTATTCACATAACACCAAGGGCCTCTAAGCAAGGCCGGAAAATTATCTCGCTTCTACTGCAAGTGCTAATACCTCAAAATCCCTAGTGAACTTGGCCCTTGTATGGTTATCGATGCATCCTTCAAAACTCCTATGGGAGTGGCCTTGGTCCTATTTTCCATAAACAACACATTAGATGATGGTTGCAAAGGAGGCCTCCCCATTTGTACCCATGCATCGAATGTAAGCACATTCACTTCCACACTGTATCAATCAATATGTTGTTTAATAACCATCCATCCACAACAACATTTAGAGTAATTTCCTTTCCATAGTCAATGCTATCAGGGGGAAGATTTGCATGCAGGATCTGTTTTCTAGTCTCAATAATTACGCACGAGTGTTCCCTTTTAACCAACTTCCTAATAGTGGAATGATGTTCTCTTGGTGCAACATTTTGCACACTTATCTTAGATCATAGATATCAGATTGGGTGTCTCGATGCTTTTTTTCGATCCTTTAAGTATTGTATCTCACCCTAAATATTCCTTAGCACTTCCATGGTATCCTGATACAACTCCTTCCTTGATAGGTAGGATCTGGGTACCTTGAATACAAAACCTTCTCCTTGGAGATCATAGGCATCCGTGTAATGTCTCTTTTGTGTGCACGTGCTTGATTCGTGTAGTAATATTTACCGTTAATTCCTCAAGTTCTTCTCGCTATCTTGGGCATCCACCGATCCTCTAACGCACACTAGATTCTAACCATCCCTACATCTTTTTTTCTTGCTTATGTTGCTTACTCATATGCTCATATAAGTCTAGGAACTCTTCATAGCTATGGTTTTTGGCGAAAACAACATGCGATATTCTAGGACATTCACGCCTATAATGGTTAGGAGATCCGCACGTATAACATGTTCCACAAGGAACTCACATCTTCCTCCACCACGGCCTCGTCCTCCATATCCAATGTGATATACATGTCCTCTTCCATGACCTCCTTCAAAACAACCCTCATTCCTGTCATAGCACGTTTGATTATGATCCCGATCCCGGTACTCATTCTTACCCTAGAATTATCTCTCTGTTACACTTGTCTATCGTACCCCCAATGTCTACAATATCCTAGATCGACCAATCAACCGACAATCTTCAGTATCATGGGTCATGGACTAGAAAATTTTACAGTAACAAGATACATTCTTCCTTATCATGCGTTGTAACAAAGGACAGTGACTAGCATCATGATTTAAATGATAGATCTCACAGTCCAACAATAATGAGTGTATAGATCTGTAAGGACAACTATCCTTAGTGTGACCTTCCACTTCATAATATGTACACCAAATTCCTAAGCACGTTTCATGAGCTGAATTGGCTGATAGCTTCTCTAACTGTTTTGCCATAGTTGTAATTTGTGCCTCGTAATAAGGGACTAATGTCGGTGTTAATGCTCCCAACTACCTCGGCGTGTAAAGATTTTTCCAATGCTTTGCGTGGATCAATGTATGTCTTATGTGGCAGTGCTCTTCTGAATGGTGTAATCAATCCACTAACGAACCATTATGCATGTTGGCTTGTGTGAATATCATAAGAAAGCTTAGATATGAGTGTTTTAAAATGGGCATCATACTCACGTACACTCTCAGTAGTGCCTTGCTTGATATCCTTGAGCACGCTTATACTCTTCTGCTCAAACTCTGGGATATGGAACTCTTTCAAGAAAGCATCCTTGTGCTGCATAATCCACACAAGTTTGATCAGGGTCAAACTTCATATACTAGTTGTGTGCACGTCCCTGTAATGTAGTAGCAAATTGACTTGCCTTGCGCTCAGAAGCCGTGATCCCTTTCACGCGCCACAATATTTCACACATGTGCACATGCTCAACAACATCCTCTATGCCTCTATACTTTGGAAGACGAAGAGACATATCCATATAAATATTCTGGGGTTGGTGCGGACCTTGCCCACCTGATCCAAAACCTCATGTGTTTCCCCTGCCTCTAGAACCACCTATACCTCCTTATCCTCCACTTGTAGCTAGAATAGGACCTATAGATGTACTCCCCGTGCTCCGAAACGGTATTACTATATTGAACCCCTACGGTCTCCTTGTAGTTCCACTTCCAGGAGGTGAATCCAACATTCGGCGGAGCTTACATTCATGCGTGATGATGCACCTAAAAATGTTCTTCCAAATATCATTGAATTCATCTGTCCCGCCATTGATGTACTTGTTCATTACTGACTTACTCCAGTTCTCCTATTTCCCAAATTCACTTGCTAATTACTTGTCATACTAGGTAAGTGCACGAAGTTGGTGGAAAAAAACTGAAATTTAGGAACCGCGATTGCATGTTCTGAATTTATTTTCCCCATTTTTCATTTCAAACCACGATTTCTCCTAGACATTTTTCACTCGAGCTTTGAATACCACCTCAAAATTGCTCATCGACTTCTGGATCATGATAGATTCAACCATGCCGCCAAGACGAGGAGGTAAGCCCCCGATTTTAATCATTTTTTTTTTTTGCATTTTAGGTTTTTTTTTGCATTTTAGGTTTTTTTTTGCATTTTCATGGGTTTTTTGAAATGTTTGTTTATGTATACAATTTTCTTGTTTTATCAGTTGGTTGGTAAGCTCGAAATCATGTAAACCATCAAAACATTCCTCAAAACCCACCAGAACATTCCTCAAAACCCTCCAACATTCCTCAAAACCCTCCTCCAAACATAGATCCACCTCATGTGGCTCCTTCTATCCCCACTAAGCCAGCAAGAACACAAGATAATATCATTGGAAGAATCTGAGAAAATAAAATTGTCATTGAGAACCTTATTCAGACTATAAGACAAAATCATGCCACAAATCCATCCGCGTGACTTTAGCCAATACATTGCAAACATTGATTGGTGAAGTCGACTCCGTAACCAACCAAATACATAGATGGAATACCTTTAGAGGTGATTGTAGGTGGTGGTATGTGGATAAACTATCCCATGCGGCCGTAAAAGACAAAAAAATTGGAAAAGACCTCATTTGTGCATTATTTACCGACCCTAGAACCAATGCCCCCCGTAATTACTTGCAAACGGTTCCCAATCCATTGGTGCCACGATGACCGAATCAAAAAAAATAATTTTTGGGACCGATGGTGGATGGTTTTTGATTATCCACCATGCAACAACAATGAGGTTCCTCTTTATTTTTTGAAGAAATTATATTGCGAGTTCGTGCTTAATGAGGTCCCGAATTATTTTGACTTTTCGATTTTGGTCGAGGAGGTGGCTCTGCACATAGTAGACTGGTGCATGCATAGGTCAACCTAGGATCCCCCATGCCCCAAAACCCCCACTGCCTTCAGTTATCCCTCCTACAGTGAAGGAGGTTGTGGAGATTGATACATTGCATGCATTGAGGGAGCTCACTGACACTCTGACCCAACATAGTGACCAGATTGCATCTGGTGATGTTGGTGGAGGCACCAGTTCTAGCGCACCACACCACTGTGGATCATGTGGTGCCGTATGCACTGCGGGCGAGACATCATTTGCTGGTTCACAGATTTCTTTTCTATAGATGAGATGTTGGGGAATGTTTTTGGAACTGGTGCCACTGATATTGGTCTTTCACAGGTAAATTTCAAATAAATATAAATAATATATATATATATATATATATATATACAATAGTTTAATTCACATGTTTGAGATTTTAATATATATGTATTTGATTGTACGTCATGTACATACATGTAAAAAACTAATTTTTTATTTTATTTTAAATAGCAAGAGCCGGTGAAGGAAACATCCGGCGTCGACATGCTAGCTACTGCAGCTGGGCGTGTTTCAAACGTAAGTTTCAAGTTGTACAAACTTACATTTTTAATTTCATTTGATTGCACTAGATTATTATTATAATGTTTCACGTGTATGTTGTACATATTAATATGTTTGTCTTTTATACACAGGAGCCTGGCGGGTCATCATCTGCTCTGGGAACTAAGGCTACTGGCACACCTCACATGAGTTTTACGCAGGTTAGTAAATCTCTTTACACTTTGTTTCTAATTGTGGAAGTTCACGTGGATTACATGCTTTGGACCTCTATTATGTGGTGCACAGTCATGTAGATTTTAATATTGATTTGTACATGTTTTTTGTATAGCTTATGACTGCTAGAGAGACTCCTCCATATATGCAGACTGGAGGCTGCTTGTAGATACTGCCATAGCATCTGCAGATCCACTAACTGAGGTACAATTTTTCAAATTTGTTAAATTTTGGAGGTTCATTATTTCTTATTACTTAAATCTACAATATCAAATTTTGTATGTATGTGAAATATTTAATTTGAAAATTAATTATTTGTATGTAGCTTACCCCTCGTGAGTCTATTGTTGTCCCTGCGATGCGTCAACAACAAATTGATAGGGATCATGACATTGCGGTAAGATTTCACATGCATTTTAACTAAATTGTACAAGTTTCTAAATTTTGAATGTATTTTAAAATTTTGGGTGTTAAAAACTTGTTGTTTATGAATGTGCAGGTTAGGTTGCAGGCATGCTTAGAGACACCTAGGACCACACGGATGAAATCCGTAGTGGCATCTCCCTCCACTACATCCCCAGGTCGTGGACGTGCTACTTCTAGCAGGGCGAAGAGAGGGAAGATGTTTCATGAGTAGATTCATAGTCCACCTGGATGTACATAGATATATATATATATGGGCCATCTGGTCCTAGTGAACATGTTTCTTCATATAGTCCATTGTATATATATATAGCCTTTTGCGACCGCATGTGGTCCTATATACATTATGACACACTTAGTTCGAGATGTACACATGTTATGAACTTACATATATTTTTCAGAGACGTGCGTCTGGAGCACACTTTGTTTGATTCTTATATATCCATGTGTGTTGGTTTTCATAATGATATTACTGAACTATATGTTTGATTTGATTTCATTGCATGTATGATATCCTTCTATGTATGTTTTCATAACCATTTAAATTAGTTCTAGATATGTATGTTTGATTTAAAATTAAAAAACCATGTCCCGGAGCACTACATGGTACAATTGTTAAGCAAACCTATTCCATTAAGCAAAACCATGCTAGGTGAACTACAAAAGGGCAATACGTACAATTACTTTTTTTTTTTAAAGCTAACACTCAATCAGTTGCATATCAACTAATGTGAACATTGATAGAAATAAGTGAGGTAGAGTTCATCTTGAACTATATGAATATTTAACGTTACTTATGGTGCAACATTGAAGATTTTACAATTTTCCCGATTTTCAAGTTTTACAATTTTCATATTTCTAGAATTGAAGATTACACAGAGGTTTCAAATTTTTTTCTTTGTTATCAAAACTTATTATTTTTAGTAAGGCTCATATGCCAATTTAATAATAAATATTTAATCATGTCTTCTTGTATTTGGATTGAGATGAAATTTTTTCATTAGATTAGGTATTTTCATATGGTTTCCTGCTTCAAATTTCAAGTGTTTTCGATCTCCAGAATTGCAAGGATCTAAAAAGGCAAGTTTTTCTCTAAAATTTTAAATGGGATGCTATAAAAATTTAGGGTACCAATGGAAAATATTTTTAGATCATCTTCAAGGAGTTCATGAGTAGAAGTTACGGGCAAAATTACAGGGGAAATGGAGCAAAAATGAAGGAGATATGAGCAAAAATGTGATTTTTGCAATAGGGTTTCTTGAAAATTTAGTAGCATAACTAAATACTAGCAGCAATGAAGGAAAAGGAAATATTTTAAAAAGGGATTAAAAAAATGGCTAAGTGTATGTTTATACTCACCTCTTAACATTAACCTAGCTAACTCACCTTCTAACTCATCCTTGACCATTCTGGATTAACCCGGGTTACATGGCATGATAGGGTAGGGTAGGGTTTTGGTTTTCCCCATTCCCTGACCTTAAGTGACAAAGGGACTTAAAGGGGTGATAATGTGTGAAGGGGTTAAGTATTCATGAGAGGGGGCAACATAATCAAGTTGGGGTGCTGAGGAATCATACCTAGTGAGAATGTTACAAGCCTTAAGTGACGAAAGGGAGAGATTTCATGTGGTGGTGCATTCTGATGTCCCAAGTTGAAAAGGGTAAAAATTTGATAGTAAGCCCTTATTAGTATTCTTAGGTTCCACCCATCACATGAAGAATCCTCCTCTAATGAAGAATCAACTCATGTCTTCCTCCGGAAGATCTTGAATGATGAGGCTTTTCCATAGACCATCTTGTTGAATCTGGAAACTACAAATGAAACTTTCTCATCTTCCAAGATGTTCACATGCTCCAATGTGTTGAGTCAATTCTCAGGAATGGCATTGATATTTCCACATTGACTAAAATATTTTTCATAACTCTTCATAGGATTCTAGAGATATAACCTATGATCTCTACAAGGGCTTCTAAAGTATCACTATTGAAGGAAAGGGTCACAAATATTTTCCTGAACCAATTCTTAAAATTTGAATCCTGAAGATTCTTCATGTGGAATTATTCTCCCTAGAGAGGAGTACCAAGCTCATGCATTCTTGTGCCAAGATCTTCCAAAAATTTTGATACATTCTCCTCATGGGATTCAAAATCAGAAATGGCTTCTTTTAGAGCATCAAACCTCTAGGTGATGGTATGGGACAAAATGTCATACAAGTTCTCTGAGTCAGATGAAAACACACATGAGCTCACCAAGGAATGAGAATCAAAATTATTCATCTCACTCACAAATGGGAGATTATTTTCCCAATGGAATTTCTCTTTCTTGATCTCAACTCTATTCCTATTGATTTTCAAATATATGACCAAGAACAATCTAAACAAAGAGATAATCTCAGGAAATAGATCATTCCCTTTTTCAAGGATCATGCTCACCCAATGGTCACATGTCCTTCTTTGCAGTATGAATGCTTGATCTTGCTTGATGGACTGGGGGGTTGAAGTTTCAGATGGGAGACATTGCTTCAATTTGAGGTAGAGATGATTAATCTCATGCAATCAATGATGACACTTATGAATAAAAGGTCCTCACATGTGTTCCCTTAATTGTTTGATGATTTACTTATACTCCTAATTCTATGTAGTGATATGTGATGAAGAATCCTATTACAATGCAAAAATAATGAGCATGTAAGCACATAGCTGGGGTAGCAGAGGATGGAGAGAGATCACCACAACAACATAGCTCAAGAGAGAAAAGCAAGGACAGTGATGAAGCACCTAAGAGGACAGAGGCAAGTCCAAAGAGAACAAGAGAGATGGAAGGTAAACAAGTGACATTGAATGTTTTGAGTCCTAGGAAATGAACGGAGGCGAGGAGTGAGAAGTCATGCCTCAGGATGTCGTGGCACCAAACCAACTACGTGGCACATCCAGGTGGCCAGGTGAACACTAGAGGAGGTGGTGTTTTGGTGCGCGACAAGGTCGTTGCTTCCGGGCTACTTCGTTCGGGCGTAGTCCCTTAAGAGCCCTGAGACCAAAATATCATTCAACTTTGATGGGTGACTACTCGGACTCCATGGCACCTAGAGATGCCTCATCTGATCCAACACCTTGGCATAGGGACCCTCTACAATAGCCTCTCTCATTTTTTCCTTCTCATTTCGGTGCTCTCGCTGCCCTATTGTTTGCAAATGCGTGAAATAGTGCAGTTGGAGCCAGTGTAAGGTTGTCAAACTATATTTTGCAAATGGTGGGTCATGGCACCAAACCGACTATACTGACACATCTGGGTGGCTAGGTGAATGCTAGAGGAGGTGGTGTTTTGGTGCGCGACAAGGTCGTTGCTTCGGGCTACTTCGTTCGGGCGTAGTCCCTTAAGAGCCCTGAGACCAAAATATCGTTCAACTTTGACGGGTGACTACTCGGACTCATGGCACCATGGCACCTAGAGATGCCTCATCGATCCAAAACCTCGGTAGGGACCCTCTACAAAATAGCCTCTCTCGAGTTTTCCTTCTCATTTGGTGCTCTCGCTGCCCTATTGTTTGCAAAACGTGAAAAATAGTGCAGTTTGAGCCAGTGTAAGGTTGTCAAACACTATATTTTGCAAATGGTGGGTCATGGCACCAAACAGCTGACTACACCGACATATCTAGGTGGCTAGGTGAATGAATGCTAGAGGAGGTGGTGTTTGGTGCGCGACAAGGTCGTTGCTTAGGGCTACTTCGTTCGGGCGTAGTCCCTTAAGAGCCCTGAGACCAAAATATCGTTCAACTTCGACGGGTGACTACTCAAACTCCGTGGCACCTAGAGATGCCTCATCTAATCTGAAACCTTGGCATAGGGACCCTCTACAAAATCCTCTCTCGGTTTTTTCCTTCTCATTTCGGTGCTCTCGCTGCCCTATTGTTTGCAAATGCGCGAAATAGTGCAGTTGGAGCCAGTGTAAGGTTGTCAAACGCTATATTTTGCAAACGGTGGGTCGTGGCACCAAACCAACTACTGTTGCATGTCTATGGCTAGGTGGCTAGGTGAATGCTAGAGGAGGTGGTGTTTTGGTGTGTGACAAGGTCGTTGCTTCCGGGCTACTTCGTTCGGGCGTAGTCCCTTAAGAGCCATGAGACCAAAATATCATTCAACTTTGGGTGACTACTCGGACTCCATGGCACCTAGAGATGCCTCATCTAATCTGAAACCTCGGTGTAGGGACCCTCTACAAAATCCTCTCTCATTTTTTTCCTTCTCATTTCGGTGCTCTCGCTTTATTGTTTTTGCAAACGCACGCGTGAAATAGTGCGGTTTGAGCCGTGTAAGGTTGTCAAACGCTATATATTTTGCAAACGGTGGGTCATGGCACCAAACCGACTACGAACACATCCGGGGTGGCTAGGTGAATGCTAGAGGAGGTGGTGTTTTGGTGCGCGACAAGGTCGTTGCTTACGGGCTACTTCGTTCGGGCGTAGTCCCTTAAGAGCCCTGAGACCAAAATATCGTTCAACTTCGACGGGTGACTACTCGACTCCATGGCACCTAGAGATGCCTCATCTGATCCAACACCTCGGCATAGGGACCCTCTACAATTCCTCTCTCGGTTTTTTCCTTCTCATTTCGGTGCTCTCGCTGCCCTATTGTTTGCAAACGCGTGAAATAGTGCAGTTGGAGCCAATGTAAGGTTGTCAAACACTATATTTTGCAAATGGTGGGTCGTGGCACCAAACCGACTATGTTGACACATCCGGGTGGCTAGGTGAATGCTAGAGGAGGTGGTGTTTTGGTGCGTGACAAGGTCATTGCTTCCAAGCTACTTCGTTCGGGCGTAGTCCCTTAAGAGCCCTGAGACCAAAATATCATTCAACTTTGACGGGTGACTACTCGGACTCCATGGCACCTAGAGATGCCTCATCTAATCCAACACCTTGGCATAGGGACCCTCTAAAATAGCCTCTCTCGGTTTTTTCCTTCTCATTTCGGTGCTCTCGCTGCCTATTGTTTGCAAACATGCAAAATAGTGCAGTTTGAGCCAGTGTAAGGTTGTCAAACACTATATTTTGCAAACGGTGGGTCATGGCACCAAACCAACTACGTGCTGCGAAATGTCTAGGTGGCTAGGTGAACACTAGAGGAGGTGGTGTTTTGGTGCGCGACAAGGTCATTGCTTAGGCTACTTCGTTCGGGCGTAGTCCCTTAAGAGCCCTGAGACCAAAATATCGTTCAACTTCGACGGGTGACTACTCGGACTCCGTGGCACCTAGAGATGCCTCGTCTGATCCAACACCTCAATGTAGGGACCCTCTACAATAGCCTCTCTCGGTTTTTTCCTTCTCATTTCGGTGCTCTCGCTGCCCTATTGTTTGCAAACGCGTGAAATAGTGCAGTTTGAGCCAGTGTAAGGTTGTCAAACGCTATATTTTGCAAATGCGGTGGGTCGTGGCACCAACCAACTGTGCTGACACATGTCTAGGTGGCTAGGTGAATGCTAGAGGAGGTGGTGTTTTGGTGCGTGACAAGGTCGTTGCTTAGGCTACTTCGTTCGGGCGTAGTCCCTTAAGAGCCCTGAGACCAAAATATCGTTCAACTTCGACGGGTGACTACTCGGACTCCATGGCACCTAGAGATGCCTCATCTAATCGACACCTCGTGTAGGGACCCTCTACAATAGCCTCTCTCGATTTTTCCTTCTCATTTTGGTGCTCTTGCTGCCTATTGTTTGCAAACGCGTGAAATAGTGCAGTTGGAGCCAGTGTAAGGTTGTCAAATGCTATATTTTGCAAACGGTGGGTCGTGGCACCACCGACTACTGCTGACACATCTAGGTGGCTAGGTGAATGCTAGAGGAGGTGGTGTTTTGGTGCATGACAAGGTCGTTGCTTGGCTACTTCGTTCGGGCGTAGTCCCTTAAGAGCCCTGAGACCAAAATATCGTTCAACTTTGATGGGTGACTACTCGGACTCCATGGCACCTAGAGATGCCTCATCTAATCCAACACCTTAGTGTAGGGACCCTCTACAATAGCCTCTCTCGGTTTTTTCCTTCTCATTTTGGTGCTCTCGCTGCCCTATTGTTTGCAAACGTGAAATAGTGCAGTTTGAGCCAATGTAAGGTTGTCAAACTATATTTTGCAAACGGTGGGTCATGGCACCAAACCGACTATGCCAACACGTCCGGGTGGCTAGTGAATGCTAGAGGAGGTGGTGTTTTGGTGTGCGACAAGGTCGTTGCTTCCGAGGCTACTTCGTTCGGGCGTAGTCCCTTAAGAGCCATGAGACCAAAATATCGTTCAACTTCGACGGGTGACTACTCGGACTCCGTGGCACCTAGAGATGCCTCTCTGTCCCGATCCAACACCTCGGGTGTAGGGACCCTCTACATAGCCTCTCTCGTTTTCCTTCTCAAATCGATGCTCTCACTACCCTATTGTTTTGCAAACGCATGAAATAGTGCAGTTTGAGCCAGTGTAAGGTTGTCAAATGCTATATTTTGTAAACGGTGGGTCATGGCACCAACCGAATTTGCACAATGTCATGGGTGGCGGTGAATGCTAGAGGAGGTGGTTTTTGGTGCGTGACAAGGTTCGTTGCTTCCGGGCTACTTCGTTTTGTAGTCCCTTAAGAGCCACTGAGACCAAAATATCGTTCAACTTCGATGCGGTGACTACTCGAACTCCATGGCACCTAGATTTACAACTCGTCTCACGATCTTCGGTGTAGGGACCCTCTACAATAGCCTCTCTCAATTTTTTTCTTCCCAATCATTTTGCACACGCGTAGGTATGGTCTTGTAAACACTTGGGAGGAGTTTTTCAAAATTTACAACTTTTTTCAAAATTTACAACTTTTTCAAAATTTACAACTTTTCAAAATTTACAACTTTTTCAAAATTTACAACTTTTTCAAAATTTACAAATTTTTCAAACAATGAAAGCTTCTCTTAGCTTCGAGAATTTAAAATTCTCTACTAACAGTGCCAACCACGTGAAGGTGGAAGCTTTTCTGGCACCACTAACCTAAACATAAAAGTGTTAGTCAAAGAAATTTAAGTTTCAAATCAAAACCATATACTATCTATATATACAAAATACACAAATTTAAAATAAAATATATTCAAACTTAAATCTAGATCTTTAAACTAACAAATTTATATATATATATATATATAAAGAAATTATATATACTAGACATGAGCATTGTAAATTCATTCCAATGAACCATCAGGATCGGATCTACTCTGAATAGCGAGACAAGATTGCTTCATGATCGACTCTCGAACCTTCCAAAGAATCTTGTTATTAGGCCTTCCTCGATATCTATACAATTGAATATTTGTCGCTAGAACTAGATGCGAATATAAGAGTATTTTCTTGTGTGTCTCAAAGTCTTCAAACACCCAAACAAAGGAGTTTTTTAATGGATACCGTCGAAGCCAAGTTCCAGTAACTACCACTGACCTTGTAGGATACTCAATATCTTCGCCATCTATAATAGGAGAAGTCAACTTCTTTCTTTCCTCGATGTGCGACATACATAAAAATAGTCTGTTCCTTCTTCATTGTCTTATGTCACAATTACTACAAACACATGTCCTACAAAAAAAAAGGTTGAACAACTCAAATTTAAATTACATATTAAAATTTCAATGGACATAACTCAATACAAAAATTAAATAAATAACCATAAATACCTTGTCACACCAAAATCAAAATTTCATCAAAGTCCTTGGATGTTGCAACTTCATCTGCAGAAACAAGTCGTAATGCTTGTGGAGGTTGATAACTAGGAAGCGGAGTTAGAGGCCTACAAATCCATCCATCCACCCATTCTTGTGAATCACACTCAATAATGACAAATTCGATACAAGATGCACAAAAACATGTCAACTTTCTTGTCCATATGGCCCACGAAGTAGCGTCTGAGCTACAAAATGAGTGCATATCACTTGGACCCAGTGAGTGTCATACAATCCTCGTAGTTAGCAATTTGTTGTTCCTCTATCAACCAAAAATATCTGTGAACTATGGAATTTTCTTGAGAACCTCGGGCCATGTTGTCAATACACCATTCCACTATGCTCTTTGCATCTTTTAATTTAGCACCATCTTTGTACTTCAACTCTTCTCTTGCAAGAGCTCTTTTCACATGCCCCTGCACCGTCATGCTCTCCTTTTCCATGTCCAAATTCGGTGAAACTCCAAATATTTACACACCCATCTTGACGTGCATTCTTCTCATCGATAAAACATTCATGCATTCTTAAACTAAGAGACATGTAATTATCGACCATATATAATGTTGTTTGAAGTGGATGTCCCTATCGGAACAAGTTTCCATAAAATAACTGAAACACCCTTGCACAAATTCGAGTAGAATGAGTACAATCATCACTGATATAAAAGTGGTACTCTCTTAAAAAAATTGATCATTTGTCTTATCGGAGAATGTAGAAATGCTATATGCACAAAAATGGCAACTTGTACTGAGTTGTAATATTGCGATTGAACCTCCATTTGTGGTTGCAATGTGTAATTCTCTACAAAATTGACCACTGAAACAATAGTACCAATAGGAAATGTGTCCTTGCATAGCTTGAACTATTCATCCAACCATCGAGCTCTATGTGTATGCCTAGCATACTCATAAACAATTTCATCCTTAAATTTTCTCAAAAATTGGAAAACAGGCATTTGTTCTGTAACTAGCTCACACCGTTTAGACTCTTTTCCATCTTTCAACTGGTATGCAACTGATTTATATTTATCAAACTCAACTAAATTATGTCCTATTGTACCTTCAATTTGCTCATGGATGTAACTTTCCAATTTAGGTAATCCGCATGTACTACAACTTCCATCTAAACAATCCTGACTATAAAAAAATTGTCCAACTTCTTTTTCACAAAATATAGTAGGAATGAAATCCCTGGAAGATATTGGTGGAACTTGAACACCACATTCTGATAACATAGTTTTAGAATGAAAATTAGAATGAATACGTAAAAATTTAGCATAATGCATCACAAATTCAACATGTTGCCTACAACACAAGTGGTGCGAGCGTGGTTGATTTTCACATAGAATGGTTTCAACATTTCAAAAAAATGTTGACTAATTTTAATTTCCAGATTCTCTTGTTCAAACTTACGAAAAAATTGAGTTTGAGTCATATCTAAGAAATGCTTTGGATGTGGTTCACGATTAGTAGAACCAACTCTCCGTTTTATAACATCTCTTGTATTAGGTGAAACTCTAGTGTTATCATGCCAAAATTTAATAACAACTTCTCTTATAGCATCAGAATTATTTTTGTCCTTACGCGGTGCTCTAGCAAAAAATGCCCAAAAATCAGCATTATTGAGTGATTGAAGGATATTACGTCTTTTAATTGCTTTCATTAGAGTTTTTGATTAACTTGCAACATTCGACTTGTTTTGCGTAATCAAACGTTGTTTTTATTGATTCACTTACAACACTAGTAGCAAGTACACGACGCACAATATTACTATCCCTAGTGCGTCTCTTGACACCAACAGTGTGATATGCATCATGAAGGTTTTCAACAATTGTAGAGGTTTGACCACGTATATTAGATGTTGTCAATCCTAAGGTGTTTAATGTAGGTCTCATTTTAATCAATTTCATCAAACTAACCAACAACTGACATCTTTGGGAATCATTTAAAATTTCAAAATGATTATCCCAAATTTCAATGGCTTTTCTTCTGATTTGTCATTCGAAAGTTTTGTCGACATTGGTTTCAAAATGTTTTCATCAATTTCAATAAAAAATTAGGTTTCTTACGTAAAATCCTAGGAGGTGTTTTTGTCAAATTTTGCTTGTCTACAGTTTCAACATGAATTTCCTTATTCACATTTTCATTGTCTCCTTCAATTTCAACATTTGCTACATCATGAGTATTTAATTCTTCTTCAACATTGATAGTAAAAACATCTTCATCACGAGTATTTAATTCAACTTCAACATTGATAGTAGAAACATTACCTGTTCTTCATTGCTTACAATAGTTGGGGTTGAAGATGAACCTCTTCTTGATTCACGAAGTTTCCGCATTCAGCTCAGCATTTTGAATTTTGTTGGCCTCTAATTCGTTTGGTGTTTTTTTACTTAATGACTTCCTTTTTGACTTCGTTTCTTGTCTCCCATGATGTTTTGCTTCCGGTGATAAGAAAAACATGCAGAAAAAGATAGAATTTCATAGTAATTCATACGGTAAGGTCAGAGAGTAAAAATCACATGGTAATTCAGACATTGGGATGTGTGTAAATATGATTTATGAACCGCGAGTGTGCTTTATAAACCGCGATGCGATCATGGTTTATAAAGTGCGCTCGCAGTTTGTGTTAAAAAAACTCGTGATCGCACTTTATAAACCACGATCACGGATCTATCTGCCGAACCTAAGCCTCGGAAATCTTTGTTTTTCCCCAACCAAAGCTATGGAAGGTCATTATGAAGTGTAAAAGGTCAAAAAACCTCAAATCTGCTCTTCCAAAGACTTGAACCATGCTAAAAAACTAAAAACATTTCACAAAAATGGTGCCATCGCGTAGGGGAGATTGTTAGCTTCATAGAAATATTGATTTTAAAGTGAATAGAATAAGATAAATATCATTTTATAATTTTTTACTAACAATAGGTCTTTAAGACATTTTTTCCCGTGAATGTTCATGTCTACGTTTAAGACTGTAACTTTTGTTTCACTTATCAAAATGTGATAAAACTTATACCATCCCAAGCGTGGACAAATTCTATACACGTTTAAAAAAATATTTTGATTTCGATATTTTTTGATATAGTTATGGCGGGAAATGGAAAGCGCTCCGTTTTCTAAATATTTTCAGACCACTTTCACGGAAAAAATCATTAAAAAAATATTGCTCAAAAAAATACAAAATAAAATCCATCCCAAGATAGACAACTACATCTAACGTTTCACCAAAGGAAAAAAAAAACAAGATTTGGTCATCCAAATGCGGGCAAATGGACTACAATCTTATAAGTTTTTTCAAAAAAAAAAAAACTAAGTCATATAATTTTAAGTGTTTAATATAGCTAAACTTGTCCATTTTTAAAAAAAAATTAGTATTTTAGAAACTAGATTCCAAATGCTACGATTCATATTTATATAAATTTTTCTAATAATCCTTCATGAGCCATCTCTCTCCTCAACGTCATACCTTCTACAATAGAATATTGCTTCTTTAACTCTCTCTTCCTCACCTCATTGTACTTAAGTCATCTTTCCTCTCTCTACCTTTCTCTGCTTAGGTCTACCATCTTTCACCAAACCTATTCCTTCCCTCATGCGTGGTGAGGTTTAGTTAGCCATCAGTTTACTCTCTAGGTTCAAAGTTACCATCAAGATCTTGATCGCCAATGGAATACCTTACAGATATGCTCCTCTAGGATACTACAAAACTTGAATTCAGCTACCTCCGGGCAAGAATACGTCGAAATTGAATATTCCGAATATAACTATTTAGAACACCACGAAACTAGGTATCCACAACACGAGTCCGCATCATATCAAAGATCATAAAGGGCCTAAAATTATTCTTGTGTCCAGAAAAGTGCGCGATACCTCCAATTTTTCTTAGATGCATAAGCAATCAACCACTTGTATAATTCTACCGAAAAGATGGCGAAGAAACTCTCATATAAGTTATTATACAAATTATGTTCTACCCAATCAAGCGTGCGTTAAACTTAGATCCAATGTTGAACCGATGTGCATATTCTTCCTCCAGATTGTGTATCCATTCCTCAATACTTGCTAGAGTTAACCGGTATGTCTTCATCGCAAACCATCCTGGAAAACAACTGAAAAAGAGGTCTTGACAATGAAACCAATGATGCAGCCTCGAATTCACTAGATAATACCCTAGACGCGGCCGACACATCACTCAACCTAGATTGAGCGCTCACCTAAAGCACACAAAGGTACCAGGTCCCTCTTTAGGGTTGTTGTAGTAGGATGTTAGTGTGATGAAGGAAGAAACATATAGATCCATAACTAATCCATCATTCTACAATGCATGTCATATTCAGATCTAGGAAAGAACAAGCTTAGACAAATAATTATATTTGAATCAAAAACATGCACTACTTAATTACACACAGGAATGACACTTAGATTCAGCCAATATCTTCCATCTATTAATAAACACGAAGCTCCTTACAATAATAGCAATCTATACCGATGTGCGCATGGATCTAATACAATAATCCAATCATATGCACATATATCTTTATGCTTACCTCTTATGCTCTACATATATTTAGATATCTATATATCAACTACTATGTGATTCACATCATATATATAGGGTGGGGACTTTCCCTTCACCGCTTATCTATTCCAAAAATAGGCCACATGCTACTAATAGCCACACATCGTTTACAGGCATAACCACACATGCAAGTGTGCTATCTATAGACCTCTTACAGTTAACTGAAGTGACAATCCTATTCTTAGTTCGTCTCCATGTAAAACGGTTTGATCTGATCCTCTAAAGATAGACAATGTGTGGCGCGCATGTCTCTGCCTTGTTTATGTGCTTTGCATGCCATCTTCTAAAAATAGGTCTTCATGCTCAAAATCGGCTAAGTCTCGAAAGCTAAACTTGCCCTCCACGCGCGGTTCTTCCTATCCCTCTGGGCCCTTGATCCTGGCCTTCTCTCCCGTGCATACTTCTTGTGTGATCTCGACAAGTATTCTCTTATCAACATTAGAACTAAATAGTTTCTTCATCAAATAAAATTTATTTGAAGCACTAGTTTTTTCATATAAATTAGCAAGAGATTTCATTAACCCTACCGTAGAAGTCACTTCTGTAATATTGGAAGCCACAGATGCTTCCATGCTCAATCTTATAGATCCCAGATCCTTTATGTCAAGAATCTTCCATTCTTCATCAATCATCTTCGTAGGTCTAGACTTCTCATCCAACGGTAAATACAAATATCTTTGATACGATAATCCTCAATCTACATCTTCCATAATTGATAATTTCAGCCGTCAAATTTCTCTACCTTGTATTTGTTTTTTCTTGCCATTGTTGTAGCTCCCACTCAATCAGAAAACCCTCTGTGAGTAAATCTATCAACACACAAAACCCTCAAAAAAATCTTTGATACCGGTTGTTGGGCTTAGCACACCAACAGTTGTCTGAGATAATATATCGATCTAAGCATACATACAAATAAAAGTGGATATTCTACCGGAAGAAATACACAAAGTAAGAGATATAAATCAACACCCAGATTAACGTGGTCACCCAACGTGGGCTACGTCCACCAAGATACAAGCCAATTTACTATCCAATTTTTCACAAGATATACAATGAAGATTTACAATCTTCCACATCTCTCAGATGTATAGTACTTTCTTTCTTTCAAGCTTTTGCTTCTTCTCCAAGAATTCTCTCTCTCACAATTATTCTCACAATAATCATCAAATTTTGCAAGTTTTTCTTAAATCTTACTTCTAAACCTTAGCTTTCATGCTTATATAAGTGTATACAAACTTAGGGCGCTTAGCCATGTAATTACAATCAATAGATCTACTTTAATACTAAAAATAGATCTAATTCCCGTGAGTTAATTAAAACATTCACACACAGGTAACCGACGCCGGTTAGCCCTAACCGATGTCGGTTCCTCCTTGCCTGACTAATGTCGGTCATAGGTGACCGATGTCGGTCCCTCCATAACCAATGTCAATTCTTTGTTTTCCAACAAGTTTCACATTGCATACTAATCCAGTAATTGTGCTCCACAAGTCAATAATTTGGAACTTAAAACCTGTTTCTCTTTGTTGAATTCAAAGGTAACTTAATGAAATCAAATGTAATACCTTTTGAAGATGATCTAGTGTAAATTTTGGCATGAAATATGCATTGATCGCCACCGGATGTGATTTGAAATTTTGGAGTCACCAAATGTTGGATAAATATGACTAAAACACTAATTACCAACACAACATCAAATATTTGACAAATTCTTTATTATATGTCCCACTGGCATGCGTAAAATTGTTGTCGCTTTGAAATGTGCCTTCATGGAGAGTGGTGTGGAATCTCTTTTTCAATTGAAAAAATAGAAACACTCCTAGGTTTTGTGTGACTTGTATATTGGATTGAGTCTCGAGAGATGGTTGGTTCCCTAGTGTAACACCTAAACTAGTTCCTATTCCTAAGACTACTCTACTACCGCTAAAACAACAAGGAAAAGAGAGAAAGAAATAAGGGACAAAAAATAAAAAATGATGATTTGGATAACAATAATCTTATGAAAGGTGTCATCATTACTAATAGGAGGATTTGAAATATATCACATGCTTGAATCCACGTGGGAATGTGTTGTACCAACTAGAAGTGGTATGTAGGATCAACATAATAACTCTTGCATTATATGTAAAGCATCAACACAGACCTAGTTAAAGGGATAATGGCCAATGCTAGCACATGGGTTGAAATATTTAGACCTAAATCTATGAGCATAGAAGATATAGGATAATGTCATGGTGATACAACATCGAAAGCTAAGGAGAAGAGCATAAACAATTTGAAATAATATAAACCAATGAAGAAGGAACAACAACATGACCCCTATGTTATCTAGGGTTTACATATCGATGAGGCCTAATACTTGAGGAACTAAAGAGATCTTAGATTTGGTGAAGGGTTTGATCAAAAGCGGGTTCACCAAAATGTTTACCCTTAATTGAATTTTGGGTCAATTTAACTAGGTTTAGATTAGATTAAAGTTGATTACAAATCTTACAAAGATGTTAAAACAAAAATAATAACTCGATCATATAGAAATAATATAGCATATATTAATCAACGAAACATACAATTGAAATCCCAAATCAAATGTATAGAGACACTTACCCGATTACGAAGATTTCGGAGAGATCCGAGACCACGCGATAAAGAAAAAAATAGATGCATAAAAATCCCACAAAAATCAAATATCTAATTAAATTGATGATATTATAAAATCTCATTAAGTTTTTTAAAAGGGGAGGAAAAGGTAGTTTATTCAATAAACCAATATTTTATGAGAAGGGTTGAGGTCGGTTTTGACCTAATCAAACGAATAGCTAACTTCCTAGACAATATAAGCACAGTCCTGAAATATAAAAGTTTGCATATTTCTTTTGCAAGTTGAAATCATGGAAAAATCAAAGAAGTATACAACCTATTTTGTACTACATTTGGAGAGTAAATATTTTTCATAACTCGTAATTGTGGTGCATTAAAAAACTGGAAAGGAGGCTAGAATAGTACTCACAAAGTAATAAATTATAGAATTTAATCTAAATAATGTACAAGGCGTTAGAAACAGGCAATAGAGGAATGTATCTCACATATGTAGAATTAATTTAACAGCTCGACCAACAATGTTCGCATATCATGGATACCTAATTTATCTTCTACCATGTGTTGATATTCATATAGCCATACAAAAAAATTCTTACAAACATATAGTAAGTTTCAGGGATTTTAGTGGTTTGTCCGAGTTGTCTACCTTCTGTAGAGTATTGTTTTATGCGGTACGTGGATCCACATGCAGCCACACAGAGCCATAGACGTAAAGAAAAATTTCTTTTCTCCACAAACACACTCACAGTTCACCAAACTACTCCATGGGAACCCAGTCTATAGAATTTTCACTTAGCACCAACATTTGCCTGGTCTACATTTGTATCTGTGATTCTACTCATTTCCAGTCCACCACTCTGATCTAGGAAATAAATTGATTTTTAGTATTTGGCATGGGCGAATTGGCTTTTCATGCATTTTCCTAGTGTTTTTTTACTCTTCCAAGACAAATTTAAACTTGACCAAACTTTTTTCTCATGTTACAAGGTTGGGGAATTGTGAACATCAATTGAAAAAAACCTTGTGACACAAGTAACAATTATCATTTGAAAATTATAAGTATAACTTAAATAATAAGAGTAAAACAAAAAATAATATCTTTATTGTTTGAGATAATCATTGATCTCATCAATAATCATAATTGTGCCTTGAGTTTCAAAATCGATGTACTCCAACTTAAAATAAATATAAGAGCAATTAAGAATTTCTTAAATATTTGAGACAAAAACATTTCTAGTGAAACTTATTCATAAATTTTGAAGGATTGATCTATGGAATTACAAAAGATACAATATAAAAAGGAGAGGGGAAGTATAACATCATATCCTAAACATTACAAAAGAGAAACTTAAAATGAATAAATGGAAATTAAGATTCCAACAAACTAGAAGATCAAAGAGACGAAGGCCAAACATGGTGGGATGCATTTTATTGTTCTCGAGAAACACTTACGATACTCATGGTGGTAAAGAGTGTGTGATGAGTGTAAAGTCATATGGATCATTAAAACTATGATGTCTCGTTGTTTAACATTACAAAAATTGACACAATCGTGATTAGGGTTCATGGCTATGAGATGCCTTAGATAGTGTAACCCTTGGAATATTTGGTGGAATTCTATGCATAAAATGCACAACACACAAATGCATACACAAATTATGGAACTCTAAACTCTACAATCTTTATCCAATTACTAAAAGTAATACATGGAAATACAAATAGCACTTTCCCGGCTAGATGATCAATAAACTCTAGATCATAAGTTATATGCTCTCTAACTCATATTTTTGCAAGTATATCACTACAACACAAATTGCACACTTTGAAATGACTAGTTCATGCTATAATATCAATTATTTGTCATCCATCCCTAACACAAGAGTAGTGACATGTTTATATAATGCAAGACCAACCTATTCATAATATCACCTCAAATCTACAATTGACCCTCATGACATGACCATTTGTCTCAATGCTATATGTAAGATAACCCCAAATACAACTAGATACAAATTGAGTCAACTCAACAGATTAAAATTACTTGACTGGGTAAAATACATGGTAACTCATATCGTAATTTCATATTTGAAACTTTGCAAGTTACACACAATGTTTGTGCCATCATGTTTACATTTTTGGTCTAAATTGCTTTACTAAATTATTTTTGTTATCTCAACATAGCTTTGATGCCTCTAAAATTTCAAGGATGAACTCACACCATCAAATAGAATAGACCTTTTTAACATGAGCTTTTAAAAATATTGATGTGTTACAAAGCTCAAATATATGTGTCTATGTTGTGCACATTGTACTAAAGTCACAATCCTTTGCGCTAAGTGATGAAACCTCACACTAGATCAATATGATGATACATTAGATCTATGGAACTCAAGTATGAACTCTAAAAGATATCATGATCCATGATGAAGTCCTTTGGAAATCCTTTATTAGAGGAAAAAGGGTCATGTAGGTGCTTTTTTGGCACATTAAAATTACTCCATTATGTATCATATTATTCATTTCTAATATTATTTTTGTTGTCTGCTAAATTAGAGAGAAACACACAATTTAAATTTATTTACTACAAAAAGTAACTAGTAGTTGTGTATAGGTGACCAATAGTTGTGCATCTCATGTGTCATGATGTGATTCATTCTTACACATTAGTATTAAGTACAAGTTACACATTTATTAGACCTACTTAATTTCATTATTAAGACTTTTAATCACAAGTACTATCATATTTAATGTTAAATGCTCATCTATTGGTACCTTCCCTAATGCACTTTACATGTTGGTATTTGTATGCTAGGGAAAGGGGTTTTGCTTTTTTAAATTGAAGATGTTGCATTTATTAAAAATAAAAAAATAAAGTACAAAATTCAAAGATCCCGAGAGGTTCCCTACGATTGATTTAACAAATATTGAATTTGTAAAACATGTAGATGTGATAAGTGGTGGGATAGAAATGGGTTGAGCCATAGGAGGACGAGTGCGGCGAGTGGTGACTACATTGATAGTGGGATCAGCCATAGGAGTAATGAAGCAAGGAGGATGTTGAGTATGAACTTGCATAAAATCAGCAGTGGTAGTAACCATGCCAAAAACCTTAGTTGGGGTGAAATAAGGATAAGAAGATTGATCCATGAATTGAGAATAAGAAGAGAGAGTTTGATACATACTCAGAAGGTAGAGTTTGAATAGATGGGTTCACCAAATGATTTAAAATATACTTTATTTGTAAACCCTAATTGCAAAGTCATGTATGATAAATAAATGCTAAGTAACTCCTGGAATATAGATGACACAAGTAATAAACAATTAAAAATACAAAACCCTAAGTGCAAGAGAGGGAAAGAAAGACTTAGTTGATTTGCAATATCCTTGTGTTTGATTTAGACCGGAAGATTGATGAACATGAAGGCGATTGTTGAAATTATGCCCGATAACTTTTGAGTTGTCAGATATGCCTAGGCTAGGGCACTGGGACTGGAAAGGGTGCCTAGGCACTAAAGACCTCTGGTGGGTGCCTATGACCATGCGGGATCTTGGAACCTAGTTTTTGGTGTCGCAAGGTGGTCGTTGATAGTCGTTGTTAGTCGCTTGAATGTCACACTATGATCGCAGAATTCACTTGTAACCTATAAAGAGAAGATGACCTGTAAAACCCTCAAACTACATCAAATCCCAAAAATAAAAGATGCAATATGGGGAGTTAGACTAACCCCAGTGGTCACTTGATTGAGTGAACTTATGACCGAGCGTTGCACTACATCTTAGACTCCATGTAGTTCTTGTGCGTGTGTGATAGAATCGTGCCCTAGGAAGCCCTTGTGCAAGTGCACATGATAACAGATGATAGCTAGATGTACCAATGTAAATAGATGTGTGGATGACAAAATGAAATTCCCCCTATGCGTGTATGCAGAAAATGTAGTCCCTTGTCCCTTGAGTGAGTGCTAGATGGATGCCTTTGATGCTCTTAAATGTCTTTTGGTCCTTTATTTTGGTTACATAGTTTTGTATTTATATGATTCCCTTGTTTAAATTTTGTAATTGATGTAGCTAAAAGGCCAACCCATATGAAAATAAGATGTCCAAAAGATAAAAGAGGCCCAAAGAGAGCGAGTAAGATAAAAAGAGGTCAGGTCGACTCAGAGGGGGTGAGGGCACACAGGGTGTTGGTGTCCAGAGTCATGAAAGATAAAGCAATAAGGTATTGACTGGGTTGTAGGGTGTAAAAGGCCAAAAACAAAGAAAAAGGCCAAAGGTAGTTGTCAATTACTAGTTTTCTCGCTTAGGAATCATATGAATGCAAGTATGTTCTTAGGACCTATAAATGTACCTAGGTGCGCATAATTTTTTGTCTACAACTAGAAATGAGCCATCTAGATCTAGAAAATAACAATTATAATTTGAATAGTGCAAGTCAAATATAAAATTAATGCTTCCACTATTTGAGATGATCCTTGATCTTATCAATAACCATGATTATGCCCCTGACTTTGCATGTTGATTGGGTCTAACTACAAAGAAATACAAGAACAAATATGAACTTGTCGAAATGTTAAGAGAGAACCATTTTTGTTGTATAATCGTTCCACTTTTACAACATATCCCTAAATTTCAAAGGGTGAATCTTTCCATTTCATCTAAGTATTTTATCATCTCTTAGTATGATATGGCACATATAATTGCACTTTCTTACAAATTTTTTATATTTAGGCATAATTCCAACATAGTTTAATAGTTAAATAATTTGATTTGGTTTAATTTATATATTAATACTCCATAAGGTTAAGAATGATTCATAGGATTGCAAAATATAAGTATAAACAAGAAAAAGGAAACACAATAACATATGCCAAAAATACAAAATAGAAATCTAAAATTAATAAATATGAAGTAAGAGTTTGACAAACTAGAAGATCAAAAAGAGGAGGGCCATGTGTGGTGAGATGAATCTTGTTTTCTTGAGAAATGATTATGGTACTCATGATGGTGAATAAGTGTGTGATGGGTATGAGGTTACATGAATTATTGAATTTATGAGGTCTCATTGGTTTACCATAAGAAAAATTGATGCAATCATTATTAGGGTTCCCTTTTATAGGATACCTTAGATCTTGCAGCCCCAATAATGCTTAGTGGAATACTATGTATAAAATGCAAAACCCACAAATGCATACATAAATTATGGAACTCTAAACTCCACAATCTTTATTCAATTATAGAAAATAATACATAACAATAGAAATAACTATCTCACAAACGAGATGCTCAATAAAATCTTGATCTTAAAATAGTTTCTTGTTAACTCGTAGGTTTTGCATGTGTAACACTACAATATAACTAACCATTGAACTCACAAGTTCATGGTATAATATCAATTATACAAGATTCATCCCTAACACAAGAGTAATGACATGTCTATATAATGCAATATCCGCCTATTTATAGTATCACCTCAAAACCACAAGTGACCCATATGACATTGTCATTCATCCTAATCGTTTATGCAATATAGGGCTAAATACAACTCAATACGAATTGAGTTGGCTTGATGACTACAATTATTTGATTAAGTTAAATCTATGTTGGCACATATCATAATTTTATATTTGTGTAAATACCTAAATATTAAACAATGGCATTTGGTAATTCATCCTTGGAATTTTTCTCAACCCATCAATCATTGTGCACTCAAATAAATGATTCATACACACATATTTCTCAATGTAACTCATAACAACTAGGTCACACTTATTATCCATCATTGACGAGTTAAAATCCTACTTTTAGAATATATAACACATCTTTAAATATTTGGCCACCGTTTCCTACTAGAAAATTGTTATTTGCACTTCAAAGGGATGAAGTCGGTTGTGAAAAATAAAGTCGTTTGGGTGAATTTTTCTCAATTTGATGAATTTTTCCTCCAAATATTTAATAACATTTTTTTCAAATTCACAAGTTACCCGAGTTGGCCTAGTGTCGATTGAGAAAGAAAATCTTTCACAGTATTCACCGTAAAAGCACATTCACACAACCCATTTGAAGGCCCTCTTATTTCACATAATTTGGGACTACTAAGGAGATTAAAATAAAGTACCACATCACTAAATTACACTCTCAAGTACTTAGTCCGCATACATCCTACAAGACTTCCCTAGGCCATTTTTTCAAAGCTACATCATATGGAAGTTAATTTCCAAGTGTCAAAGGTTCTATTAGGGTATTCATTGCTAAAACACATTGCGATAGACATATTTCACAGATACATTAGGTGGGGACCTATAAGGGTTTGATGCATCTTCCAAGTATTGGTATGTAGGCATTATATGGGCAAGTCAATCCAATTGTATTAACTCATATTTAGGTCTCCAAACAAAGAAGAAGAAGAAGAAGAAATAGCCCTAATAGGTTGCATAATTGGGATCATTGAATTTTAGTCATAAAAAGAGAACCTACAAACAAAAAGAATACAATGTCGAGGTAAGATCCAACTAAACACTCATTGAGAAAAAAATCCATCCATTTGTTTACACTATAGTTAAATCTATATTATGGAAGTGCAAAAAAATATAAAGGTTTCTAACAGTGATTAATATTCATAATGATAGATAAATTATAGCTCAATACATAATATGAGATGAAGACTTAATTGTGCAAGTTGGAATTGAGAAGTTATGGATGTGTGAGACAAGTGGAAAAGGCATATAAGATATTGAGATGTTTCGTATGAATTTGGAACTAAAAATTGAGTAAGGGTATGATCGTATAACTTTTGTATGGTATAGACTTTGAAATTTATGGCAATTAATGGAGTTGTATAGTATTAGACCATTTGGCATTGTTACACATCTAGTTCACCACTAACACATGCATGTGAACCTTCACTCTTCCGGCGCACACCAAGGTAACTTATCTCCCCATTCTAACCTATCACACTAAGGCAAGAAACCTTATTGCGCTCACATGGGTTAGGCAAAAGTCCCAAACTCAACCATGTTTTTCATATTTATATGAAGTGGTTACATAGATAAACAATAACATAAAGAAATTCACACTATAACAACAAAAAGATAAACCATAAACACATTCTCATGTAATGATTAACTCTATAATATTCTTCTCCATATTAATAATCAGAACATAGCTCTCATACAATGATCAACTCTATGATCTTTCTCCACTCAATAGTGCCTAGTTTCTCTTTACAAAATATCTCCCAAGGGGTATAAATACTAGCAAGGACTTGCCCTTCACTAATTGAACAAAGACTATAATTATCCCTCGGGTCCTGTTTTTTACATCTAACTATTATATAGGGCAGCGTTTGTGCCACATGTCTTCATATCCTAGCTCCTTATCCTAAATGGAATATATGCTACTTTTAGATGTTCATTCCTTTATTCTACATGTTTTTGATCTATTCTTAGGAAATTTATTTCTAAGCATCAACTATTTTTTCATGCGCCACCTTATCTTTTCATACACACATCAATAGTTTAGTTTCTTCGCTATTCTTATCCCAACTATCTAAATGGGGTTCTTTCACATACACTATGATGCCTTTTGGATTGAAGATCACACCTATTGTGTTCTCATGTATTGTGGTCGTAGATTTTAAAGATTTCATCCCAAAAATTCATCAAGTATACCTTGACAATTGGACTATCTATGGTCTAGTTAAAGATCATTGTGACTCCCCATGCTTAATGTTTGAACGCTATCAATAGCATTAGCTATCCTTGAATCTCAAGAAATGTGTCTTTGCAAATCATTTTGGCATGTTACTTGGTCATATCATTTGCAAGGAGGGACTCTTGGTGGATCTCATGAAGCTTTCATTCATCCTTCAACTTGATATTCCACATATTCAAAGTTATATGCATGCATTCTTAAGACATTGTGGTTACTAGAGAAAGTTCTTAAGAGGGAATGAAAATATTGTATCATAACTGGAAAACTTTGCATGACTTTTGAATGCATATAATTATAGTAGTAAGATTTTGAAGTGCTTAAGGAGAAGTTGGCAAGTGCACTCATCTTGGAATTTCCTAATTGGAAGAATCCTTTTCGTGTCCATTTTGATCTTTGTGGAAATATAGTTGGTTCCATCCTCATGTAACTAGGAATAGACAACTTGGATTACCTCTTTTTCTTCATAAGAAAAAAATTCATATCAATAGAACAAAGTTATAAAAAGTAAATCGCATGAGGAATTTCGATGGTACATGCATTGTAGAATTTATATCAATACTTATTGGCCTCTCCTTGGTATTTTTCATTGATCATATAACATTGAAGTAATTGATTGATAAGGTTTTTCTACAAGGACAAATTTACCAATGGATAATTATATTCCAAGAGTTTGAGTTCTTTGTTGTTGTCAATATCGTTAGGAATAATTCAAGGCTTGATCACTTATCATGCATCAACAATGGCGAACCCACTTATGATCTAGATGAAGGCTTGTCGGATGTGTAACTCTTTAGAGTTAAACATGCAACTCGATGAACCGGAGGACATTGTAGTATTTTTGACCTCTACTAATGCACTTGGCAATATGAGTACCAAAGAAAAGAAACAAGTAGCATTGTGCGCGACCCTTCTCATCTCATTGGGGAATAATTGTTTACTTTGGGGTGCAATGAAGTATCGCATGCAGATGTGTCCTAGAACATGAGTGACATAACATTTTTCATGAGGTGCAATGTTGGGGATGTGATTACTTGAAAGATGTTGATGGCCAATTTGTTGTGGCCAACAATTTTCAAAGACACTAAGGACTATGTTCAAAAGTGTGACCATTACTAGTGCATAGGTAAGACTAATAGGAATGACGAGATGCCTTTGCATCCAATAATGGCATAAGAACCATTCGAGAAGTGGGTTATTCACCAACTATCTCACATGTTAGGTAGAAGATAGGCCTATAAGAAATTACACCGTCATGACCATCAGAAGGTTTCTTTGGGAAAAAATCATAAGTGGTTATGGATGCCCTCTTAGCTTGACAAATAACCTAAAGTCATTTTCTTAATGAGATTTTGTACATATTGCTAATAGATTTTATGAGTTTGTATGCATATTGCTAATATAATTTATAGTTGTGCACCATAAGATTAATCCTTACCACCCCAAAGAAAATCAAATGATTGAGGCATTTAATAAGATTTTGAGTAAGAATCCGAATTAGAAGAATCCTTTTCGTGTCCATTTTGATCTTCATGGAAATATAGTTGGTTCCATCCTCATGTAACTAAGAATAGACAACTTGGATTACCTCTTTTTCTTGGTAAGAAAAAAATTCATATCAATAGAACAAAGTTATAAAAAGTAATCGCAAGGGAATTTCAATGGTACATGCATTGTAGAATTTATATCAATACTTATTGGCCTCTCCCTTTGTATTTTTCATTGATCATATAACATTGAAGTAATTGATTGATAAGGTTTTTCTACAAGGACAAATTTACCAATGGATAATTATATTCCAAGAGTTTGAGTTCTTTGTTGTTGTCAATCTCGTTAGGAGTAATTCAAGGCTTGATCACTTATCATGCATCAACAATGGCGAACCCACTTATGATCTAGATGAAGGCTTGTCGGATGTGTAACTCTTTAGAGTTAAACATGCGCCTGATGAAATGGAGGACATTGTAGTATTTTGACCTCTAACGCGCACTTGGCAACATGAGTACCAAAGAAAAGAAACAACTAGCACTGTAAGCGCGACCCCTTCTCATCTCATTGGGAATAATTGTTTCTTGGGTGCAATGAAGTATTGCATGAGATGTGTCCTAGAACATGAGTGACATAACATTTTTCATGAGGTGCAATGTTGGGGATGTGATTACTTGAAAGATATTGATGGCCAATTTGTTGTGGCCAACAATTTTCAAAGACACCAAGGACTATGTTCAAAAGTGTGACCATTACTAGTGCATAGGTAAGACTAATAGGAATGACGAGACGCCTTTGCATCCAATAATGGCATAAGAACCATTCAAGAAGTGGGTTATTCACCAACTATCTCACATGTTAGGCGTAAAGATAGGCCTATAAGAAATTACACTCATGACCATCAGTAAGGTTTCTTTGGGAAAAAATCATAAGTGGTTATGGATGCGCTCTCGCCTTGACAACTAATCAAAGTCATTTTCTTAATGAGATTGTGTACATATTGCTAATAGATTTTATGAGTTTGTATGCATATTGCTAATATAATTTATATTTGTGCACTATAAGATTAATCCTTACCACCCCAAAGAAAATCAAATGATTGAGGCATTTAATAAGATTTTGAGTAACAATGGCAAAGATTTGTGATGTGGGAAGGTGCAACCGGACAAAAAAGTCTCATCTATTCTATAGGCATATAGAACTACATGCAAGATGTTAAATAAATCCACCCCTTCAGCTTGGTGTTTGGTGTGGGATTTGTCCTTCCTATGGAATTCATGACTCGTCACTCAGAGTGTGTGTGTTGGACATCCGGATGATGAGGATTCTATTATTGCATGATTAAAATAACTTGTAGTTCTAGATGAGAAGCATGGAATTGCTTGATGGATCAAGAACATGGAGAAATCCCAACATAAGGCGGGACATGATCGCCACATTAAAAATAAGGTGTTCAAAAAGGCACTCGCATTCTCTTATGTGACTCGTAGTATGTGCACCACCTAGGAAAACTAAAGATACAATGGTTGGGGCCTTATGAGGTACATGACATTTTGCACACTAGAGTTTACAAACTAAATAACTTGAATGGAGAGATGTTACAGGTCACTGTAATAGTAGTATATTAAAGCCTTACCATCCTTCAAGACCATTATTATAACGTAATAAGGTGTATGTTCTTAGTCTTTAGTGTACAAATATTATTATTGAAGTCTAGTAGTTAATACGGAAAAAATAAGTACTAGTGTTTAGTAAAATGTTATCTTTCTCAATAAGCATGTATTCACGCACCTTTGGAGTCACTAATGTAATCATATAAAAATATTTAGGTAACACATAGAAATTGTAAATTGTTGTGTGCAACACGCCCTATTTTAATTTTATGAAAATGGGGATCCTCTTGAGAAACTGAAATCAAAACACAAGAAGAAAATCAAGAGTATTAGTTTAAATACTTTCAAAAAATTGGCCCCTTTGGTATTAATTTGATCACATCGATCACTTTAAAATACAACCAAAAACCTTGGTTTAAATCTCACTTGTACGCCCCCTGCATACACTTAAACATAGAGAAAACCTGAACAAATGCTCGAGCAATGATATGTTTCGGTGTTCACGAGTCGACTTCCCTTTATGTTTCAACTTGGTCAAAAACCTGTGAAGGTTCAAAAAAACATGAATTGAATTGATCTTTTATTAAAATCAAGAAAAGCTTCCATATCTCAATTGTAACAGAATCGCGGGGTTTCCAGGCTTCAAAACTTTCAGAATATTTTCAGAAATCAAAGAAAGTATTTTGAGACTCGATTGAGTCGCAAAATTAAAAATAAAATTTGATCTCGCTTTCATGATTTGATTCGACACATTGAGCTCCCCGAAAGAGTTTGCAGTGTCTCTTAAATATAGATGATGACTTTCTGACCCTGAGGAATATCTAATTTCTTTGGCATGGGAGCTCATTCATTATTTTTCGAATCAGATCTCAAATTTAATCCTCTACAGCAGGGCATGGTTATGAGTGACATTCTTATGGGCTAAGTATTAACGTTTTCGGGGTTCTTCTAATCAAATCTGAAATATGATCTCCTGCAGCGGAGGATGGCGGTGCATTTATTATTTTTTGGGACTCTCTATTCTTCCACCTTTAATCCCTGATTGTATAAATAGTGAGTCTCTATATACCATAGGACCTCTGGCTCACTTCCTTGGACTATTCTATGTTGTCTCGGCCTGGCCTTGATCTTGGATTTATTATAAGTTTATATGTATCTTGAAGTTCTCCCAAACTTTCAACTATTCCCACATTTATATGAATGTTGTTCCATTTTTTTAATAGAGCTTTTAGTTGTGTTTATTTCATGGTAGTTGGAATAGTTCTTTTCAAAGAATTGATTTTTGGATAATTTAGTTATATTGCTCTATTCTTGAACAATTGAATTTTTGTCGAATGCAAATCTTTTTACACAAACTGATTATTTATTATGAAGTTCTAATATATGTTCACACAGTAATAGTGTATACTAGTATAGCTATCTAAATACATTTGTCTAAAAGACTCTTAAGAGATATCAATTTCAAAAGAACCTATATTATATTTGTCACATAAATTAGATTAAAGTCTTGAGAGTGAGATCTCTAGACATCTTATAGATAGATGTGTTTGAGATATCAATGCTGCTAAAATCTATGTGTGTTGCATGTATAATTTTCTTTCTACATCCCAAAAACATTTGTATGTATTACACATTTTCCTTTGACAAAGTGAATGAAGCAAATTTCATATTCAACCAAATGTGAAAAGGAGTTTGAGGTATTAAAAGAAGATTTTTTTATTGATTGACATTAAATACATAACATTATTGCAGTTCCAAGAACTAGAGTATTTCTTCCTCAACTTTCCATTTGGAAAGTTGTTCTCTTGTTTTTATCTTTTCATAGGAGCCATGAAAATGGCAACAATTTTGAATCCTTCCAAGGAATTTATATGCGAGATAGCCATAAATATCAACCTTTTTCTTTTTTTTTTCCTATATTAGTTGGTTTGGAAAGACTCCACCCTTGTGATTTTAGTTGGCAACTTGGCATGCAAGTTCCCTTTGTATTGGTATAAATAGAATTGTATGTGGACTTGCATCTTCAAATAGCATGCTATAATAACTATCAAATTTAATCATAACATATGTTTGTGGTTCTAGTGGCACTATTCTAGATTTGTATATTATACTTCAAATATTTACTAGAACTCCATTTACAAGTCATGCTTCTATCCATAGATTGAAGCTTAATATCACCCTTGCAAATTAATAACTATACATCCAATTTGTTGTTTTAGCGTCATGGTGGATTAGTTCTCCTGTCTTGATTGTAGGGCACATTAGCATTTAGGCATTTTGTAGGAATTCATGTCACTAGTATAAAGATCTTAATACGTTTATTTGAGAAACGCCAATAGATATGAATCCCAAGGCTCTTATTTTGCATTTAATGTATTACCACGTTGATTAATATCTCCACTACTTTATCCAAAAAGATCCCATGACCGAGACAAATGACATCATGTTTTGGGATCAAATAAATCTTTCCAAAAGTAAAACATGCACCAAATTCTACACATGGCCAAGATATTACAATTTATCAAATGGCTTCTCAAAAACAAGGTTGAAACTACCATATGACAATCAAGTGGGTGTCAAATTTATCAGCTTCTTTAATTGTTTATGCAAGAACATTATAGCCCTCGCTAGCATCCTTAACTACCATTGTGGAACGTATATCAATTCAACCAAATCTAATATGGTTTAAAGAGCACAAATTATTTTTTCTAGCCTCATAATCACAAACATAGAACACTACCTCAAATCCTATATTCCTAGTTGCATCCCCAAACCTTTCAACATACCATCCACCTAGAAGTCAAATTCTCACACCCATAGAAAGCAAATTATCATCCATTGTAGAAGTTGAGATGTTTTGTAACTGTTTTCATTTATAGTTGCGTTTTTGTAATGATATATAGTAACAATTCAACCCACGAAGGATACAAATGGACATTGTTCACACATTGTAGTCTAGGCAAAGCATTCCACAAAACATTTCACCCTTGCTCCTCATTCTCAAATGTAATATCCTTTGTACATATATGTACAATACCTGTTCATTTTTCATAAAATGAAGAACAATATTTTTATGATCTCTTACTTTCAAATGTGTAATGATATATTGACGTTTTCTTTATTATTGCATGTTCTATAACTCAATAGCTTACTAGTTAAATGGTTGGCTTGTCCTCTATGCCTCCATCCAGGCCCCATGGTGCTGATCATGTCATGAAGGATCATGTGGTAGGACTAAGAGGGTGCTACTAGCAATGCCATAAAGGGTAATATTGCATTCCTACACACCAAGAAATGTAAATTCTGCCTTTTATTGAAAGGCCGTTGTTGTTATGTTGGCAACCTTGACTAAGATGTTCTCCAACAATAAATTCACCCGCATTGCTTAACACTGACAATCTTGCCTACCCACAAAAGCCAATTCGATTTGAGCCCAGCTACTGCACTTCACATATCCCTATTAAGCATCAGCTCTATTTACATTCTTCGGGTAAGAGATTGACAAAAATACCATAAAAAAATATAGTGTCGATTGGATACTAAATAAAGAGATGCTGGTTTCTCTAAATTCGCCAGTATTTATTGGGTTTTCAGCATCAAAACAACTATTTGAATCCATTTTTGCGTTTAAAACCTACATTTACATGTACTATGTTCAATCTCAAACCTCATCGTAATGTGTTCTATGCCAAGCAAAGTCAGCAAATATTCTAGAGAGATACTAAATAAAGAGATGTTGGTTTCTCTAAATTCGCCACTATTTATTGGGTTGCATCAACACAGCTATTTGAATCCATTTTCGCATTCATAAACTACATTTACATGTACTATGTTCAATTTCAAACTTCGTCGCTGTAATGTGTTCTATGCCAAGCAAAGTCAGCAAATATTCTAGAGAGATACTGAATGATCCAATTTGGTGGTTGACTACCAGATATATTAAAGCACGGTATGTGAAGTAGGGCCAGAGACAGTCCACACATGATGAATATAATATAATACAACGGATCTCAATGGTCAGTATTAACAATTAGAAGTAAGTGTTTGTAAACAAGAAAACAATGGATGCATCCTTGTAATCTTGTGACCTTTTCCACTTAAGAGGGGAAACCACTACACAAAATGTAATAGAACACAGATATACAAAAAATAAAATGCTCTTATACACACATACAGAAGTAATTCAATACCAATTTGTTACGGAGAATGTCTTCATATCAATAATTAGAATAATAATATTAAGTGATGACAAAAACAGCTTATTGTCCAAACAAGATGATAAGTGAGCCAGAATAAAATCTGTTTTTGTGAAGTTGAAATTCCTTCTAAATTAAAAACCTCTTTGAGGATCAAGGTTTGCCATATGAGTTGAGATTTAGCATGTAAAATGTTCTGTATCCAACAGCAGGGGCCCAAAATAGGCCTTTACCAGAATTAGATGATTATGATTAGTGCTTGCCATTCTTTTCGATGATGACAAAAGCATACATCAAACAAACTAAACTCCTAACCTTTTGTAATCAATCCTGAAGTTCTGCACTGCTAATAAATGAGAAGGGGTATGAATACAAATATAATTGTTGCAAAGTTTTTCTTTCAGCAAACTTTCCACATCTTTTTGGCAAGGTGGTGTCGACATTGCCTGCCACATAGAACATAGTGAAACAATATGTTACACTACTCCATCAGGAAGTCGCACCACCAGCTGACCACCTACAAAACTGTTAGCATGTATATTGTTAGGTTCAATATACCAATTTCTCTTACAAGCTGTGAAACTAAAAGCAACTTATAGTATTTGAGTTAAACAGATCAGATCAAGAAGATTGAGTTCAAGAGAAAATACATGGAACATACACAACCTTTTAACATAGTAGTAACAGAAATCTGCCAAGATAAATGTCTGAACAATTTCAGACAAAAGCACCATGGGTGGCCATAGGCCATGGCCCAAAGCAGTCAATAAGAAACCACGGGTATCCAGAACCTGCATATAACATATCCCATACCAAAGATTTAAAATTTCTCCCGACTCTGAGGGATATCATTAAAAAGAGACCAATCATTTCCAAATATACATAAATTCTGCTTTGGCATCCAGTTAGCAGTCATTGAGATACGCACAAAGCTGTGTTTCAAGCAAGGTACCATATGCCACTATACTTTTATAACCCTCCTCTCTCAAACATACAAACATTATTTGCAAAACACATGTACAGGTTAAAGTTTTCCTTTCTTAATGGTGTGTTGATCATTCTTGTCATAAGCTCATATTTTTAACCTGAAAACACCCTTTCACGTCATGGTTTATACATCACCAAAGTGTACTTTTAATGCTCATGAGCAAGCTCACCCAAATTGAGACAGTAACTGATCCCCTAACCACTAGACCAAAGCAGGTTGAACATTCTTACCCTCGGATATAAAACAATATTGTGCATAAGATATTTTATGACACATATCAAATTAAAAACATACCTGGAGTATCCAGTGTGCACAGCTTAAGAACCTCACAACACCGAGTGCAAAAACATAATGAGCTGTAAATGGTTCAACAACCTATGATCACATTGAAGCAGTTGTCAGGTAATCATACAAATTAAAGATAGCCTTCCTTTCAAACAGGGTGACCATATCCATACCTGTGTATTCTGCATCACCCGGAGTTGAGGCAAGACTGAGACAGCTTCAAGGTATACACAAAATGCCCATAGCACTCTATTTACAATACTATGTGATGTTCTTGGATGGATTAAAACAGCAAGCAGAACACTAGGAATCACCTACAGTTTGACACAAAAATAAATAAATAGATTCACACTAACAAGCAAAATGTGGATCAATCTGAATAAAAGCATAAGATGCATGGATTTCATAATTTTTCCTACTTCTTATAGCTAAAAATTTAAAATATATTGCAATTGAATAACAAACAGAAAAAACCTAACAATCAACTGCCTAAAAAGTAAGCTGGAAATGTATCTGTCCTAGAAATCCCAAAATTTGCAGCATCGTCACATTCAAATTTGAGAAGCAGACCCCTGTGTTGATCTGTGTTGCACTCCTTACATTTAAATTTCAAAAGTTAAAGAAACAGACAGATTTTAAGGAAGCAGCAAGTTACTTGTTACAAAATTTATATATTTTGATTTTGAGATTGTGAGGCTCAGGGCCCATACACTAGCCCATGCTTATTTGGATGCCTCAGTTCAATCTCAGCTGCAAAGAAGCTCTCCACTACTTGGAAGCAGACAATCATGATGAATCACGGAGTACACAAACAAAGGAGGTCCAAAAGAATTACTCCATTCTCCAATCAGTGAAATCCCTGTAGTTTCACCGCCATATACCCAGAAAGAATGTTTTCCCTACTGATAGCATGATTGTCTGTTTCAAAAAGTCAAACAGATGAGGCATACTGGAATGAGCATTACAACATTTTAAGGAAGCAGCATAGTTACTTGTTACAAGATATAATTTTTTGAATTTGGGATTGTGAGGGTCTCAGGGCCTAAACACTAACCCAAACCCATGCTTATTAGGATGTCTCAGTTAAAAGCTCTGCTGCAAAGAAACTCTCCAGCAGGGAATATTTACTGCTAGCTGGAGGCAGACGATCATGATATACCAGGGATTAGACATAATCACAGGAGGTCCATAAGAATCACCCCATTATTACAAATCCATTTCCCTCCATGTCCCCAGAGAGAAGATTTTCCCAATCCATTTGCACAAATACTAAGAGCTAAAGATAATAGAAGATATGCTATAGGGAAAAGGGCAAATAAGTGGTTAAGAATTAATCAGGGCATTGGCAAAGCTATGGATTTCAGTAAAGGCCATCTAATATAAACTAGCATATTCCTTCACAGCCACTGCATTTTTCCTTGTGCAGGTTTTGATTGGTTTATAGCCAACTCAGACCTTATTTAAAAGAACTGGCTTTTGTGGTGGAGCTTCCTGATATATTGTTTTATACCATGTTTCAGTTAATTTTAAACCATCCAAACATTGACCTCAACTCCGAGGTACCTCAATGGAAAATCGGTAATAGTTCATTGAACCCTATTAATTCCAAACAACAAGATCACCACTAACTGAAACTACATGTCACCTTGGTATTTACTTGGCCATTACTATTATACCATGTACAAAGAGGCAAATCTGTATGGTACTGATTGAAATGCCACTTTATTTTGCTAGGTAAACATATATTGTATATGTAACGCATATTGGGGCCTAGGCACAGAGAAGGTAACCAAAAACATTATGATACAAAATGCCTGAACAGAAGACTATACATACAATTATTATAGCCACACTGTCTTTACAAACCAGAAAGAACCATTTTTGTCACCTTGTGTAGTTGCACAACATGTTTTAATCCCTCCTGTCTTAACATGTTTGAATGTTAAAATAAGTTCCCATGCCATAGTCATTGTATTTCTAGAAAACTGTTGTAACGCATTCATTCCTCCCCTACATAACATTGCAAAAACATGGAAACATTGCTTCTAGAATTTCTAATTTTCTGAAACATGTTGGTGGGGTATATTGGGCTATGCAGTGCTAAGATCTGTGCTTCTCTCTAGTTGGTCAATGTGATCTCTCTCTAGTTTATCTTATTTCATGTTTCTTGTATCTAATCTTGATAGCAGACTTTGTACCAACAGTTGAATATATTTTCTTATTACTAATCAAAATAACCAAATAACAACAAAATTACTATAACTAAGAAAACAGTCCATAAAAAGTTAAAAACTAAATTTCCAAATGGAGAGCATGTGATAGATGCATAAAACATTTGTTTGATCGTAACCATGAGTATTAAACCAACCTAAGTTGTGTCCTACAAAAGATTTACCACATAATATATCGGAAGATTGTCCAAATCCTCCATGTAGGAGGATCTTAGCTTGAAACGGATCATATAGATAACCCATAAGGTTGTTGCTAAAGTTGCTAGATCAAGCACTGTATGAATATCATATTCCATTACAAAACTGCAATATAACCTCACTCCCAAGAATATAGCTGTAAGCTCCTGAGATTTAAGTGACAGGCCTGCATGAATGATAAACATAAAGATATATCCGGAAGTTATACCGCTATCCAAAGCAAACCAAGCCTTAAAAAACCAAAATAACTTGTGTTACAGAGATACAGTATATTATCCAGACATGACCTTTATTTTGAATCAGATATAAACAGCTATAACATTTAGCACTGAATCAATAAAGACTCCAATCCCGAATTAGCATCAAAAATGGCATCAGTTTTTCCATACAAAATGGGCAGGTTTTTGTAGCCTCAACTAACTTTACTCATCTCTATTAATTTCTGACTCGCATGCTGGCACCTGGAGCAAGGCTGAAGTTTGAAAAAACATGAAGTGTATGAAAGCAATGCTGTAAGGCTAAAGTTTGGAAAAACATGAAGCATATAACAGCAATACTGTAAGGCTAAAGTTTGGAAAAACATGAAGCATATAACAGCAATACTGTAAGGCTAAAGTTTGGAAAACATGAAACATATGAAAGCAATGCTTCGTTCCATGTTACAGACATGAAGCAATGCTTCCATTAATTTTAATATATGCCACAAGGTTTGTTATTTTAAAGGCAAAACATCAATATTCACCTACACTTATTCTCGAAAAAACTCAATTTCTACCCAAAAACGCCATTTTCTTTATAATCCATAAGAACTAATTAAGGCCGATCATTATTACATTTGCCAATTGATCAACAGAATGTAAAACCAGATTCCCATAAGGAAAGTATTAGGCTTCTATGTTCCACACATGAACATATTGTAACTAGAAGTAAAGCAACTTTCTCTAATTTAGTGGGAGAAAACTTTCGGAGACATTTTCTAGTTAATACTGCAAAAGATATATGTAAACAATTTTACAATATTTTGTAATTTGCTGCCTATAGACCATATAGCTCATCTTATTAGAATTACAAGTACTGGAAAAGATTGGAAAGTGGAGTCTTTTAACCTAAGTCACAAGGTTCGAGTTAATATTCAAGATCAACGAGGATAAAATTAGATTTAGGTTCACCCAATGGATAAGGTTAGGAAAAAATGGCCATTAAATTTGAATAATAAAAATATAAATATAAATAAAATATACACTTCAAATTTTTTAAAAAAATAACAATAAAAATTAATGTAAGTTCCAAAAACAAATTATAGAAAAATTAATTAAAAAATAATTAAAATTATTATAAATATATTTTATACATTAAAAATAAAAGTGCAAAAATAAAAACATTAAAACACACATAAAAACACAATAAATAGTGATAACAATTCACTTAAAATTTTAAACACTAAAATAAATTAAACACAAAAAAATAAAAACATAAAACTTATCTTTAAAAACTTGACATAAAAAATAATAAAAGACTTCTACAGTTCTACCTCTCCACGGGCAGACACAGCAGGAAGGGCAAGGCAGGGGCTCATATCCCTAATCGATCTCAAATGTGAACCACTGCTTGACGCTGGAAACAAAAGCAGGCACCATGGCTGCAGCATCCATCCCCTTTCTCTGCCAAGCCATTATTATCGTAGACGACACCAGCCAAAAAATGATTAGACCCTAAAACCGGACCTGGACAATCCCAATTGATTTTAATGCTTGTGTCCCCGTATTTTATCTCCAGATATATATATCTGATTATCCGCAACATGTAGGTGAGTGAATATGTGGAGAGCCAATGCAGTGAGCCCTTTTTCCCTTAATTACCCAAGTAAACTTTGGTGATTTTTTGTTCTATGTCAGAAGGTCAGCGAATTTCGAACTTCAAGTGAATTTTGCTGAACCTTGTGACTGAGCTTTGAACAATAAGTGCAGTCTACATATTATAAATAAACAAGAAAGCTGCAAGATCTCACTTAACCAAAGTCCTATTATGGAGATTTGTTCCTCGACCCATGTCTGTGCACTGTTATTTGTGTAATGGCAGTGTCTTCAGAAATTTAGATTACAATTCTTGTCAAACATCTGTTCTGACCCTGACAATTATCTTTCCAGTCAATCATTCTCTCTATTTACCAATATTTAGTTGCCCATCCAAATCTATAGAAGTATATTGGTTACAATTCTTGTCAAACATCTGTTTTGACCCTAGTAGTCACCTTTCCACTCGATCATTCTCTCCATTTGTCAATATTTAATTGCCTTTTCATAGAAGAGTCTAGAAGAGTTAAGGAAACCCCTTAACAGTCTAGAAGAATCTCTCCTCGTCCATTGCATGATGAAATGTAATTTAACATTAATGGAATACTGAATTTATACAAGGGAACAAGATGATATCTTAGATCAGGTTAATCAAAATAACAAGTACAGACATCTCAAATACATCTATCTAAAAAAACCAGATCAATCTCAAGACTCTTATCTTGGATTTTCATATACCACAAATCCATTATCTTCTAAGCTAATTCCCATTGAATCGTGACAAAAAGTGTCAATCTAGACGCACCACTATGTCAGACTCATAAAAAGATTTTCGGGAAAAACATGTTAAGAGTTGTACTCATGCTAGTGGTATATTAGGAAGTAGTTCAAGTTATTTTCTATCCTAACCTAGTTTGTGTTTACACTTGGTAAGCTTGTTTTTAGGAAGTTAATTTGGTAACTTGGTGAACGAAGTTTGTCACTTTATTAAACAAACTTGGTGCCTGCATGAGTATTGTCCAAACTAAATTAGTTTATACAAGTACAAACTTGTTAATAATAACTTGTTGTAAAGCCTATTTAATAGGCACTCTTGTAAGAATGATTAAGACGGATTTTGGAAAATAATACATTATTATTGATGTGTGTTGTGTTTGTGAGATTTCTGGAGTTATGTCAGATTGAAGGCTTAAACCTTCATAGATTCCTGCTTACATCCTCTTGGTTGTCTGTCCTTATAAAAAAGTCTCCAAACTCCACCGTATAGCCAAGATATTGTGATTTTTTAATTGACTGCTCCTAGCAAAAACAAAAATGATCTGATTGTATGACAAATGAACATCAGATTTAGGGTTCAATTTGCCATGTGACAGTTTAATGGATGTCAAATTTAAGGTCAAACATTGATTTTTAACATCTCATTGACATTACAATTCACCACAACCACCCCCAACTGCCATAGTAGGGCGCCTATTAGTATAATAACATATTAGCAAATAGTCAATGGATAATTTGCACCAATCAATTAGTTAGAACTCCCACTGTGGCAACATTCATTGCTTATTATGATGAACACGGGTGTTTTAAGTTCTTTGTTCTTTGTTCTTTATTACTTTTATGAGGTTAGAAACTACTCTAGTTCTCTATATATTACTTAAATATATCTGTAAAGGATAATAAGATAATAACTCTTGTATCAACTTCAGAATGAAAGGAGGTCTTGATAATCGACAAGAACAAGGTCAATTCAAAGTTATATTTCTTCTCATGCTACTTTAGATGATTGTCCATTTGTTAAAACCATATCTACTAAGACTGAAGCACAGGTTCCATCACCACTCGAAGAGTGGATACCTTCTATGTCTCCCACTCCTCTCTTTAAGAGTGCTAGACTTCTTTAGAATTCTCTTATAGCCCTTTAGGTTGCACATGCTAACAACTTTAAATACTTTAATCTAATACCCTAAAATGATACGATTAGCACAAAATCCCTCCCTAAAACATTTTGGGTGCTTTTGAAATTTGGATCTTAACATGAAATCAATGTAGGGACTAGGATATTTGGCACGCAGATCATTTCTTACAAGTATGGAGTGAACCTGCAGCGTAAATGCACTGTTCACTGAAATTCCAGATACCCTGGGCTGTGAATGAAGAGCTGCCACAGACACAGCTTGGCTTTGCCTCTGAACAATCATGAACATAGCACTAATAGTACAGCCTGATTGGCCAAATGATGACGGCCTATGAACTACATAGAGAAACAATTCTTCCCAAAGCAACCTTACTATATTCAACTAATAATTCCCACCTACATGGACAAGAAACAAAACCGCGTCCTCCTGCCTGCCATCAGACCATAGGCATGGTCTATTTGCAATCCAGAAACATTCACACATCCCCAAAATGTTAAAACTGTGCACAAAATTCATGCCTACAATAGTTTTGGATGCATTTCAATTTCAGAACCTAATCTGATTCCAGAAAGCCTAAAGGCAGTGAATTTAAGGCATAGGACATTTGGCATTTAAATTTATTTCTTCCAAGTATGTAGTAAACCTGCACTGTCAATGTGCTGTTCACTGAATTTCAAATACCCTAGATTGTGAATGCAGAGATACTACGACATAACTTAGTCTCAACAATCCTGAATATAGTGCTCATGGTGCAGTCTAAATGTAACTAACAGAAGGCCTGTGTAATCTATAGAGGAGGTACAGGTACAAACCCAGCAGGTAGCAGGACATGGGGGTTATAATACTATTGTACATGATCCTAGGTGTAGCGTTTGTTTGTCCTCATGTGGAACCTGAACAGTCATCTTGAAGATGAACTGAACAGTCACATTGTTGGCTATTTATTTGTACTTTCATTTCATTCTTAAGTCACTTGAATGTAATTTTAATTCACACCAATTTCATTTTCCAATTTATGCAATCCATTTCTGGCCTGACATTGGTATCAGAGCTGCAGCTCATTCAGATTTTTTCTTCCTCCATTCTCCTCTACCCACTGGATATAATCCCAGCCATAATTCATTCTTTTTCATAATTTGCCAATCCCTGTGCAGGCCATACGGCTCTGTCAAAGCAATAAATTAACATGTGTTTCAATAAGATTTGCATATTAATTAAAGGATACATATTGTGAATATGAGCAATATATAAGGTAAATGGAAAAAGAATGCTCTTGTGGGATTCAACAAGGTGGTGTCTGACATATAAAATTGGCGTCTCACTTGGCAATGACCTAAAAATATACATTTCCCTTTATCTCTGCTACTAATCCAAAGGCTTAAATGCATTATTCACATCTGGATCTGGGCAATATGTGCCTCTGTCAATGAGGACTAGGTTTTGCATGGACCCACAAATTCCAAATAGAAGAAAAATTAACCCATGAATTCCAAATAATATCACAATGCACCCCTCAATTCCAACAAAATCAAAATCCACCTGTGAATACCGAACAGAATCAAAACTAGCCCATGAGTACCAAACAAAATAAAATGCCAGATGTAAAATTCACGAGTAAATTCCAAGTAAAATCAAGATTCACCCACAGATTCCAAGTAAAATCAAAATACACCCCACGTGTTTCAGTAAAATTAAAATACACCCACAAATACCAAGAAAAAACTGTCTTACTAAGTCCAATGGGTTGTGATGTCGGTAATGGGAGCACTTGTAAGAGCCCAACCTTCTTTTAAATCAGTGTTCCACAGAATCTCGAAACAGGGACGGGGGCAGCTGGACGGGTCTCGGAGATGGGGGACAGGTGACAAATGGCCTAGGTTTGGGGATGGCAGGGGGCAGCAGCGGGATGGGGGAGCAAATAGTACTTGAAAAAATAGTCATAAAAAAATGTATAAGGAACAACAAATGAAACTTTGAAATACTAAACACATTGCATTGAACAATGAAAATGTCAAATATCAATATATTAATATTTATATTCAAAATGATGATTACATTCAAAATTCAAATTAAGTTGGCCAATGGCTCAGTGCCTCTAATGAGTCTAATCATCCCCAAAGTCTGCGCCAAACTCCTCATCACTCGAACTGCTAGACTCCTCAAGGTTGAAAACTTGAAACTTGAATGGTTGAGCAATGAAGACTTGGCACTTGCTAACTCTTGTTGTTACTTGTTGCTAATGTTGTCCCTCTTCCTTGCTTGCTCTCACTCTTGCTTGCTAATGCTCTCACCCTCTCACTCTTGCTTTGAATTTTTATAGTGATTTGGAGTGAGGTGTAAGTCTTATTTATAGTTTTTTTGGAGTGCTTAGGGGGTGGGTGGGGCCCATTGAGTATTAGGGTTAGGGTTGGGGGCCAAAAATTATAAAACAAAATGATTTAAAAAAAACTTTTAGACAAACTTATGTTGTTGAGGATGGCTAGGAGTCTATGCGACGGGTCGAGAGACTTTAGAAAGTCTCCAAGAGTCCCCAAGTCCCATGAAGTCCCCAAAATGGAGGGACGTCTCAGAAATGTTTCCTCTTTGAGGGAAACATTTGGGACATCCCCATCTGGCTAGTGGCGGTGGGGGGACGGCTGGGGGATGTTTCCCAGCTGTTCCCTAGTCTCAGAGACTTCTCGAGCCTCCGATACATAACTTTTAGGCGGGACACGCCCCCGTGGAACACTGGTTTAAATCCCCCTCGCTGAAAAAAGCCAGAATTTGCCTGTGGCATAACAGTCACTCAGTACCTGCGTGTGATTCATGCTCACAAAACTTAAGAATGTATAACAAGCTTAATTCACTCCGTGTTAAAGGCAGCTCATAACTTCACCCATATTTTACAAAGCAAAAAAAAAATAAAACATTATGTATTAGTCTATTACAATTACTTTGATATTATTGTCCTCTCTTGAATGAATAAGCATGCCATCATAAACCAATAATATACTCATTTTCCTGAAAACTAATAACACCAAATCAATACAGTTCCAATCCATACCCGGTAATCATTAAACGAAGCCGCATTTTTGTACCTTTTAACATAAATTCACATCCTCAATCAGAAATTGTTATAAAAGGCTGCTTATGCCCTCATAACGAACCCCTTAGATCAGTGGAAAACATTGATCTTCAAACAATAATTTAAGCACACAACCCTAAAAAGGTAAAAGACCTGTGATAATTCACAACGTATGATCAAACACTAGCTAAAAACTATGAACAAACATTTCTTGGGTGCTGAATTAAGTTGAAATCAGTTTTATCCTTGGGCAACCTACGCATTAAAAAACACAAACAAGCAAAATGCTTGAATGGAAAAGAACCAGAGAACTTGCAAGTAAATCCTAAATAAAAACTAAATCAATGCACAATCTCCATCTTAAACTACCCACGCATATATTCTCCTTGGTCAACTTCTAGATTATATGACACACTATGCAGTAAACTCTAAAATGGCAAAGGCCAAAATCAATCTATGACCAAAAAAATGAAACCATTGCTATAAACATTTATAAACACACATCCCCCTGATGCTCAATTACCTGCGTTTGTATTCTCCTTGATCATTTTATAGATTAAAATCACAAGCAAGCAAAACCCTAGAATGGAAACCAAACAAAGGCATTTTACAACAAATGATCAAAGCCAAACTAATTTTTTAATGAACAGGCATTCCATTAATGTTCAATTACCCACACATTTTCTCTACTGTCACCTTATAGATTAAAAGGTGCAAGCATGCAAATCCTAAATTGATAACAGAGAAAGACAATTTACAGCAAATTATCAACCCCTAGCTAAACAAACTTATGAGCGCACAATTGCCTGGACATGCATTCTCCCTGCTCAACTTACAGATTTAACCTGAAATGGAAACAGACCAAAGACAAACAATAAACAATCAAACCCTGGCTAAAAAAATTGAACATAAATCCCATGCATGCAAAATCATCTGCAACTGTCTACTCCTTGGTCAGCTTAGAGCATGGTCCCATGCTGGGGGCTACTGCTCCTATTTATTTGGGAAATATGGTCCCATGCAAAAAAAAATTATCGCTGCTGCCAAAACCCAACAAAATCCCTGAAATTTCTCAGCAGCTATAAGTTAGGGAGAGGATTTCCAGCCCCACAAAGCAGCTAGGGGCACAAAAATAAATCTGCTGCTTAAAATTTTTAGGGAGCTTTTTTGACACTTGGCATTTAGTTTAAGCTTCCCTCTCAATTTTCCATCCAAAAGTTTATTTTGGATTCATGGGACCCTATTTTTGCTAGTGCTAAAGCTTCCTATTTTATCTCTGCACAGAAAAATAAAAAATCATGGGACCCTATTAATGCTAAAATATCCTAATTTTTCTCTCCCTCAGCTGCTCAAAATTTTTAGCTTTCCCCTTGCATGGGACCATGCTCTTATTGATTAAATCTAACAAATAAGCAAACCCTGAAATGACAAACAGACTGATGACATTTTACAACAAATGATAAAGCCCTAGGCTTCCATCCTGATGATGGTTTAAGAATAAGATTCAAATCAGTTGTACCCAGAAACTTCCACCAGGAAAAAATTCTAGATAAGCAGCTTAGAAACACGCATTTCCTAAATACCAAATTACCTGCCTGTACAAACCTAAAATGGCAACTGCCCAAACACAATGTCCAACAAATGATCAAATCCTAGATGAACAATTAATGAACACACATTCCCTAAATGCTCAATTACATGCATATGTCTTCTCCTTGATCAACTTATAGATTAAGACACACAACCAAATAAGATCCTAAAATGGCAACAATCCAAGTACAGTTTACAACAAATAAACCCCTGGCTAAGAAAATTTACGAACCCGCATATCCTTAACGCTCAATTACCTACAAATGCGTTCTCCTTGATCAGTAAATTTTATAAATTAAAACACAAGCAGTTGAACCAAATCGCAATTTGCAATAACAATCAAGCCGTAGCTAAAAATATAGTAAACATAAATACCCAGAATGTCCAGTTACCTGCACAAGTTTTCTCCTTGGTCAGCTTATAGATCAAAACGGCGATTCCAAGTGCATGAATTGCTTCAGCTGCAACGAACAAATTATCGTGATCATGCACGACAAATCTCAGAAAAATCAGCGACGCAATGCCTGTAACTGTGGCCAAAAAAGCCTTCACCTTTGAGGGCTGCCTTTTAACCCATACGACAGCCATATGAACAGGATTTTTCGACCTTCTTAAAGGACCCATTTCTGTCGAGGCAAATCTCAAACCCTGAAAACCCCAATTGGAGAACCCAGGTCCAGAGATCGAATCCTCCTCTTTTTTTCACTAAAAATACAAAATTTAAGAAGTGGGTGGCCTATTCTGGCCCCGAAAAGCACGCGGGACTCTAATTTTTGTTCTTTATTGTAGATTTTGGGGCCAACTCAGTGCGATTGAAAGTGGGTTTTATACCCGGCCTGTGAAATGTGACTGCCTAATCGGTGCCGTTTGTTAGCAGAAAGTAAGGGTGGATTTTATACACATAAATGCTGGTTTCCTCGTGCAAATCTTTCTGGGATTGGGCCCAATAGAAATTTTGAACGACGGGAGGTTTTGTTTTGACAATTGTGTAGCATCATCAATCAACGGGTTTGAAAATTAGAATATGCAATTTTTTTAATTTTTTTATTTTTATTTTTAAATGGGATTTTTAGCGTGTGATTTTAGTCATTGACTAAATCATGTATATTTCTTTCATAACATGGTCATGATACGGTAAATATGGTCAAAGTTAATGTATTTGAAGAAAAGAGAAGAAAGCTTTGAATAGAGTAAGAGCGACAGTTATAATAATTTGAACAGATAAATAGATGTTCTGCCAGGCAGATTATATAGCTATCATAAATTCATTTTTCTTATTTTTGGCAAGTCAATTACAAATATCCATCCGGTATTTTATATGTTTGTTATATGATTTGTCATATATATATATATATATATATATATATATTCATTCAATTTTTAAATATTTGATTTAATTTTTTCATTGGTTGAAATATTTTTATAGGCATCTTAGATTTTTCAGATTAATAAAATTTTAGAATTTTGAAATTTTTGTTTTGTTATAGTTTAAACATTGAAATATACGGGTGTTTAATGTATTGAAATGCTCGTAATCACTAATATCTTAGTTGTGACATTTATTAGACCTGTGAATTTGATGTCGGATATTTTAATGAGCATCTACATTGTTCTTTGTTTTGTCCTTACTTGCTCGTTTATGAGAATCCAAAGCAATTTTTCCCTTCCGCTCTTACTAATAAATATTATTGAATGTAAGTATCTCCATTTCAAATGGTTATTACTTTCTATGGCATCTACACTTTCACTTCCTTGACTTTACAATATGAATTTAGAATAGTACAAAATCTACCTCTTCAGACTTGTTAATTTTATTTTCTTTACAATTTTTTGCACACAATGTTAATTTTATTTTCTTTACAATTTTTACACACATTGTTAATTTTATTTTCTTTACAATTTTTTGCACACACTGCACAATCGTGTTGAACATGAAATGGTTTACTGAGCCTAAAAATGAGTTATGAATGTACTGAAAAGACTAATTATTTGTTGCGAACAATGATGTTTTTCTTCCACTATCAACTCACCCAACAAGCAATAGGCCAAGAAAATAATAATACCTTCTTAGAACATAGCCTATAAAAAGTCATCTTTCGGACATGTCTCCTACAATTATAACTTTTCAAACCGTGGAAGCATATGTAGACAATGAAGGTTCGAAATCGATGCTTTTGCATCTAAGTCACCACTCTTCAGACTTTTATGAAAAGAGAAAATAGCTAACATGAATAACTTTACATTCCATTTAGGTGTGCAATATCTTTTGTTGTTTGTGCTTGAGTCTCCTATCACTCGATAAGAAAGATGAGTGGCATTTATTCTTATGGCTTGGAGTAATGATCTTCATGTTGGTATACCACAATTCACATATATGTAAGAAGACAAAGAAGAGTAATAAACTTTTAAGTTTTATGATTGTAAATGTGCATTTTCTTGCATCAACAAGATTTTATTTATCGACAAATATTAACTGTAAGTTGCTAACTATTCCCAACTTTAAATATGACATGCAATGTGACTACTTCTAAACACAAAATTGGTCTTAAGCATTACACACTCCAACAAAAAATTACAAAATGGATAATTCAATATTTTTACAAGTAAACAGTTGAAAATTTTGAGGATTTTTTTTTGTTTTTGTGTGATTGTTCTAAGTGTATTATGTTGTGAGAGTCTTTGGTATAAACTAGGTCGCATATGTATTTATCTACTTGATATTTTCCTCCAACAAATATAGAGCTTCCTCTGTTGCTTCATAAAACGCCATCACCCTCATACATGTATAGTTGTGCAAATGTTTATGAGTTCCCCTACATAGTTATCCATGTTAAGCGCTGTTATTGCCCCTTGTGTCCCAAGATACGACATAGCCAATTAGAATTGATAATAAGCGATTTGGTATCACTCTCCTTGTGGTGTGTGTGTGTGTGTGTGTGTGTGTGTGTGTGTGTGTGTGTGTGTGTGTGTGTGTGTGTGTGTGTGATATGCATCTTTTAGTTCTGTCACTAGAAAAATTAGTTCTATATGTTTTATTATTTTCTTGTAACCTTATATTTCAGAAGATCTTTTCCTCCAACCTTTTTAATTCCAAGCCATGTGGCATGTTTTCCACAATCTGTGGCATTTGGTTGTGTTTGGAGGAAACACTTGCGCTTCAACATGCCTTTGATAACCCCGAGCTATATGTGTGTCTCGATTTTATATATTTGTATTTGATTGTAGTTGTAGAAATCGAAACTCGAGAGTTGTGAATGGCAACCTTGGTTTTACATTGTATTGATCCAAGTATGCCCTTAAAAATAATAACATTAAATTTTATTATTAGGCCTAGACAAATCCTCCTATTTTACCTCCACATGCTAAAACAACGATTCAACTACATTTACCTTAACCGCACTCACAACAATCCTATCCCTTTGGCGGGATTAGCCATTGATGGCCTTGTCATGATGGCTTTAGTTATTGTGTAATTATTTAAGAATATCTTCATAATACAATACATTATGAATTATGATTGAAGACACAAAAAGATTGTAATATATATTTGTATGAAGAAGTGTTAAATCTAGTGTTTGTATAGTGATAATTATATGGCATTGTTTAATTACAACACAATTCCACAAGGGTTATATAACATCTCTGCATGATGTTGATTGATTAACTAAAAATGGGGAAATATGATAGTTAATCTAATCTAGAATGACATGTAAATGTAGTAAATGACCATGGAAAATGACTCAAACAACTAATCTAATGTGCAAGGAAAACACTTATCCGATTGGAGGCGATTCAACTGTGTCACAAAGTGAAGAAAATAATATAGAAGTAGAAACGATGCGTGCAGAGGTCCTGAAAAGGACATATCCAAAATTCTCTAGTCTAGAATGCATGGAAAGGGACCGGGCACCTTATGCACTGTAAAAGTTCTCTATGTAAAAGTTAACCGAGTTTCACATGTTCGACGGGTAGTCCAAAACCCTCGATGTGTGTCATATCATATTCGTTACACTGCACCAAGTGTCGCTAATAATCCAAGATGTATAGAAGACTTGCAAAAGACCAAAGCGGAGTATCAAAACCCTAAAAATAAAAATGTAAATGAATGGGTCAGACTAACCTCAACTACCACAACAATGGGCTTATTAACTAAGCATTGCACTACATTTCGGACCCAAATGTAGTTCGTGTGTGTGTGCATCATGTTCCCTAGGTACTCTTGTGTCAGTCGCACTTTGTGAAGTAGCAAGCAATAAATATGTGTAGAAAATGTAATAGAATGTGTGTGTGGAATAGAATAGAATCCCTCCCCCTATGCTTGTGTGATGCAAATGAACCAGCCTTGTCCTTGTGATGGAACTAATGGATGTAAATGATCTCCAAATGGATGCAACTCTAGGTAGATGATAGTAGTGATTAATGCATTTGGTCCCTCATTATGGTCTCATAACTTTATATTTAAAGGATTCTCGTGATCTAATTTCATAATTAACCTTGAAAATGGTCGACCACCAAAAGATAAGAAGTGAAATTGCTAGAAAGTTCCCAAAAAGTCACAAGAAATTTAAAAAGAATCGAGCACCTTGGTAGGACCAAGGCGCCCATGGCACCCCAGATCGAGGCTACTGATAGCGTGAAATGACAAAAGTTGATGGGCATGTGGATGCAAGAGGTTAGGAATGACAAAAGAAAATAAAATAAGATGTCCAAAAGATGGGGGTTGATTAGTACTTTCTTCACTCAAAAACCTTCTAAATACTAGTGTGAGACCAGAACTAAATAATGTCTAAAGTGCATAAATTTGTGTCTACAGATGGATCCTTTCTCTTTCTACCTAGTTTTTTAATGCATAGGTCCTTAACCAACTTGTTATAGATGAGCACATCCTTAATTTCTTGTATAAGAGGAATTTTGACACAAATATCTCTCAGCTTAGTTGACAAAATCATAATCAAATTCTGATTTAAGGTTACTCTTCTTTTCTTGTAATCTCCCTGGAAATGGTTGTTCATTAGCTTGCATTTTACGATTGATAGAACTCTACTCAAGTTGTTGTGGATCAGCTTGCAACGTATTCTCACTTTGTTATGGATCAATCTACAACAACTGCGCGGTTCATCTACAATCTCCGTAATGGTAGGTCCATTTCGTGGAGGAAGTGCTCTTCTGAGCGAAGATGGATATTATCAACATCAATGGAATAAATAGGGCATTGAGCTGGTTTATTGGAATATGCTGGTTGAATAACTTTATTTTTGGGGTTAGGTGTTGCTTGAGCCGGTAGCTAAGTTGTTTTTGGATGAGAGGCGGGTTGGGGATTTGACATTAGATCATGTTGGTGCAGAGAAGGAGATTAATGGTAAGATTGTTGGTAATTAAGAGGCAAGTTATTCTATGTACGACCTCCTCTCCAAGGTTGTTACCATGATTGAGGGGGTTGTTGCCATTGTTGTTGGCCTGCAAATTGAGGTTGTCATTGTTGTTGGTATTTGCTAGGGTATGGAGCCCAACCTTGTTGTTGATTAGCCCAAGGTGGGGGTTGCATATATGGATTATTAGACCAATTTTGAAATGTTGACATAGGGTCTTGTGACATACCTCCTTGTCTTGGTGGCCACGGTTTTCTTTAAGCAACATAGAAGACTTGCCCATCCTCTGTCTCCAACATCTTGAATTCAGGTGAAGCCTCCTTTCTTATGCAATGCTAGCCAATCCTCTACATCTGCAATCAGATTTCTTTCTTTTGCATGTATGGCATAACTTTGTGAGTGTTGCCTTTGTATCTTCTCTTTTCTTCTTGGCATGCAGAGCATCTAATTAAGTGGCCATGTCATTGACAATCTCCTACTTCATGTTCTTAAACATGTTGATAATCTCTTACTTAGATATGTCTCCAATTGTTTAGGTAGTTGTGATTAACTAAAAATAGGAAAGATGGACTTGTGTAATCTATTTTAATAGTTAATCTAAATAGAAAACTAAGTGTTATAGTGGAATATGGAGACTAACTATTTTTGCTTTTATATTTGAAAACATATGTTGAAATAATGGAAATAAGAGGGATATATTACTAACCTCTAAATGACATACCTAGTTATATGTTGAATCATTGCAGCATTGGTGTACAGATCGGGAAAATTGTAATGAAAAGGGTTCGGGAAGGGTCAACTGGATGTATGTCTATACTTAGGGCACCTAGAGGTGTATTGGGGCGCTGGGGCATCCTAGTCTCAGTAATCTCAGGCATTGTAGACTATGTGGAAGCTCTGGATCTGAAACCGAAAGTGTCACAAAGGATATATTTTAATTTCTCTCCGTCGCACAAGTGTCATTGTGTTGTCATATATGTCACTATAAATGAAGATTAATCAGAAAACCTTATCTAAGCATCAATCCCTAAGAAAGAAGAATGCATGTGAATAGGTCGGATTGACCTCAGTTACCAAACTAGTGGACTTACGATCGAGTGATGCACTACATTCCTGGACTCAATGTAGTTCTATGTGAGTGTGTGTGTAATTTTTGTGCCCAAGATGCCCTAGTGCCAATGAGATAATAGTAGGGGGCAATAACTAGATGTAGAATGTAAAAATGGTGGATGGAATGGAAATAATACAACCCTTTCCCCCTATGCTTGTGTGATGCAGATGTAGAAGCCCAAATGTAGTCATTTGCCTTAGTAGATAGCTGCCCTTGATGTGTAAGATGTCCGCCCATAATGTAATGAGTATGCTTTGTTTATATAGGGATCTCTTGCTCAAATTTCGACACTAATGACCCAAAACTATCGACTATGACCTAGGGGAATACACAAGGTGACCATTTGATCCAGAGGATTTTTCACTATGTCAATCTTCCCTAAAATTCCCTAAACCTAGACCATGTTGAAGGGCTTCTCGAGACCTTTTTGACGGTATGCTAAACTTTAGAATCGGAGTTCGTAAGCAAATTCTATCGCACCATCAAAGTTAAGGTCATAAACAGGTCAACCCCTGTCAACAGTCAATCTTCCTAATCTTCCCTAAACCTAGACCATGCTGAAGGGATTCTCAAGACCTTTTCGACGGTATGTTGAACTTCAGAATCAAAGTTCGTATGCAAATTCTATCGCCGGTCAAAGTTAAGGTCGTAAACGGGTCAACCTTGTCAACATGTCAACAAGTGTCAACAAGTGGACCAATGGCAAGGTGACACATGGAAGTTGGCGACAAGGAAAAATTGATGGTCTTTTAATGTTTCAAAATCATTTCCATGGTATATATCTCGTTGTAATCTTTCCAACGCATTTTGAACGGACCAAATCTGAGTTCGTATGCGAAAGATATGCATAGTCAAAGTTGTGGTCAAATGATGACGTGACACACTCTAACGTGGACAAATGACATATTATGGGCGTGAGAGGTTTTAGTGGCTTTTGGGTTTAAAATAATAATAATAATAATTTATTTAATCCATTCCACGTGAATAAGCCTAAATCCCATGGGATAAGGAGGATTTTGTGGCCAAAAAGCTATTTAAAGGCTTATCCTATCCCTTTCCCACCAAATGTGGGGTCAATGGCTAAATTGGGCGCCTAAACCTATGGAAGGGGGATTTTAACCCTTGACTTGTGCCAAATATTTATCATCTTTACCAACTGCCACTTTTTAGCAAGTGATAGAACATGAGATCACTTCTATTTAAAGGGACCTTTTGGTAGGTTTGTAAATGGACAAAGGTGAAGGACCAATTTACAGAGATCACCATTTTCGAGGCACTTACAATCCAAATTTTGCAATGGTGTAAAAATAAAATTTGTTCATAATTCTGAGAGATTTCTAGAAATGTAAAGTTTGTTATAGGAAGTGTTGTATATTTTCCTGTGTAGGTATTTTTCCATCACAATTTCACAGATCAGGCACGAGGAGTAGGCAGAGATCTGCATTTTCCAACCACTTCTGGTTTGAATCAGGCCATGGAGTAAAAAGGGAAGTTTTTCATAATTTCCTCTAGTTTCCATAAATGTAAACCTATTTTATGTAGGTGTTGTATATTTCAAGTTGTAGACATGAACAAACCGTTACACCAAAACCTCGAGGTGTTAGTGAAATCCACACATGAGGATCATAACATCCCACCACGATTCCGTAAAGCTCGACTGGGGTGGGTTTGCACCCACACTCCTATATGTACGAGCCCCGCTTCACGATGTTTAGGTTCCCCATGGGCCCCAAATACACGACATAACCAACCGAGTGGGATTCGAACACGGGTGGTCGCACGATACCAAATGTAACGAACTGTTACACCAAAACCTCGAGGCATTAGTGAAATCCACACATGAGGATCATAACATAGACATTTTTCAAATGTAATTTCACATGAAACTATCAGTGAAAATACTGTAGGGGCCACAGATGGACTTGGGAATGTTTCTGGTAAATTGAAGAGTTCCAAGAGGTCTAATCAACTCATTTGCAGGTATAAAGTTCTGTTAAGTCATTAGTGAAGGGATATTGTACTTCATTGGATGTTTAATAGATCGATTCACTTTCTATGAATCCGGAGACGTAGCCTTCGGGTGAACTCCGTTATCAAGTTCTTGTGTTGTGGATTTGATTTTAGTTTTTAGAAGCTTTTGATCAGATAAAAACATTCAAGTTAGTTTATTTGATTAATTATTAAAGCAATCACAAACTGGTTTAATTGGAAGGAAGTAAATTTCAGTATCCATAACCCACAACAGATCTGAATACACTTATTAACTTGGATTTAAATATCAGATTGAGTGCATTCTAAATCAACTGTGATTATTTTATTTGGATTTGTGATAGATTCAAATATTTCACTTAAGTTGAAAATTAAGGATTAATTTGATCTTTTGGAAGAGTTTAAGTTTGGGGATTTCAAGAACACCCATAATTGATAAAAAAGGAACTCTTGATCAAGTTGAAATATTTTAAAGTTAAGAATCTAAGAATTTTCTAAGTACTGGAAAAATTTCAAGTACCATTTTTAGATCACCATTAAGATCGAGCTCAAACATAGAAATTAAGACTACAAATCACAATGACATGGGCACCTAAAATCATGGACTAGGGCACCCCAGACATACCCTAGGTGCCCCAAAGTAGACACAGATTACAAACAAGTAAAATATGACATCTAATACATGTTAAAAGATGACCAAAACTGCAGAGACATGTGATGATTGAACTAGACAAACACAATGACGACTGACTGAGTGACGACAAGACCTAGGGATGGGTCACTAGTGAATAATTTTATCATGCAAGATCCATATATAAATTAACATACCCAGTGGTATAAATGTAATAGTAAATGTGTGATTTTGTGACTACATTTGCCCCCACTTTATGTTGGTGAGCAGAAATCTCAGTAACATAAAGTAGATAGAGATGTGTGCCCGAGAGAAAGTCGAGAATCCCATGTTGTAGAATAATGTGCAAATATGTATTAGAAGCGTGTCGATAGAATAAAGGTGTGCCCGAACCATGGATCAGTGAGTTGATCCATGTAACGAAAAGAAAAATGCAAATGTCGTGGTGAATGGAAATGGTGATATAGGATGATTTCGAATGCGATTATGGATAGGTGGGTAGGGAGTGATCAGTTCCCAACCCGAACGCTTTGTATAAAAATGGAATAATCGAGGATTTGGGCGTCCTTCCGCTAGAGGAAGAGTGTAGGGAGAGAAGTGTATTGTTCTCCAAGCTTTAATTACATCCTCAAGATCTAGTCGTTGTAGACGAACTCAGATCGGAAAGTGGTGATTTTTGGATCAAGATGATTTCAGGTTTAAATAGTTGACCCATATAGGAGTGATAAAGGAAGGGCACACTTGCCCCCACTCCATGGGTGTTGCCGCAATATAGAGGCTTCCAAGTTAGGTCATAAGGAAGAGGACGTGATAGAGAATGAGATGGCTTCCAAGTTAGGTCATCTGGAAGTGAGCGCGAATAGAAAATGAGATGGCTTCCATATTAGGTCATCTAGAAACAACAAACGCGAAGTATAGATTAAAATTCCAAGTTATGTTGTCTGGGAATGGAATGGTGAATGTGACTCCTAAGCTAGGTCATCTGGGAGACTACTCATGAATTTGAATGGTCTGATTTGAACGTGTTGATTTTGATTGGTTGATTGGTTGTTTTTGATTGGTTACTCATAGAGAGGTTTTTCTTCAATGCCCCGTTAGGTCATTAGGGAAAGTTGCTAAAAATGGATAGGATATCGCGTAAAAAAATTTTTGTTGTTGTTTGTTTCCCCCAGTTATGTCATTAGGGGAATTGCTAGTGATCATTTTTATAAACGTCGGATGGTTGTTGCCCTGAGATTAGGTCATCGGGGGATATTAATGATGAAACATCGTGCGTATAAAGTGAGAAGTGTTAGATTTTACAGCATTTTGAATGTGTGGTGACATAGGGGGATTATAGGAGGACCTCCAATGATATGCACCCCTTTCGAAAGAGGGAGTGGTAAAAGGAACAAACTCTAAGTTGAAAGTAATGTGCAAGAGGTTAAAATGCGGTTGTAATGATTAGAAAATTGTTGTGAGGTGCAGAACATCTGTGAAACATGTACGGTATAGTGGTAGGAAGAATTTTGAAAAGAATGCCATAAATGAGGTGTAAATCGGAGTTATAATGCGCAAGATATGGGTGAAATGGTGCAAGCTGTATTAGTTGTGGTAATAAGCATGAAAGGGAAACCATAGTAAAGGTGGCAGTTGTAAAGTGATTATAAATAGTAAAGTGAAAAGGTAACTTATCACTTCATTTGTTTTTAGCACGAGTGTAGGAGTGTAGATGGAGTGAGTAGAGATGCCTCAGGTGAGACCACTACGTCCTACCCGGTTTGAGAGAGTGGTGACCGCAGCATCGCGTACACCAAATGAGTTAGTAAGTGTGTTAAAATGTAGGGTGTAATAGGCTGTTGAGGTGATTTTTGTAATTTTGAGATTTTTGAGTTTCTCGGCGTTTTGGGACTTGTCTGATAGCGGTGAGGGCGCTAGTGACCCTTGGGACCGGAGTGCTCGAGATCTAGCGCTAGTGTCCTACCTTGGGGTGCCCAGTCTTGTGTCCGGGTGCCCGGTCTAAGAAATTTAGGTTTTTGCATAGACTGCTAAGGAATGTGTTGTGAACATGTTTAGTGGTTGATTTGGATCATGAGAGGTGTTCTAATCATTGTTTGTGTTGTTGTTTGGTGTTTGTAGAGGGATATCCACTCGAGGGAGTTTCGTGGTGAGCGGTAATTGAGCACACTACTTTGGGATTAGGTTTGGTGGATGATGAGTGGGATGTGTTGGACCGTGCCGGCCTATGACATATAACATAGATGGGGGATGTGCCCCATAATATGCTGATGTTGACCGCATTGTGTGAGAGGTGGTGTGCAGATACATGCACATTTTGGTTGCCTACGGGAGAGATGATAGTGATGTTGGAGGATGTATATCACATATTGTGGTTGTCAGTGGTTGGGGAGAGAGTACATGTGATGGTGGTAGTGGATATGGAGTGAAAATGCGCTCGACTAGATGATATTTTATAGGGGCCTAGGTTCCTATGGAGGACCATATTAGTTTAGATGTGATATTGTAGTTGAGGGTTCCGTGGTTGCAGAAGTTTATCATAGTGGTGATAACATCATGTATAGCAGTGGAGGGAGGGGTGTCGGCATATTATATAAGATGCATGACATATGTCAATGGATAGAGGAGGATGGGATGAGATATGTATGGGCACGGTGTGTGTTGGCCCACATGTACATGGACTTGTATTGGTTTACACACAATGAGCATGGTGGGGGTATAGGATCCACCACACTGCTACATGTATGGGCATATGAGCATATAGCCGTATTGAGACCAGTTGTAGGGCCACGAGGGGAGTGGGCTCGGCCAGAGATATTTTCTCGATGTTGGGTAGATGTTCATGGTAGGAAGATGGATACAAACAGTTTCAGGGCACTGATAGACATGATGGGTCCCAATTTAGTGATATGGAGGTTGAACCGAGACTATGGGGATGGTATGAGGATGCGACAAAGCTACGATGCATTTGGAGGAACATGTGGTTAGAGGACCACTTTACAGGTGTAGCGGAGTGTTTTTAGGTAGAGATAGTGTCACGACAGTTTGGGATGGCCGGGACGTGCCCTCGGAGCCATACATATGGTTACGAGCGGTTAGAGCCCCTGGTAGGGAAGGTGCTTGAGCCGAGTCCCACGGTGGAGCAACGATACCACCAGGGCTAGATGTGGTAGACCCGATAACAACCGTGGATAGCGATGATGTAGGATGTACGAAGGATTATCGAGCCTCATGGGCAACACACCGGTGGGTGTTGTTATACCCAGTATTTACAGGTGTTATGGAGTTACCTGGTAGGGAGGAACGGAGGAAGGAGGTGTCCCCGGCCCTATAAGCGTGCATGGTGGCAGAGCATAAGTACATGTTTATGCTTATAGTGTGATTAATGGATTAGTTATGTTATATTGATGCGTTAAACTAACGTGGGGTTACATGTTGTGGTTGCGGGAGATTCCTATTGGTTATTAATAGTAGACACATCGATTCACATGTTGACGTAAAATGTGCCTAGAGATGTGCTATGCAAACGGATACTAAAGCATGTGGATGACATTGTGGGCAAGCATGCCCATTTTTTTGAGCTAGTGGCATGCACCAATAAAACGTAGAGGTTTACCCAAAAACTTAATCTAACTACCAAGGAGACAGGAGAGAGAAATGCATAAAAATAAACCTAAGCTAAGGAGGTGATGCACCGAGGAATGTTGACACCCGCTTTGCAAGATTAAACACGTACTCACATAGATGTAATACCACACCATGCACAGCAACCAAAATGCAATGAGAGATCAAAATAACAAAGAATGAATATATGAGAGGGTTTAAAATCAATCACGTATATACATATATTGCTCAAGGATCGATTCAATACATCGCAATGGCCAAGAGGCAAAAACAACATTACAATCCATATGGGAGGCTTCAAAACTCCACAAATTCTCTCAAGCAAGGTGAGAGAAGGGAGGGTGCAAAGCAGAAATGCCCAACCATTTTTAGCCCTCTTACCATTTATATGAGGAAAAAATGAGGGAGAAGAGAATGATTCGAATTCGCCCCAACCACCTCCAAGACTCGCACCTAACTTCATCATATTATGGCGTAGGTGAGAATCTCAACAACCCAAAAAGTGGCGAATGTATTTTACATTTTTAAGAACTTTTTCCCACCCAATTAAAGATATCCAAGTAGTTGCGTAGAGGACGCCGAGAGCTTTCCGAAAAGTCCAACCTTGTGTGAATCCGAGCTCCCTGTGAAAAGTTATGGCGATCTGAATATTTCCCACGCCGTGGTCTTGCTTTCTAGCCGGTTCGGGGTTCTCCTCAGCATTTGCGGCATCGGGTTTGAGGATGCCTCGACATGTTTTCGCCCCGTGCTTCGTGCCGTTTTCCCGCTCCGAACCCATTTTCCTTTGATTGTTTCGCCATGAACCTCGAGCATCGGGGACATCCTTTGCGGGATTCGCATGCTTCATGTTTCGTGTTTCCCGAAACCCGAAACCCGATTTTCCTTCGATGTCAAGTTTTCCAACCCTTGCGACATGCTTCTTTGATGTCGGGTTTATCCGCCCCTCCGACATGCTTCTGCGCCATGTTTCTCCACCTCCGAAACCCGATTTGCTTTGTGTCGGGTTTTCCAACCCTCGACATGTTCTTTTTGATGTCGGATTTATCCGCCCTTCGAAATGCTTCGCGCTTGTTTCTCCACCTCCGAAACCCGATTTGCCTTTGATGTCGGGTTTTCCAACCCTCGCGACATGCTTCTTTGATGTCGGATTTATCCGCCTCCGAAATGCTTCGCGCCATGTTTCTCCGCCTCCTAAACCCGATTTGCCTTTGATGTCGGGTTTTCCAACCTCGCGATATGCCCGATTTTCCTTCTAAGACCCGATTAGCTTGTGTTTATCTATATTTACCCGGGGGGTAAATATATACAACAATTTGGCGACTCACGGGGTTACCTCGCCTCGCTAGGTAGAAGATCAATGGCCTTTTAGCAATCCATCGGGCATGGAGTCATAAGAAATAACCTGAACCCCGAAACCAATCCGATACCGCAACTCCTTCTCCGAGAGCACGCCGAATCAGAGAAACCAACCCAGAGCAACAAAACTCGTGCCAAAGCACTTAGGGAAACCAAAACCTAACTACAACAAGACAATGTGCATACGCACTTAGAGGAATTGAAACCTAATCTAATATTTACAAGGGTAGAACTTTTCTCTTTTCAAGAAGAATGTTTAAGATAGATTCCGCTGACCGAATCGGAGTTCTTCTCCATCCAATGTAGACAATTGGAAGGCATTGCTATTCTTACATCCATGACCATGTAGGGGCCACTCCAAATGGCATCAAACTTGGAATGCCTTCCCGGTTTTGCCCGATCTGCATCCCATTTCAGAACTAAGTCCCCTTCCGAGAAGGTCCTTGCTCTTGCTTTCTTATCAAACCATCTTTTCACTAAGGCCTGATCTTTCTCAATTGTTTGAACTGCATGTTCTCTAATTTCTTCCAATTCCATCAACTCTGCATACCTGGCCTCCATTGGTTCGAACTCAGCCAACTCCAACTGCTTCATGAACTCCAATGCAGGCAGTTCTAATGATATAGGCAATACTGCCTCTTTTCCATAGACCAACTTGTAAGGGGAATTGCCTGTAGACCTCTTTGGTGTTATTCTATCAGCCCATAATGCTGATTTTAGCTTGGTATGCCATGTTCTTTGATTTTCATCCAGAGTCCTCCTGATGATTCTTAGCAAATTTTTGTTCGTGGACTCTCGTCATCCCATTACCCCCGGGTAATAATTTGAAGAGGTGCTCAAATAGATTCCATTCTTGATAGCCCATTCTCAGTAATCTCGAACCTATGAATGCCAATGCATTGTCTGATATGATAGTGGCCGCACACCGAACCTGGTCACTATTCCTTCATAAAATTCTAGTATATTAGACTCGTTTGCCTCTTTGAGCGCTACTGCTTCAGTCCACTTGGTGAAATAGTCCGTTGCCATGAGAATCCACTTGTGGCCTTGGCTTGAGTTTGGGTTGATGACCCCGATGAAGTCCAATCCCCATTGCATAAATGGTTGGTCAACCAAGATTGGGTGCAATGGAAGTGCTGCTAGTCTTTCTTTTCCTGTGAAGAGTGCACATTTCTTACACTTCTTATCCATGTATAACAGTCATTGAACACCGTGGGCCAATAATACCCTGCCTTCATTATCTTGAGAGCTATTACTCGTGGGGCAAAATGTCCACCAGAATCTCCATCGTGAAAATCTCGTAACACCCTCTCAATTTGACCTGTCCCAATGCACCTCAATAGAACTCCATTGATGTCTTTCTTGAACAAAACACCATCAACAAGCACATATGGAATAGCTTGTAATCTAAAGTATCTCCTCTTTGCTTTGCTCATTTCTGGAGGGCATAGTCCTGTCTGTAGGAAGTGTATCATATTCTGAGTCCAACAAGGAGTAGGCACATCATCATTTTCATGTTCTTGACCATCCTGTAGTACCAAGACAGTCTCTTTTTCATCACCTACTTCAACTTGTTGACTCAAGGCTAGCTGCTCACATAGTCCCTTTCCACGTACTAGTTTTGTGACCTTGATCTCGATGTCATATTCCATGACACGAGTGATCCATCCTGCACGCTTCTCATTCAGATCCTTGTTTAGAAGGAAGTCCTTGACTCCCGCATGAGAGACCAACAATTGGATCTTGTTGTTTGAGACTAGGTGCTTGAATTTCTTTAAACTCCTAATCACTGCAAGGACATGCTTTTCAATGAAAGAGTACCTAGTTTCATATTCCTCCAAGCCTTGACTGAAGAAAGCAACTGGTTGTTCTAATCCTTCTTTGTTTTGTTGTACTAGATTGGATTGCAAAATTGTGTCTCCACCACCGAAGGCATATAACACGAAGTCCTTGGAGAAGTCTCGGATTGACAAGAGAGTCGGAGCTTGAGATATAGCCTCTTTTATTGCCTCAAACTTGCCTTGCCTTCGATGTCCACTTAAATGCCATGCTCTTCTTTAACATCAACGTTATTGGCTTTACGAGAGCCGCAAAGTTTGGAACAAACTCGCGGATGAAATTGATCCTTCCTAAGAAGCTTTGAAGAGCCTTCTTGTGACTTGGCAATGGCAATGCTTGAATTGCTTCAACTCTCTCTCGGGTCAATCGTCAACCCTTCCTTTTCAAACAATATGGCCTAGAAGTTTTCCTCGTGAGCCAAAAATATGCATTTTTGGGATTCAATGATACCCCAAATCTTCTACACCTCTCAAATACCTGCCCTTAAATGAAAGAGGTGATCCACCGCATTTTTGAGAATACAAAGATGTCATCAAGATATATTAGAACTATTTTATTGATCAACCCCTTAAATGCCATATCCATTGCCCTTTCGAAGGTGGCTCCAAGATTTGATAGCCCAAATGGCATCTTCAGAGGCATAGTCCCCCATTCGTGGTGAAAGCCGCTTGAATTGGTCATCTTCTTTCACCATCACCCGATTATACCCTCGAGTAGCCATCTAGGAGAGAGAATCTCTCTCAACCTGATACTACTTGCAATATTTGTTCCATCAAGGAAGTGGGTAATGATCTTTGAGAGATGCCCTATTGAGGTCTCGAAAGTCCACACATAACCTAATTTCTCCGCTCTTCTTCCTGACCGGAACCAAGTTCGCAACCCAGCTTGAGTGCTTGATCGGGAATATAATGCTTGCCTCTATTAGCTTGTTTAAGCTCTTTCTTCATTAGAGGCTCAATGTGAGGGTTGACTGTCTCTGCTTCGCCCGATGGGCTTAGATCCGATCCAATTCTATGGTATGTTGTGCCAACTTTGGATCGAATCCTCTCAAGTCTTCATAGCTCCAAGTGAAGACATCTGGAAATTCTTGCAAAGTCAGTATGAAATCTGATTTCTCCCCGCTCAAAGGGCCACTTTACCAATTTGAAGTGTTTTGCCTTCCCAACCGTAAATTGGCTCAATCTTCTCTCTCGACTCGTATGTTAGCCTTTTCCTTACGGAATCGGTCGTTAGGGTCAAGATAGACTCCAACGTTACTAAACCCTTAGAAGCTTGTTTGTCCGTAGCCGCACTACTTGATCCCCATATCGCTGCTCTAGCCTATCCCCGATTCCTAGCCGAGAATTCAGCCTCTTCTTGTAAGAAATCGACGATCTCGTTGATCGCTCTCAAACACCGCCACTTGTGTTATTATCTCGAATCGCTGCCTCACAACCACATGGATATGTGGCTGCGTTTTTTCTCTTCTGATGTTGTCAACCACATCAAACGTTGCTCCAACTGCTGCGAGCCTATCTGCGGCTTCATTTTTCTTCCTGGGTATGGACACAATGTTGAAAGCTTCGAAATCCTCAATGAGGTCCCATACCCTATTCTTATAGCTCTTTAGCAAGTCATTCTTTGTAGCATGTTGTCCCCTAACTTGGTTGACGATTAGCTCACTATCTCCAAACACCTGCAAGTTCTTTATGCCCTTTTTCCTGGCCCAATGAAGTCCATGAATCAAGGCCTCATATTCACCGTGTTGTTTGAACAAGAAAACTGGAAACGAAAAGCTGAATAATACTTGATGTCTTGTGGTGAAATCAACACTGCACCACCTCCAGCACCTTGTCTGCTTCTCGAACCATCGAAGAATAATTTCCAAACTTTGTCTTCATCTTTTTGTTCAGGCTGAATGATGTCGGGAATGGGTGAATTTTCTTCGTACACAATACACGCCCAATTCGATTCTTCAATTTCTCAGATGGGTCAAATTCATGACTTTTGTTTGCCCATTCATCCAAAGTTAAATCAGAATTCCCCTCGACCTTAGTACCTACTTCTAGATCACTTGAACACTCCTCCCGATCAAAAGTCCGAGCAATTTGCATTGATAGACTCGTACATAAGGCTCAATATGGAAATTGGCAATTGATTCTACCCGATTGCTGCTTTTTGCCCCATACCTTGTCCTAAAATCATGTGCGACCAATCTGCAGATAAATATCCACCGATTTTTGCAGTGAAGTCCTTGATAAACACAACGCAAAGAGTGGCGGAGGTCAATCACGCATACATCTTGCAAATCAGTAACATTAGGACATGAATGTAGTGTTAGGCTTAACCCTCGATGACCCCAACTGCTCCCACCGCTGCTCCATCTAGCACTACTCCTTTCAACACCGGCTCATACTTCAAACCCAGTTGATCCGCTATTTTCTTCTTTCGCATCACCGAACTACTTGCCCCGAATCTATCATGCAGCTTGTGTACCAAGTGGTTTCCAACAATCAATGAAACATAGAAAGGTGGAGGCTTCAAATTTTTCTTGTCTGCCCCCATCATGTCAGCACCGCATTAGTGAGAACTTTCTCATGTCCCCGTTTGATACATTTGTGGCGTATCTCAATTAGCCATCAGCAGCTTGCAATAAATCTCGCCGCCTCGGGATCGCAAGTGATTCCCACATGGAAATGTTCACATGTGTCTTCTTCATTTGATCGATGATGTCAAGGGGATGAATTGTCCTTTTGTTGCCCCTTACTTGGTGCAACCTTTTCTCGAGCTTGAACAAAGTGCATGTGTTGCTACAACAGTACCTTAGCTGATTTTGCACATTTGAGCTATGTTTGGTCTATCACCCCTTGTTGTGTAAGAGTGGGTTGAGAAACAACTGATTAGATGGTTGTCCCTCTTCTATGCTTTCTTCTTTGACCGTGTGTTGGCAGCCACGCCTTGAAAAGGTTGTTGGTTAACTCCACGTAAGTCTTCCGCTTTGCCAATCGCCAATGTGGTTTCCGCTGAGGTCCTTCTTGTTGTGGTTCTTGCCGCTGATTCCTTTTTGGCTTGGTTCTTGAGGAACACCAATGGTCTCGCACCATCAAGGCCTCGATTCAAAGGCACCATTGAAACATGCCGACCGATTGTGGGGTAGATTGCAAGGGTAACACCAGTCGTACTCCTGTGCCATGTTATTTTGTGTCGGGACCAAGGCTCTTGAGGACGTCGCTGTATTTGGATCATACGGCCGAAATGGCCTGGCAGCTTGAGGTTGTCCTTGGTTTTGGTTTTGATTTGCAGCCTGAGGTGGTGGTGGTCTATTCTGTTGGTATGAGGGCCTAGCTGCACTATGCTTGAGGCCGATACGGTTTAGCACTTTGAGCTTGCTTTTTTCGATAGTCACAAGCTCATTTCCAAGGTTCTCAGCTTGTTTTTCATGACCTCCTGCAATTCCTTTGAAGTATTCAAGAAGTGATGCCTCATTATTGCTTTGATTTCTAGGAGTTGGAATGGGATTCAACTCGTGCTTGATCGTCAGAGGATTTCCCATATCTGGATAGAGAGGCATTGGTGGCCTTGGTGCAAGCTTGCCACTTGATCAAACAGCCTCTCTGCTCCGATAGCAGTCATAGGCCCTCGGGCAAAGTTGTCCCTCCCATTGATTGGATCATCATGGCTATGTCTGAATTTATAGCCTTTAAGAAATAAAGGAATGCTCCTTCGGCAGTTGGTCTAACAGCTATTGGAATCCTGTCCCATGTCCGTTGGAATCTGAAGTTGAAATCGTCATTTGTTCATTAGGAGCCCTTTTTGATTGTTGTCACTTGTTCCAAGGACAAATTGTCTCCGCCTCTCCCCCGAATCGGTTAAAAGAGCTGAACAAAGTTGGTTCCAATTTGAATAGACCCTACTTTTAGGCTCCCAAACCATTTGTAAGGCCTTACCTTTGAAAGATGAAGCCAATAACTTGACTGCAACATCCATTTCATTTATTTCGTGGATCGCATATGCATTAGCAATATCCTCGGATGTGATCAATAGGAGTAGTATGATTTTCTCCCGTGAAATAGGGGATATTCTTTAGCGCCGCAACGAATTTGATTCGAGCATTTAGGGCAAGTGGACTACTTCCCGTGAAATTGACAAAGGGATTCGGTGGTAGATGCGCCATTATGATTGGCCTAAGAACCCTGGTTGATGCGAGAAAAGGCCTACCAGTGGAGGTGTAGACAAAGTCCTGTTAGGTGGAGATGGTGATCTTTGTGGTCTTCTTCCTCTCCTTCCTCTCGGTGAAAGTTGCAAGTGGAAAATAGCCCTTCTTCTCGAGTATTAGACCTGGTTCGAATTCTTCTCATGTGCCTGGGCAACTTGTGCTGCTACACCACTGAACTCTATCCCTTCGGAGTCGCCAGATGTGTTAGAGAACAAGCCTCTAAAAGGCTGGATTTTGCCAAGTTACACACCAAACTTGACAATATTGAAAATATAATTTAAAATTTGAAGGACCAGAGGAGACAATCTTCAATTCGGAATTCAGGCCTTGTTGTGCAGCTGTGGATCCCCGAAAAGTACAAAGTGAACTCAGTCATGCGATGCAACTCACAAAACCTAAATTGCTATGTGTCGAACTTGGAACATGTCCGACATCCTCAAAACCCGAAATCACTACTTGCCGAATAGGACCATGCAATGCATCCCCAAAACCCGAATTGTCACTTTGATGTTCTCGATCCCAAAACCCGAAATCACAAAAACCCAAAATTTTGAAAATCAAAATATCAAAAAACTAAAGATACCCTTTTGAAGATTACCCTCAGATCTACCAACCGTTGAAATTTTGACCTGTTTTGAGCAAGATAAACCCTTGAAAATGATTTCGAGTTCAAAGCTAGAGGTGCAAAATCAAATTTGTAAAAAACTTGCAAATTTTTAGTGCAAATTTCATGAAAACTCCTTCAAATTTTGATGGAATGACCTCTTGGTCCCACCGGCATGCCAAAACTATTGGTGTCGAAACGCAGCACCCCGGGACTCTCGCAACGCGATGGGTTGAGAATCTCAAGGGCGATTGCACAACATGGAGCTTTTCCCAAGTGTGGGACCTCGCGAAATCGGAAAAGCTCTCCGGATGAAGGCCGGCTCCTATTCCTCTGTTCAGATGCACCAATAAAACGCAGAGGTTTACCCAAAAAACTTAATCTAACTACCAAGGAGACAGGGAGAGAGAAATGCATAAAAATAAACCTAAGCTAAGGAGGTGATGCACCGAGGAATGTTGACACCCGCTTTTGCAAGATTAAACATGCACTACATAGATGTAATACCACACCATGCACAGTGTGCAACCAAAATGCAATGAGAGATCAAAATAACAAAGAATGAATATATGAGAGGGTTTAAAATCAATCACGTATATACATATATTGCTCAAGGATCGATTCAATACATCAGCAATGGCCAAGAGGCAAAAACAACATTACAATCCATATGGGAGGCTTGAAAACTCCACAAATTCTCTCTCATGCAAGCAGAGAGAAGGGAGGGTGCAAAGCGTAAAAAATGCCCAACCATTTTTTAAGAGCCTCTCTCCCATTTATATGAGGAAAAAATGAGGGAGAAGAGAATGATTCGAATTCTGCCCCAACCACCTCCAAGACTGCACCTAACCCATCATATTATGGCGGTAGGTGAGAATCTCAACAACCCAAAAGTGGCGAATTGTATTTTTGCATTTTTAAGAACTTGTTCCCACCCAATTAAAGATATCCAAATGTAGAATGGTAGAGAGGATGCCGAGAGCTTTCCGAAAAGTCCAACCTTGTGTGAATCCGAGCTCCCGTGAAAAGTTATGGCGATCTCGAATATTTCCCGCCAGTGGTCTCGCTTTCCGCTTGGGTTCGGGTTCTCCTCTCAGATTTGCATCGGGTTTGGAGGATGCCTCGACATGTTTTTGCCCCGTGCTTCTCCGCCGTGTTTCTCTCGCTCCGAAGCCCGATTTTCCTTTGATGTCGGGTTTGCGGAACCCTCGAGCATCGGACATCCTTTTTCAAGCGATCTGCATGCTTCATGTTTCGTGTTTCCCGAACCCGAAACCCGATTTTCCTTTGATGTCGGGTTTTCCAACCTCACGACATGTTTCTTTGATGTCGGGTTTATCCGCCCCTCCGAATGCTTCGCGCCATGTTTCTCCGCCTCCCAAACCCGATTTGCCTTTGATGTCGGGTTTTCCAACCTCGCGATATGCTTCTTTGATGTCGGATTTATCCACCCTCCGAAATGCTTCGCGCCATGTTTCTCCACCTCCGAAATATGCTTCTTTGATGTCGGATTTATCCGCCTCCGAAATGCTTCGCGCCATGTTTCTCCGCCTCCGAAACCCGATTTGCCTTTGATGTCGGGTTTTCCAACCTCGCGATATGCTTCTTTGATGTGTTCCTCCGCCTCCGAGACCCGATTTGCTTTGTGTTTATCTATATTTACCCGGGGGGGTAAATATATACAACAAGTACATGAGGGCAATAGTGATGACGAGGTAAGATAAAGAGGATTGTATATGATATAGGGGGATTTCCCCAATGACGAAACATGTTTTTGTGATGATGATCGTATGAACACTATATGTATGGACACCTATTTTTGATATATATGAGATCAATATTTTGCATTGTGTTGCTATTGTAGTGTAATGTATATGTTATGGTGTTATGTTGAGCATTCGAGTATGTATGTTGTGTTATATGTGATGAATATAAATTTATATGGTGATCTAGTAGTCATGGTAGATATGTATGGTGAATGACTATGTAGATAATGAATGATACATAATGGACTAAAATGGGTAGAATATGTAGTGTATAAGCAATGTAATATAATGATGATACTAGAATAAATGTGAAAATGTAGCGATGTATGATAGTAGAAAAAATGTATCGTGATGAATATGTTAGAATGTAATGTAATAGGATAAAGTGATGAGAAGAAAAAGGAGGGGGAGGAGAAGTAGTGATGCCCCCAATGTATGGATGAATAGACTCATGGAATAAGACCCTTAAAGCAGCGATCTAGTACGAGTTGCGTAGAAAGAGTGCGTCATCGAGAAGTGATTGAGGTGCACTAGATGAATGACGGAGAGCGTGATGAAATATTCTTAAACTAATCCCTCAACAGTCTTGTAAGAACCATAAAAACACAAGTGTGTCATTGGGGGGAAGGTGAGAATAATCAACATCGACGACCATTGCGACAAGTGGTGGTCAAAACATGTGGAACAGATGGATTATGGACATGCAAAGCGAATGGAGTGTTAAGTGTAGTGTATACGAGATATGTGGAAATGTGTGGAAAACCATGAGGTGTAATGACGTGGAACTGTGGATAATGTGAATAAAATGAATGTAATGTATGTGGAGGGGGAAATGATGAATGAGGTGGAGAATGAACATGTAGTGGTGGAGCAGGACGAGTGAAGTGCACATCAGGTGGCGAAGGTCGAAGCGGAGGACGTCGACATGGATGAGGAGAAGGAGATAATGAACACTCCCAAGGAGAAAAGGAGATAGTACCAGGGTCTACAAGGTGTTGTATTCATTCACGGAGGGCAAGAAAATCATTATCCTGATGTCCAAAAATATGGTGATAATTGCAATAGTGTTGATCAAGTTGTCATTGTAATCGGTGTGGTGGATGATGTTGATTGAGGGTAACCAAGCAAGTGCTCATTAAGGAGAATGCAGAGGATATCATGTGGTCGTGAATCAAGTGAAAATACAAAGGTGTTGGAGAAGGAGGTGGAGTAGTGGAAGTGGCATGTGGAGGTGGAGTTGGAGGAGAATGGGTTAGAGGAGGTAAATGAGGTTGAGCCTGTTTAGGAGGGGCTTTAGGTAGCAATGGAAGTGATTGCGATTGTTCAACAAGAGGTGGTGGAGGAGGAACAATAGATGGGCCTAATGGATCAACAGGTGGAAGTGGTGGGTCTTGTGTGGAGGAAATGTCATGCTCAAGATCAATAACCTTATAACGCACAAGAGAATGAATGATTCACAAGTATCATATTGGAGTCTAAGCTTAAGTGGTGGGAGAAGACCATGACAAAAGATAAATTTCTTTTCTAAGTCACTAGGCTGGAAGATAAGTTGGTGTATGCAAGCATTGAATCGTAAGATATACTCCTTGATGGGTTCAGAGGAGCCTTGGTGTAAGGTAGGAAGGTGGTCATATGTAACCCTAGGGCCGTTATTAAGAATAAAGCAACAGAGGAAAGCATCCTCCATGTCATAGAAAGTACTAATGGACCTAGAAGGTAAGTGTGTATACCATTGTAAAGCATCATCTGTGAGACTATAACAAAAGCCTTAAGCAATAATCAGTCATTAGAATAATTATCCATAAGTGTGCAATAATGTAGGATGTGGGCATGAGGATCATCGGTGCCATCAAAGAAAATGAAAGAAGGCATGGCAAAGTCTTTTGGAAAGGAAAAATTGTGAATCTTTTTAGGGATTGGATTGCCATGTAGAGAATTGTTGTCAATGGAAGCGTAATAAGCTCAGATCTTTAAAGTGAGAGTATGGACTTGTGATTGAAGTTGACCTACAACATGCATAAGGGAAAGAAGATCTTGTGATGGAATAGTATGAGAGGGTAATAACATATTAAGTGGTTGAAGCTTGCCATTGAGGTAATCATAGGGATATCAAGAGGTGATGTGGTAGTAGTAGGTGAAATAGGTGAAGTAGGTAAAGAAGAAGCTCCGATGGGAGAGGAGACAAGAGGAGAACTAGAGGAGGAAGGAGAAATGGTTGGAGTGGAGTCATGTATAGTAGTAGAGGCAACCTCGGAAGAGGATAATAATGGAATCGAGAGAGTCACCTGTAGTAGTATGGAAGGAAGGAGAGTCATGATGGGAATCAATAGTAATGTGATCTTCATGGGAAATGGCATGGTCAGCACAAGGGTCAATGGGATCATCAACATAATATGAAGGAGAATGTATGTTTGAAGTAGGGGTGGGACTAGAAGGAATAGGAGGAGTAGAAGACATGAATGGAGTAGGAAGAATGGTGGAAAGAGAGGGTGGAGGTTGGGATTCAATACCTAGAAAATAATCAATGATGGATGGATCTAGAACATTAGGTGGTGTGTTGGGAGAGGAATAATAAGGGTCATAAGCAATGGGGTGACATGGTGTGCAATGAGTAAAGGAAACCAGATCATCAACAAGGCATATACCAATGGGAGAATCAACAGGATTAGTAGGTACCGTTGTTGGCCTTCTAGAAGAAGCTTTTGAGTAGTGGGAGGTAGAATCATGGGAGCACTATATAAATCCCTAAGCTCAGCTATGACAACCTCATCATAAATAGGGTTTACACTAAAATGTGACATAATGAAAGAGAAGAAAAAATAATCACTAAGGTATGAAAGAAGGAAGACAAAAAGTGTTCGAAAGATCGGGTTCACCAAAATGATTAACTAAAAATAGGAAAGATGGATTTGTCTAATTTATTTTAATAGTTAATCTAAATAGAAAACTAAGTGCTATAATGGAATATGGAGACTAACTATTTTTGCTTTTATATTTGAATATATATGTTGAAATAATGGAAATAAGAGGGATATATTACTAACATGTAAATGAATTACCTGGATGTATGTTGAACTGTTGCAGATTAGTGTACTGAATTGGGAAAACTGTAATGAAAAGGGCTATGGAAGGGTTGAACCGCCTATATGTCTATACTTTGGGGCACTGGAGGTGTATTGGGCGCTGGGGCGCCTGGTCTCGTAACATGGGCATTATAGACTATGTGGAAACTTTGGATCTCGAAATCGGAAGTGTCACAAAGGCTCTGTCTTAATTTTTCTCCTTTTGCAAAAGTGTCGCGTGTTGTCATGTATGTCACTATAAATGAAGATTAACTTGCAAAACCCTATCCAAACATCAATCCCTAAAAAAGAAGAATGCATATGAATAGGTCAGACTGACCTCAATTACCAAACCAATGGAATTATGACTGAGCGTTGCACTACATTTCGGACCCAATGTAGTTCTATGTGAGTGTGTGTGTAATTTTGTGCCTAGGATGCCCTAGTGCCAATGACACAATAATAGGGGGCAATAGATGTAGAATACAAAAATAATGGATGGAATGATAAGAATAAAACCATTCCCCCTATGTTTGTGTGATGCGGATGTAGAAGCCCAAATATAATCCTTTACCTTAGTAGATAGCTTCCCTTGATGTGTAAGGTGTCCGCCAATAATGTAGTGAGTATGCTTTGTTTATATAGGGATCTATTGCTCAAATTTCGACACTAGTGACCCGAAACTGCCGACTATGACCTAGGGAATACACAAGGTGACCGTTAGGACCGACCTTGAACATAGAAATTAAGACCACAAATCACGATGACACAAGCGCTTAAAATCACAGCATCGGGCACCCCAGAGCAGCACACATAGATGAAAAACAAGTAAAATACAACATCTAATACATCCTAAAAGATGCCCAAAACTACAGAGACATGTGACAAATGAACTAGAAAAACACAATGACAACTGACTGAGTGATGACAAGACCTAGGGATGGGTCACTAGTGAATACTTTCATCACGCAAGATCCATATATAAATTAACATACTCGATAAAGATAGATGTAATAGTAAATGTGTGATTTTATGACTACAAGTTGATCCACCTCTTGATCTTACATTTCTTATTCTCTTCATAATGTCTCTAGAGTAATTCCTGTAGGCTTCACATATTTCTTCAAAGGTAGATTTTGAGATGTCTCCATATCCTATTAGATCTAGAGCATCCATGTTCTCCTCACCGATCCCTTCAAAAAGAGTAATTTGAGATATTCAGGAGGCAGTCTTATGTGCCTTGTCTTTTGAACATAAAACAAGAATATTTATATATAGTCTTCAAATTGTTCATCCTTCTTTTGTTCCATCTTGTAGATTTCATCACCTCCTCTGCTACTTGGTCTGTAATAATCTTGGTACTTTGTGAGAAACATTTTCTTCATCTATGCCCAAATGGTGACGACATTTATTCCTAAACCTATAAACCATCTCATGGGTACATCCTTGAGTGTAGCAGGAATAACTTCAATTTATGTGCGTCAATGGTATACTCATAGCTTCTTCATAAAACATCAAACTCAAACGTAAAGGTGTCTAAGTATTTAGACATGGATCCATGAAAGTTAGGCAAGGCAGAGGGAGAAATATTCTTCATAGCAGTAGCTTCATCATTATTGGTAATGGGAAACTCAAAGGTATTTGTCCCATTTCCAACATTTTGGTTTACTTCTTCTGCCATATCTAGTTGCTTAGGAGCAACTTCAGAAATTTCACTTGGGAAGGGATCTTTAAACAAAAACCTTGTACAGAGGAAAGTATATCTTCTTCAGAATCCTCATAATTGTATGAAGAGATATGTGCTACTTTTGGATTAGGTAAAAATCTACCATGGACATCTCTTGGACGGTGCATGCATCAACTAGTTCAACTCAATCAATAGAAATTAGTGAGGGGTTGGTTGGAGGTGAATTTCCTAAAACCTAAACTGCTTCTAAGAAATGAAAAACCTCTCAAAAACCTTATAACTTGCGCATCCTTTGTTAGGAAATATATCTTAGTGCTCCATTTGATGACGGGTGAATAATAATTACATGTGTAATTATTATTATGGTAAATTAGTGAAAGTACATTTACTATGTAAATGTAAATAGTAAATGTAAAATGTGGTTAGTATGTGGTAAGTTAGTAAGTTAGAATAATAAAACAATTAGTATTGTTTTATTATTATATTGGTGAGAGGTTGAAACCATATGGGTGTATGGTTGTATATGAAGACAAATGTTGTTGTAAGGATTGTTATTTTACATCTCCTATATAATGGAGTGTAATGAAATAGTGAATGAATAATAAAAATATAATATAGAGTTCTTGATTTCAATTATTGTCTGTAGCTATTTCATGGATTCTTTGTATTAGATCGAGAAATTTCTACATTTGGTACCAGAGCAGGTTAAATCTATCTCGAAGAAGATCTTGTAACTTTTGTTTCGTGATCTGGGTTTCTCCAAAAAATTTACGTGGAATGATCTATTATACAAAAAGCTACAGTAAATTTTTTAGCAAAACCCAGTTCTTAGTTTGGGAGAAAAGTCCAATTTACTATACAACACATTGATCACTGCTATTTTTTTTTGAAGAAATCAGAGAATCAAAGGTAATTCAAATCTACATTCAATTTTTTTTGGATATTTAGATTCAGTAAAATGGATACACCATTATATAAATTTAATGGGCTGAACTTCCATACATGGAGAGTAAAAATCCAGATGCAGTTAATGAATAAAAACCTATGGAGGATAGTAGATGGAAAAGAAAAAACACCTACATATATAAGCAAAATTGTAGAATGGGAAACTAGAGATGAACAAATAACAAATGAAATTGACTATAATTCTGAAGAATTTATATTCTAATTGAAGTTCTTGGAGGAAGGAGGCATAGGAGGTTGGAGGTCATTCAAATGACCTCTCATCACCACCAACGATGGGGTCGCATCGCCTATGGTGATTATTTTTTTATACAAATGGCGTTCTTGTTGTTTCTTTGTATTTCTCGGCGAGTGTTTGGTTGCGTGTTCCTATTGTGGTTTTGCGTAGAATAAAGGAAATTTCACATCGAGGGGGAACACGATCTCAATGTTCCATTTCTAGTTTTCTACATTTCCGTATTTTCTATATATGCAAAGAAATTTAAGAAGAATTTCCTATGTTATTCCCTCGTAGTGAGATGTGATGAGGGCTAAGAATAATACTTGGCATATCATGATGTGGTTGTAGGTAAACCACTTGAAAACCTTCATTTTTGGTTTGTGGTACACCACTAGAAACCACCATTTTCTGCTATTGGTAAACCCTATGCAAAACCATCACCCTTTTTGGTTTATGGTAAACCAATTGCAAAAACCATTATTTTTGGTTTATGGTCAACCCTATGAAAAACCATCCATTAGGTTTATGATCATCCTGTAAAATCATTAGATCATGAGCAGGTGCAAGTATAAGGCAGGTTTTCCCCATGTTCGCACTAAGGGGGGGAATGTTAGGAAATATATCTTAGTGCTCCATTTGTATGTACGGGTGAATAATAATTACATGTGTAATTATTATTATGGTAAATTAGTGAAAGTACATTTACTATGTAAATGTAAATAGTAAATGTAAAATGTGGTTAGTATGTGGTAAGTTAGAATAATAAAACAATTAGTATTGTTTTATTATTATATTGGTGAGAGGTTGAAACCATATGGGTGTATGGTTGTACATGAAGACAAATGTTGTTGTAAGGATTGTTATTTTACATCTCCTATATAATGGAGTGTAATGAAATAGTGAATGAATAATAAAAATATAATATAGAGTTCCCGATTTCAATTATTGTCCTGTAGCTATTTCATGGATTCTTTGTAGATTAGATCGTAGAAATTTCTACATCCTCAACAAAAACACCAAAAATGATGGTGTAAATTAACTTGCAGCAATTAATATGTTGTTCATTAATCTACAATCATTTAATTATCAAACCAAGGGATGTAGACTTTCAATAGTGCCAGTGTTGTATGCACAGTTACAAGTATTTAGGAGGTAAAGAAATAAATTTTTGTCACTACAATTTGGGAAATAACAATGCTTGGAAAAAAACTAAATTTAGATTGGAAGTAAATAATATAACTAAGGTAAAACATGTAAACTCAGAATGTAGGTAAATAAATGAGTGCTGCTAATCTAATCATGCAATAATTCAAATCAACAAATGATGGAGGGGTTAGCAACCGCAAGTGGGCCCTGCCTTGGGTGCTAATCCCTCCTAAGGCTTGTGACTACAACTAATGAATAAAAATCAGACTTTTATTGCATTGACATGAAGATTATAATTGAGAATACAACAATTCCCATGTCCACGTATTCTCTAGTCCCTATTTCATATCTCGGATCCCCTTCCAACATTAACCTTTTCCTTTTTATATATTCATTATAGCAGAAGCACGAGGAAACAAAGTTTGACTAGGAGTTCGAACAAATCAAGTAAAATATATCAACCAAATACTCCAGAAATTAATTGCATGCAAAAAAATTAATCATCATGTGTTTACATGTCAATCACATAACTTAAATAACCGATCATTTTGATCAATCAATTCCTAAATCATGAATTTAATCAATTACTTCCTTGTTAAGTTGCAACACATAATCAAATGTTGGAGTTGAGTCATCTCCTAGTTCTCATATTTTAATTGTAATTACTTCTTCCATCGACACATACAAACTCAAGTGTGATGTTTGTGTTCCACAAGCTTATCGTGATCACGACTTCTTTAATGTGTATGACTTCTTTTAGCCGCAGACGCTTTGTTGCAGCAAGTCATTTGGCTTCATGTGAGTTGTTGTAGATGATGCCTTAGTTGTAGATGATTCCTTTGGCTATGGATGGGTTATTGTGTATGGATCCTTTGATGCATGTGAGTTGCTACATATAACAAGTTTCTTGTAAACAAGGTTGACATCATACAAAGCATCATTTTCATTCTCGTAGGGTCTTTTTCCGACTCGGCGCATACCTTCCTTAAGTTTAATCTTCATCTCTCCTAATGATTCATGCACTCCTTTTAATTCATGGTAGCCCCTAGGAAATAAGTCCTGAAAATCACAAAGTAACTCAGTGATTTTTGCCACTTCAGAGTCATACCAATAATCCCTAATTATTGCCTCCTAAGGTTTAGCATATGTACCAATATTCACTTATTTTGTCTTCATGGGTTCATGATAGGCACATGTGTTTTTATCCACATTGTCTAACACCTCGCGCATACCCATTGAATGATCTATATCCAGATCTTCTACTTCCTCATCATTCACTATGTAGACCATATTTCCTTTTTCTTTCTCTAATAATGTGCGCTTAAGTAATGTAGCATATGTCTTTTCTTCTTTATCAAAGTGTGCTCCCGAGTCATTCTCACCAAAGAACTCCCGAACAAGTTCTTCTACCTTTGCACCGTCTCCCATAGTTAATCACTTTATAACCCTTAATGCCTCTTCTACTGGAGGTTTAGTAGAGAAGTAGTCAAAAGTATAGACCATTCCTACAATCAAATCTTGCCAATTTCCAGTCTCTCTATGTAGCTTCGCATATACATACCAAGCGCGTGTGCAACCTCAAAGTGGAATACATTTTGTGCAACCATAGTGAAGGAGGCAAAGCTTCCCCCCTCTGCCGAGAGCCTCTCACACTGCTTGAACGTGGTGCTTTGAACAGGTTGATTACCATGATATGTGCATATTTGAGTAGGTGTGTTTCTCCTAGAAAATTGAGTTGTTAGAGCAATCCTGACTTCATTCCATTCTACAAGATTATCCCTGTGAACCACCCACCAACACGCTACTGTCCTACACAGGGGGTATATGCTAACATATTTCTTCTTTCAAATTGGTCTATCCACTATTCCTCCATGGCACATAGGAATACCGTAGGGTCTCCTTCTCCAGTGTACCGAGGTACAAAGTTGTTACCTATCCTCCTAATGCAACGAGGTTTTCTTCTCCATGCAAATGTGCTCCTTACTTCGCGCCCAACCATCTCATAAGTGTCATGAGCCCAATTGTCACAAGCAATACTTGTGGTATCACTAATAGATTGCACATCTTCCCACTGGAGGATTCCTTCCTTACTGCTCGATTACTTCGGGTCCCGACCGACGTGTACATAAATCATGTTCAGATCTTCCTCACTCAAAGGCTCAACATAAGGCGTAGATTTCCCATCCATTAAAGAGATAATAAATCTTTCCTCTTTGTTCTCAAAACTTATATATCCCTTGTTGAACCATAGATTAACATTATTTGTGTAACACAAAGGGCACCTAAGAAAAGTTGGGAAATTGTCTTCTTCTGCAAGTGCTAAAACCTCAAAATCCCCAGTGAACTTGGCCCCTTGTATAGTAATGGATGCATATTTTAAAACTCTAATAGGAGTGGCCTTAGTTCGATTAGCCATAAACAATACATTAGAAGATGGCTGCAATGGAGGTCTCCCCATCTGTACCCATGTATCTAAAGTAAGTACATTTACCTCCGTGTCTCGTGTCAATCAATATATTACTCAAGAGCCATCCATCCACAACAACATTTAGAGTGATCTCCTTTTTGTAATCTAAGCTATGAGGGGGAAGATTTACATGCAGATCTGACGTCCATTCTCAATATTCACGCAGAGTGTTTTCCTTTAGCCAACTCCCTAGTAATGGAATGATATTTTCTTGGCGCAACATTTTGCATACCTCCTTAAATTCATCAACATCCAAATGGACCGTCTTTGTTGCCTTCTTTTATTCCATCTTCCATGATTGCTTCTTTAAACACTCGTATTTCTCCTCGAAGGTTTTTGAGTACCTCCATGCTCTTGTGATAAACCTCCCGCACAGGATCTAGATATCTTGCATGCAAAACGTTCTCCTTAGTGATGGTAGTATTTTGTTTTAACACTTCTTTGCACGCACAAATTCAACACATGTAGTAATCTCCACATGTAATACTTAATGTTCGTGCCAACTTTGGCATCCACTAATTTTCCACAGCGTGTTGTATCCTAACCATCCCCACGTCCTTGTTTTCATGTTTATGGTGCTTGCTAAGATGCTTATATAGGTTCGGACATTCCTCATAACTATGAATCTTACCATAAAAAGAACAAGTAATATTCTGAGGAAATTCATGCCTATAGTGGTCGGGATATCCGCGTAAAGCACGTTCTATGAGGAAACTTACCTCATCGACCACCACGGCCTCGACCCTCGAATCTACCATGGCATCCTCAAAATTTTCCATGTCCTCCTTCATAGCGCCCCTCATTTCGATCATAACGCGCTTGATTGTGATCCCGATCATAGTGCTCACATTTACCCTTAGAATTATCTAATACTCTTGTCTATTGCACACCAATATCTATAGCATCATGAATCTGACCAATCAACCTATAGTCTTCTATATCGTGAGTCATGGAATGAAAAATTTTACAATAGCAAGATACATTCTTCCTTATCGCACATTGTAGTAATGTGTAGCGGTTGACGTCATAGTTCGATGACATATCTCATAGTTTAGCAATAATGAACGTCTCGACTGCGGGGACAACTATCCTTGGTGTGCCCTTCCACTTCATAGTCTGTACACCAAATCCTAGTGCGCGTCTCATGTGCCGAATTCACCGATAGTTTCTCCAATTGCTTTGCCATAGCTACAATCTATGCTTCTAGGAATGGGCTGACTCCAGTGTCTATACTTCCAACTACCTCAGCATGAAAAGCTACTTCAAGTGCTTCACATGGATCATGTATGTCTTATGTGACAACGCCCTTCTAAAAGGTGTCATCAGTCCTCCAACGAACCATTGTGCATGCTTTGGCTTACATGAATATCATAAGAAAGCTTATATAAAAGTGTCTTGAAATGGGAATCATACTCCTGACACTCTCAGTAGTGCCTTGCTTAATATCCTTGAGTGCGCTTATACTCTTCTGCTCAAATTCAGGGATATTGATTTCTCTAAGGAAGACATCTTTTAGTGTTGCATAATCTATGCAAGTTTGATTTGGGTCAAACTTCTTGTACCCACTTTGTGTGAACGTCTGTAATGTAGTTGCAAATTGACTTTCCTTGCGCTCATAAGTTGTGATCCCTTTTGCACACCACAATATCTCACACATGTGTACATGTTCAACAACATATTCTATGCCCCTATACTCTGGAAGATGGAGAGACATCTCCATGTAAATATTCTAGGGTTGGTGTGGACCCTACCCACCTGATCCAGAACCTCATGTGTTACCTCTACCTCCAAAACCACCAGATCCACCAGATCTAGAACCACCTATACCCCCTGATCCTCCACTTGTAGCCGGAAGTGGACCAGAAGATGTAATTCCACGTGTCCCAAAAGTAGTACTGAACTCCGAACTCCTACAAAGATTCGTGGTGGTACTACTCCTAGAAGTGAGTCCAAAATTATGCACGCTAAAATTCTATGTTGGTGATGCACCTGAAAAGGTACCTCCAAACAACAATGAAGACATTTTCCTTGCCATAGTCATGTACTTACTATGTGACTTACTCCTGCTTCCCTACTACCCAAATTAGCTTACTAACTATTGGATGTACTAGATAATGGAAAACCAAGCGCAAGGGATAGGTTGCAGATAGATTCAGATGTGCACCCGCGGCCCATGTCATCTTTGCTTCATTGCGCGCTCCCATGTGAGGCCAAGGAGGGTTCCCTGTCATGCTTGCCCAAATGGGGGAGTTCTAGATGCTCTAGATCCACACCTTCTGCATGAGCTCGAATCCTTCATGATCCATCTCTCTCTCAATGCCATCCTCTCTACAATATCCTACTACTTTTCCATCTCCCTTTCACGTGCCTCATTACACTTAAGTTGCCTTTCTTCTCTCTACCTTTCTGCCACTAGGTCCGCCATATTTCACCAAACCTACTCCTGCCCCTACGCGTGGTGGGGTTTAGCTAGCCATCGATTTTTCTTCCAAGTTCAGGGTCACCATCAAGATATTGATCACCAAAGTGGAATGCCTTGTAAGTTCCTCTGGGATAACATAAAAATTGGAACTCAAATACCTTGAAGAAAGAATAAGTGGAAATTGAGAACTCCGCATATAGTGTTCAAAACACCACGTAACCAAGTATCTACAACACGTGTCCAAATCGATTAGCATCATATAGGGCCCGAAATTATTCATGCGTCTAGACAAGTTTTGATACCTCCAACTCCATTTAGATGCATGTTGAACCAACCACTCGTATAATTCTATCGGAAAAATAACAAAGAAACTCTCGTACAAACAATTATACGTGATTCTTTTCCACCCACGTGCATGCATCAAACTCGAGATCCAGTGTTGAACCTCTATGTGTAATCTTCTTCTATATTTTTATCCATTCCTCAACACTTTCTAGGGTTAACCGATATGTCTTCATCACGAACCATCCCGAAACAATCTCAAAAGAGGTCTTGGAAATGAAACTAATGATGCACCCTAGAATGTACCACGAACAACCTGGTGTGCACTAAAGCACATCACTCGCACTTGAGCGAGCGCCACCCGCGTGTAAAGGTACCAATCCCCTCTTTAGAGTTGTTTGTGCAGGATGTCAACGTGTTAAAGATAAAACATACATCCAAACCCTAACTAACCATAAACATTCCATAGAGCATATTCCAGATCTAGATCTTAAAGAATCATGAATTAAACAATAATCATAATGAAATCAACCATACAAGAACCAATTACAATCATGTTTAACACCTTTATCTAGCCAATACACTCCATTATATTAAACACAAAAATATGAAATATTCTTACAATAAATAGTATCATAAGTTTATGCGCACATCAGATCTAACAACATAACTCTACAATAGCTCATACACAGATCTCTCTCTAACTACACAGACTAATACATACTTATAGGGGTGGGGACTTTCCCTTCACCACTTACGCACCTCCCAAAATAGGTCACATGCTAAAAATAGCCATGTGCCTTTACAATAATATGCACACATGTAAGTGCGCTAATAATAGATCTCCTACAGTTAACTGGTAGTAGTAATCCTATTATTATCCCGAACTCATGAATGGCGCTTAGTAGACGCTCATCCTCAAAATATCATTTGCGTGTCACGCAAGTCTCCATCTCATTGTGTGCTCCGCATGCTATCTCCAAAAATAGCTTGTAACTATGAAAATAAGCTAAGTCTCAAATTAGCTTGTCTGGCGCATGTTTCCTTCCATATCCATTCATGCCTTCAAATGCGTGTTGTTCCTATGCACAAATCTTCTATGAGCACTCTCCTTAGTGTCATATTCCGTCACGCTCAACAATTACTGCTAAAACATTACATCATTCAAAGGACCCCTATGGGTCATCAAACATGGAAAGGTCTAGGATTCTAGAGTCTTCTTCTCTCCCCTATGCCAGTGAAGATTTGTGGTACCTTTGTTTCTAAAAGCATATGGAAAACTTGGGAATTTCTTAGACCTAATCACATCTGGGTTGGGGATAGATTTAGATCGGTTCTCTTAATCAACTTTCTCTCTCTCTCTCTCTCTCTCTCTCTCTCTCTCTCTCTTCTATGGTGGTCTCCCATTCTCAATTTTCATAATGTCCCATTTGTTATGGTTCCTTGGATTAAAAGTCTTTGTATTTTTAAAAGGTGATTTAAGTCATTGGTGAGATATTTTGTAAGGCTTCTTGGGCATGATTGTCATGGGATATACTTAAAGTTAAATTTTAGCTCAAAATGAGGATGTTTGAGTCCATCTTTGAAATTGAGAACTCCATATCCGATAATTGTGTGCACAAAATTTGGGTATTATCTGTTGTGCCTTGGTGGAGAGATTGGAATTGGCTAACAACTACCCCCTTTTCGATACAAACCCCATATTGGCTACCATATTATTGCTCCTAAAACTTTTCTAGGTGACTTTGTAAATCATCGTTGGAACCTCAAGTCAAGAGATGTGATTTAGGCCAAAAGGTTTGATAATATATGGAAAGTGATAATTGAACCCAAAATTCTCATCCTTTATGGTGTCTTATCTATCAAGGCCTCCTAGTTGGAGACATGCTCAAGTATATGGGGATTTAAAACCCTACTTATCCCTCTTACAAATAACTGGAGTCTATCAAATACCTCTTTTGGTTCTACCCGCATGCCCTATATTCCTGGAAGTGGATCGCCTTTTCCAACCTTTCATCCCTAATTATCTTACTTGGAAAATGGTTCTCCTAGTGGATTCGGCCACGCTTCCTACAAAATTGAACATTTATTGGCAATTTTTTAGATTAGATATTCTATTTCATATTTGGAAAGATATAAATTTTTCTTTTTTAACAATGTTTCTATGGAAAGATACTATTTAGTGACTAATAAAATTACTGCATGATCTTCAATTTGATGCTCCAGATATAGATCCAAGCAGGAAAATTCCTCCTGAGGTAAAACATATGTAATCTTTACTTTCACATTGGGGGAACACCCCATGCGCCATCACTCAAGTACATCCGGACTCACTACGCCACCACTTCCCTTAGGGATGTGGTTACGTATTTTATAGACATTACTCTAGTAGTAATTAGAGATCCTCTCCCCAACACTACCACTCTCTTACTAGATATCGACTCCCTTTTCTTGTTCGGAGTGGAAAATTATTTGACCATCTTGATGTCGATGGTAGTAGTAGTAGTGGGTGGTGTAGACACAAAAGCACACACTTGCGTACATTTCTAAGTATTAATCACATACTTGCATTCATATGATTCTCGAGTGAGAAAAATACAAATTGACCATTGTCTTTGACCATTTCGTTTTCTTTCGTTTTCCTTCTTATCCTTACACACGTCACTACCCAAATATGAATTTTATTACTCCCCCTTTTATGAGTCTGGACACCAACGTCCAACCCCAAGATGCCCATGCCTAGGCACTCACGTCCCTCTAGGGTGCCCTTAACCTCTTTGTATCTTACTTGCCACTTTTGGGCCTCTTCTAGCCGTTGGGCATATTGTTTTCTTATTGGTCGGCATTTTAGTGGTTAATTACAAAATTCAAACAAGGGAATCATATAAATACAATGTTATGTGATCAAATTAAAGGACCAATCTCTAAAATCTACTACCATCACCTAAGGTTGCATCCAAAGGCATTATAAGAGCATAAAAATCCATCTAACTTCACTCAAGGGATAAGGGACTACTAATTATTTATACACACATAAGATGAGAAGTTTTTTTGTTCCATCCACACATCTATTTACATTAGTACATCTAACTATCGCTCACTATCAAGTGCATTGTGCACAAGAGCTTCCTAGGGCACGATTTCTACACACACTCACTAGAACTACATGGAGCTTGAAATATAGTGCAACACCCAGATCATAAGTTCACTTAGTCGAGTGACCGTCGTCAGTCTGAATCCCCATTTACATATTTTATTTTTAGGATTTGATGTGTTTTGGGGTTTTACAGATATCTATTTCATTGTAGGTTACATGTGACATATGTGAACTTTGTATGACACAAATGTAATCAAAGGTGAAGATCAACAAAATCTAACAACCCTACAAAAACTAATTTTTGAGGGTTTGTGCGGACCCGGCACCTAGTTAGGGTCTCTGGTGCCTAGGCACCCCAAGTACTAGTCCGAGCACCTTGGCCCGGCCCGATCTAGCTCTCCTCCAATTTTTGGGTTTGGTTGCGACACTATGTGTTCCAGTTCAATAATTTTCCATCTTCACATACCTCCATTTATTGTAATCAACTAAGTCTTTTCTCCTCTTTTTTTCACTTAGGGTTTTAAATTATCTTGCTTATTGCTTGTGTCACATTCTACTTCATTTCTATATTATTACATGTGACTCTAAATATCCTATTAGGGTTTTACAATAAGTTAATTTTTTTGCTAAATCATTTTGGTGAACCCAATTATTTAGACCAACCTTGCTATCATTTTATTATGGCAAAATATTATCATCCCCCTTCATTGAAACCCATCTTTGTGATCTTCATGACATATTGCTAAACATCCACTTGATCTAGATATGCTTTTATTTGTTGCTAATAGGAAGCCAAATAATTTTGGTGAGCTTATGAGAACTACTTCTTGCCACCTCCTCTCTTCCTATTGCAACTTAACCTCCTCCTTATACCATTCCACCGATCTCCACTATGCCTATCTCCATTCCTACTCCTACAAATCATATCACTCCACCTCTCACTTTATATAAATGATAAGTTTCTTCTTCTGGCACTCAAGATCTAGCTTCTCTTTATCAATATCTTCAAGTTCAAATCTGCCAACTTCAGCAAGCTACTTCTCGTGCCTCTCCATCTCTTGATTCCACTTTTCTTCTTCATACTCCTTTCACACCCGTCATTTCCACATATGCACTCCCTCCAAACTTCATAGTTCCTAAGCTCCCAATTTTCAATGGTCATGGTGACCCTCAAGAGCATCTTCAAGCATTTCATGTGGCATGTCTAGATTATGCAGATGATCATACCTTATTAGCAAATATCTTTCCTCAAAGTCTCCAAGACTATGTTATGCATTGGTTCTATGATCTACCTGTTCATTCAATAACATCTTTTACGCATTGAGCCTGATTTTTTGGTCACTTCTCAATCAATATAGAATCAAAATATCATATGCTCAAATGCACAAATCAAACAATGACCTAATGAGCACTTAGCAGATTATGCCTTACATTATAAGAACAACCTAGCTAGGATGACTAATGTGCTTGCTAACTTAGAATTACAATATCTATTTGTTCATTCTCTTATCTCTGTTATAGGAGAGTGTCATATTTTAGACCTCTCCTCCATTTGATCATTTTTATCATGCTCTTAAATTATGCAAAAGAAAGCTTCTTACTATGGGAAAACTTAAGTATCAGATCAATCTACCTCATCTTCTAATAAGTTTCCAAGAAAAGCTCCTTTCAAGCCATCCACTAAGGAAAATGAAGCAAAGGTTACTATTAATGTTGTGTCTACTCTTGAGAAGCTTCAATGGTAATTGCCTAAGCATACATTTACTAAATTGAATTGTGCTCTACATATTCTATTGCCATAACTCATTGAGAGAAATCTTATTACGCTTCCTCCTCCTCTTACTCTGGATCCATCTCGCCCTAAGGGCCGCAACTCTAAAAAAAAATTAGATGCGACTATCACCAATGTGTTGGACATTATACTGATCACTGTTTCAAATTGAGACATCTTATTCAAGATATCATTAACAACAATCAAATTGAGCTTCCTGAATCTTCGACATCTACGCTAATCAATGAAAATAAAAAGCTTAACATCTTCAATAATCCTCTACTAAATCATGAGAAGTGAACTACAAAATCTTTAGATGATCATGTAAAGGCCTCCTCCATCGTCTGGGGCCTCTTGATTTTATTATTTCTCATGTTGATTCATCTCCACCTTTCATTGTATTTTATGATCATGATTATCATGCTATATTTTCCTTTGATCATTTGTACGTTCTTACTTCTATTAATAAAATCATAGTTGATCCATTGTTTCATGTAAGTGCATACTCTATTGCACTTCTTGTCTCTATTGGCTATCCGCTCACAAATTTCATATCCATTTCCTGGATCTTATGGCTATATCAAGCTTTGAGTCACATTCGGTCCTCTTACCATGCTTTTTCCTTTCCTCAGGCACATAGCATCAAAATTAGCACTGGATCTTATGGCTATCTCCACTAGATTTTCCAACTAGAACTCATTCAAATTCACTCATGTTGTGCATGCCTTATACCACATGCAAGGCTTATTAGAAATATAACCAAAATCTCAAATTTCAATATTTTTTCCATTGGATTTTTGTTACTTTATGACAAGTTTCTTTATAGGTTTTCACTTCTTTCCCCACTATATTTAGTAAAATTATGTGAGCTTCAAGATGAGTCAAAAGACATGTTGTATTATCATGTTATAACCAAATAATCTGACTAAACATTAAAGTAATCAAAATTCTAGGAAACAGTAAATAATCTACAAAATCTTACCAATCATTCTCATTGGTGATATGGCCCAACTACTCCCATCAAAAATATACAATGTATGTTAGAAAATATCATGGTTTAATTTTTTGGATCTTTATAAGTTCTCTCATTTTGGGAACCCCCGTCTCCTAGTCATTGAAATGAGTCTCTACATTTCGTATATTGAGCATACATTACATGAAAGAGACTTGTGTTGGGTCGCTACCTTGACGAAATATTATAAACAAGCTTGTTTATAATCTTTCATCAAGGTAGCAACCCAACACGTATCTTTTCTCAATACGAAAAGTTGAGGCTCTATTTATAAACAAGTTTGTTTATATTTTTTCATCGTCAAGGTAAAGTGACCCAACATAGGTCTCTTTCCTATAACTCCTACTCAATAGACAAAGTATAGAAGATCATTTCAATAATTGGGATACCCTCACATATCGATCTTATAATTTACTTGTGGAAGATGAAATTGTTCATTTTCTTTGCTCCTCATATATGTTCGTAGCAAATAGGTTAGTGGACCACCACAAGGAGGAAATGTGAAAGTCATTGAATGTTCCTATGGTAAGGTGTAATGTGGAAAGTACACGACACATGCATTTATCATAACTTGATGATGATCAAATTCAATTAAAAATTATTCCTTTTTAGTGGAAACAAGTTATGCTTATTACCAACATTTAAGTCAAATTTGGTTGTGTTAATGGTGAAATTGTCTCTATAATCTATAAATTATGGTGAAAAATCCCTATAACTACTTGGTTTTATGGTTATCAAGTATGAAAATTATGTCATACCTTCCTAGAATATCCTCTTGACCCTCAATATGTCATACTCTATGATTAGTAGAGGATGCCACAATCCCAAATGTCTAAAAGCTTATTAAGGATACCCTATAATGATAACACAAACTATTTGGTCAATTAGATGATTTTACGTTTCATCTCAAATGGGAGAGAACATCCTCTTCTTTGTAAGTATGAATAGGGTCCAAGTGATAATTCAATACACAATGAATAAACTCAATGGATACACTTATGAGTTAAGTGAACTCATGTTAGCTTCCTCAAACAATGTTGGTTGGTTGGCTTGGTCCGCGATGATAAAGCAAAATCCCAATACATCATTATCCTTACGCTATTAGGGGTGACACCACAATGTAAGTGGCACTCTTACTAGCAAAATAGTTGATTTCTTGTGGATAAATATGTTTTCTTACTTATCCTTCATATCTCCTCCTTTGTGACTTCAAAAAATATTTTTGAAAAATCTTATAAAATTTCCTCCCTTACCCAAATCAAATATACCTCTTCAATACATATTGGAATCGATTATGCAACTAAAAATTCTCATTCACTCATTAAAAAAACATCAATGAAAATTTATATTGGTCGTCTTCTATTAGAATTGGTCATCCACCATCATCATTAACTTGATTTGAGATAAGGAGAGAATTTGGGTTGAAATTATATATCAACTAATACAATTGGTTAGAATAAATTATGATTGTGAATTATATCTCAAGTCCAAGTATGATTGGAAGAAAGTATAGCAAAAAATTGTAAGAAAGTTTGTATGTGTACGTACATCATGAGCTAGCGGTGGGGCCAAGTGCCTAAATGTGCAATCCAAACGTAATAGAAAAAAACATTATAAATAAAAAAATTACTATATCAAAACATTCCATTGGAATAAATATTTACTGAGTGTGACATCACCACATGTTGGTGGGTGGGTAGGGGCAAGGCAACTTTGACTTGACATATCAAGTGCAAAATAGTTGCTAGATAACTCACTCCATTAAACCCCCTTTGATACATAAATTATGTTTTCTTGGATACAATATTTCCCATTGTCCACAAAAAACACACAATATTATAATGATTCGCCCCTTTGTGAATAATTTAAAAGTCACTTTTGCATATTTGAGAATAAGTTTACTAGAGGAAATCGAGGTAACCCCTAGGTGATGTGCAATGAACCCACACCACACACCACATTGAAATTTGAATCTCTACGACATAAACCACATGAAACGGTGGCCAAATAAGACTTATCCAACCCCTTTGATCAAACATTAAAAGGGAAATTATGCATGTGGTTTAGACTAAAACATGAAATATCATATAAACATTTCAATTTCCAAGCCCTTTTTCTTGCTTAATCACACTTGGGGATGTTAACATACACACATTTTGTATGAGAATAAAAAGAAAGTACTCATATATTGTTATCTCGTTTGGTGTGCATCAAATCATTTGTTACATCTAGAAAAGTGAAGTTTGAAGTTATTTATAATTATCACATAAAAACACAAACAAAAGTCATGAAAATCTCTAATTTTAGTCACGGGTTCTAGAAAAGAGTTACAACTATTATTGGTTCAATTGAAACACAAATACACAACAAACATACATAACTTTAAAATTCAATTGCAAAGATAAAACACAAATGGATAAAGATGAAAAGGGGTGATAACACCAAAACCATTAAACAAGATAACATGCCGCGCTTCAGGAGGAGGATATTTCCAATAGTAAAAGGGGTTATCTATATATTTTTAATATAATGGGTAGTTATATAAAGGGTGATATTTTAAAATAAAATTAAAACATGTAATCCACATAATAAATGATATATAAATGTTTAAATAGAGAAAAAAAGAACTTATACATGGAGGGATAGAGTTTGAAACCCAAAACATGAAGAATAATAAAGTACATATTCCATTTGACATGAAGAGGTTTATTTTACAAATATTTTGAGATTGCACAACATTAACACAAGAAAAATGATGAATTTCCTGTACATAAACTATCCACAAATAAAAACAACTAATTCCTACCAAAACAAGAAATATTGAAATAACAAGTGATATGTGATAGAGTACAATGAGCTCTGCACTGAAAGATGGTGAGAGAGACAAGATGGTTAAAGATACAATCTCTACAATTTCCTCTATTCTCTATTAATTAGTTGTGTTTTAACTAAACAAATATTTGTGGTTTGGATTCCTTCTCACTTTCGATTCCCATGACCTTTCTATGGCAATCGAATGTATTTTTGGAAACACTAGGGTTGAGAGACAACTTGTACTTAAGAAGTAGTGACACAAACTTGTAATGAATGTCACAAGTGTTGCACAATATCTTGGGCCCCAATGAACTGGTTCAATATGACATTTTTCACTAAGTAATGACTACACCACCAGTTCCCAACAATCCATCCTCACTCCTTGCCATTTTTTTCTTCATCATTTTAACCAACAACAACCTTAAGCTTGTTGACACTTCCGCCTTTTTTACGAGCGAGGAAAATGTTCATGAATACGGTGGACCTGAAAAACAAGGATTTTTAGTTTTTTTATTAAGGGTAAATAGTTTTGAAGGGACTATACCCTGTATACAAGAGGGCTCAAAAGCCAGATAACAAAAGAGGAAGAAACAACCCAAAAAAGAGCAAAACAACCAACATCAGAGGGCTCAACAGCCAGATAATACAACATAGCAATAGAAAAGGATCAAAACGTACAGTGATCCGAAAAATAGCAGAAGAGACAAAAAAACTAACAAGAGATATCCATCACAGAATATCCTAGCCAAAAATATCAAAATGAAGTCAACAACACCTTGCGACGATGAAACAACAATACAGCTCCATAACTCTGCATCACTTGATAGCCCAGTCGATCTTGGCTTTGATCGTTTGAAGCGAGACAAAGAATGCAATGGCGGTGGCCTGGGAAGGGTCTTTCAAATCCTCCCGAGCAATTTCCTATCTCTTTTCTCCTTGGGGCCCCAAATGTCCTCGGTAATCCCGTTCGAACATGTTGCTAACTTTTAAGGGAAAATAGATACATCATTATGGATTTTTGTATTTCCAAGTCTGTCGTCCAAAGATTGAAGCTTATTGAAAACTTCAGCAGATGGGACATCCTCCTCATCATCATTTTGTATTTTCCCTTTTCCCTTAGCTTTTTCCATGTTTCGATGACACTCTTAAGCTCTTGAATTTCTGTTCCATCATGCCCATCCCGACCAACAAATCCTCCTCCTTAGGCTCCTCCACCTACTGGATCGATGTGAAACAGACTCTCGGCAAGCTCCGTGTTTGGCTTCTAAGGACCCTCCGAGAAGTAGGGACCTTAGTTTTCATACCCTTCCTTTTCTTGCTGAAGAGCGGTGTCAAGCTTCCTTTCTAAAGCGGGGGAATGGAGGAAGTGGGGCGGGGGGGGAAGGAGGGAGAGGGAGGAACGTAGAATCAAGCGGGGACATTTTGATGGCGGTGAATAAGTAGTATTAACCCTTGATGGAGTGGAACTACCCTAGTATGATTTTGCACTTCCAGAATTTCTCCAACGTGAGTTTATCAAGTAATGAGGGAAGCTGATGATTATGTTTCTACGGAAGTGATTAAGAAAGATCAAATTTTTTTGAGGAATAGTGACAAATCTCCCCTCAAGAGTTACATACCTCACAACCATCCTAGCGATCTCAGCAAAAGGCTCGGGAACCGAAGCTAACTTGATGCCGGCTGTCACAAATTCTATTGTTCCCCATCATCCAGGAATTTCTTTGCCTCCACCTCTCTGTCCACCCTCTTGTTGAAGAATTTGGTGCCGTCAAGACTGAGCCCGATGATTTGAGCGATAAGCTCCTCCGTTATCTCAACCTCAATGTTGTTGTATTTAACCACGTGATTCTTCCATCCCTGTGCAAATTTAATAGAGATATCCTGATCAAAACCTTGGATTATTTCAATAAAGTTTGCAAGACCCCCACGAAGATAGTTCCAAAGCCACCGTATCCTCTTTCCACGGATTATGGGTGGGCTCTGTCTTGCAAGGCGGACCCCCATTTTCCAGTGATTCGCCACAACGGTAAAATTTTTAAAGATGTGCATATCATCCTTATCTTTGTTTTTGAATCCCTCCTAATCGATGAAAGGATGAAATTATTAGACCTTACATTGTAATTATCGGCCCGCTCCTTGCGTCCTCCCTATTTAATGATGTCTCGTCCGGATCACACAAATCTTAGATGATGTCATCATTATGTATTTAAAGAATCGCTCCTTAAGCATCAACATTACACCATTAGTGATTACTTTCCAAGTCATGTAAATCATTGATGATGTCTTTATTAACTGAGTGGGAAGAATATCCCCTTTTAGCCAAGTTTGAAAAATATTGTTAACCCCAAAGTTTGCCAAACCATCTGCATGACCCTATTGCCTTCACGATAGGTGTGATTGATTTCAAAAGTTAATTAATAAGGATTTTTAGTTACTTTACAATAAAAAAAGGGAAATGAAATCAATGAGCGGGATTTAGAGAGAATTTAAAATTTGACTGTGAAATTTATTACCGCCATTGTCATCATTGAAATCGGAAGAGTCTACCCTTTACTCAATATGCACTGTCAATGCCGGTCAACACATCATGACCGTCTATTGTGAAATGGACGATCATGATACGTTGACCAACATTGACCGGGTGCATATTGAGTGGATATTAGCCGTGGCGGGTATTGAAATGATAACACTATTTTTCGATGTGGGGTAGTACTTTCTCCATCGGTGCAGTAGACCTAACAAGGTCGCTGGAAAAAAGGTACACAAGCTGAGGAATTCTCGTTAACGGAGTTTGGGAAATGGTAGACCAATAAGAGTCAATTGGACCACGCTAGCAGTCAACCTTGAATGTCTTGGGAAGATATGCTCAACGAATAAACCGCAGGAGGGACCCTCTGTATATAATTTTTTTATAGTGTTTCTTTGAAGAGATCTTGAACATTCAATATACGATGCAACTTTGATTACATCTGGAACTAACAAATAATAATAATTACTATTTTCCATACCATACAAAAGTACCACAATATTATCTGTTTTCTTACATTTCATGTTTATTTCAAGAATAGTCACTTATTATGATTCGCTTCAAAATGACAATAACAAGATTTCTTGATTTGATATAGGCGGATGTTATTAGTTAAGTGGATTTAAATTCCTCATATATCATTAATAAAAAGATATAAATAATCTAATTAAAGAAAAATTAATTAATCTCTTTTTAAAATAATTGAATTAATAAAATATAAGGAAACTATTTTTAGTTACAATTGCATATCTTTAAAATATGAATAGTATATATATATATATAGATATATAACTATAGGGTGCATTTTCCTCCAAAATCATTAACATGATTTGAATGTATACTTTATTTTGAACGAACTTTTGAGTAATCCATTCCAATTAGTGGACAATTTTGACCCTATGTGACATAAAACTTTAAATGAAGAGTAAGGAACAAATTGTAAATATTCCTAAAATATCTAAAATGATCTGTTACATCATCTATATACATGATTTTTTATTTAGATTTGAGGCATTTGTATACGAATTTGACATGGAAGAAAAAAAAATACAAAAGGAAAATCAATTAGGTATTTGAATCATATTTGAAAGAAATATTGTATGTGTGGGAAATAAAGTTCTAATTCGTCTGTTCATGACAGGAACCATATCCGATTTCAGATCTCGGTCCAAAAAACAGGTCGAGTGGTTGTCATTATCTCCTTTAAAAGCCACGTTTGGAGGAAATATAATGAGAAAATACAGAGGTTGGAAGAACAAAACTGACTAAAATGTTATATTGAATGAAACACCCCGCTGAAAAAATCAGCAGCTCGGCAAGAATCAAAATGCCCGCAGGCTCCATGTGAAAGTCATCTGCCATGTAATAATTGATTCCATAATTAACAATTTCATCTCGCATAATCATTACAAAAGTTGCAAGTCGAACTGCTGCAACTCTTCGTCAAAATAGACACGGTCTGTCATGATTCTACACATCCATTTTACCTGCGTCTTTACAGAAGAACTTAGCCTAGGTAGTTTTCATTGGGTAAAGTAGCGGGGAAGATCTACATGAGCATGAGCATAAGTAGGCAGGGAGACCTCTATTACACCACTCTTATATGAAGCCGATTCCATGAAATATAAGTATTACAATATAGTTGTTGCTTTACGAATGAATTTTTCAGAGTGTCTCTTTATTTCTCCATCACAACTTACAACTATGTTTGACATATGAAATATTTAAAACTTAAAATATTTAAGATATTTTATTAGAGAAAAAAAAAAAAGAAAGATGGGGGAAAATATTCTCGTAATTATAATAACTTCGACTATATCTGTTTCAAAAATGTGTAAAAGTTCACACTAATATGTATCAAATAAATATATAAATATGATTCAATATTTTCCACTACCATCAACACCTTAATGTAATGAATAAGATAACTTACCATTTGATTATGCCTTTTTATTTTGAAATTAAATTTGTAACTAAAAGTAAATATAAATTAATTAAGCTATGGTATTGTGTTTTTCAATGTATATATTGCTTTGTTAAATACTTTTTTAGCTCATCTCATATTTATTTTTCAAATATCTTGTTGTAGGGGTCATCAAATTTTCATGTTCCCCTTTTTTAGTATCATATAAAATATGCTCCTCCCCTCTTCTTGCTAGTGTCTTGTTATTGGCTTCAATATTTTATTGCCTACTAAATATGATGGAGATGAGTATTGATGACAAAAAATTGTACTAATGTAATTTGATTTTTATATAAATGATTTTGATATATCTTTTACCAATGCAAAATGTATGATATCATAAAGACAATGTAAATTTTGACTTTTATGGATAGCAAAAATAATTTATATAGTTCAAGTTCATATGAGTAGCTCTATTGTTCCTAAATGCGAGAAGATGCATTTGAATAGCTCCAATAGTCATTATATTTATCAACAATATAACTAGCAATCGTACGTGAAATGTACAATGGGAGCCGCCAAAAGCGATCTCTTGAAGGAATCAAATTGGAGGGGAGAAATAATGGGAGAGGAAGAGGGGTGAAAGGAAAGAGTTTGAGGGTGGAGAAGTGCGAGGGAGGGTTAGGGAAAAGGGATGGAAAAACAAGGTGAAAATCAACCCTGCAACAACCACATAACTTTTTTATCAATCATTTGTAGGAGAAAAGAGTCATTGTGTAAGATGTTGCAAAAAAAAATTATAAGACATTTGTTAATAGTAGGAGTGGTAGGAAAATATTGTGCTGAAATGAAATTTTGTTTGTAGTTTCATCCCTTCCATTTATTGGGCCAAAATGCTTGCTTTGTGTAGGAATTTGTAGACCCCATTTTTAGTTTAGAGATCTAGTAAATGCAAGAAGCAAAAGACGTAAAAAACATCAATAAAGGGAAGGGAAAGATAACGAATCTAAGACCGTGCGCTCCAAATTATATAAAGGGAAGGGCAAGTAGTTGATTTGAACACCATATGTAAAGGACATATGGACACAAATCATATGGTTTAAGTTCTTCAAAGAATAGGATTTGACGGTTTATTCCTACCCATTCGTGCCCAGTCACCATTGGATCTTTCACAATGCAATCTCCACACTTGTATTCCTAAAACAAAAACACAATATTTTCAACACAATTTGGAAAATTCCATGGTCTCCCTCTATTGGTAACTACAACCACATGGTTTCTCCTTGACATCACTTTTTATAGCCAAAACCTATTTCAAAAGGACATCTTCACGACCGTGGATGGTTCCTCTACAAGGCGAAAATGATCACCATTGAATAAGTATATAGCATTGTAAGAGCATAATAATTTTGAAACCACTGGGTCATGCGGTGTAATATACGCAGTCCTTGTTGTGTCCTATGTGAGGGATATACAAGGATGGCATGCAATTTTTGTAATGCAAGACAATGCTAACGTCAACAATTAACTAAGAAAACCTCATGCCAACAATGGGAGCTAGGACACCCTTGCGCACGAGTATTATTTTGTCATGCAATAGTTTTTTGAAACCCTAGGCAATGCCCAGATTATGAGAATCCCCAACCATGTTACATTGAAAAAATCCTCCCTCATACCCGAAAATACCTTGACCAGAGCATATAAATCAAGTGTGTCATTGACATGAGCTTGGAAACAATAACGTGCTTCGAAGCAATGTGAAAAAGTGAATTTTTTTAGTGTAAATCAATGTATTATATTTTGATATATGTGAGGGAATTTTCAAATCTGGTGGTCCCCTTACAAACAATTATCGTGAGACTTTCAACCAATATTTCCACAAGAAAAAGAGGTAAAAAATATTTTGTGGGCAATATTGGTTGAAAGTATGAAGCTTAATCAAAGAGAGTATGAAGCTTAAGAATAAAGTTGCACCATGTCTTCTTCAACTATATGAAGGGGTCCTTTAGTCTGGGTTGTTACCTTGTTTGTTTGGGAGAAACGAAGCAACGACGCCTCACAAAGAATCCCCCATTAAAACAAAATTTTCTCCTTGGATGAATGGTTGTCGAAAATACTACAATGAAATGCACATGAAATGTGTGATGGAACCGTGGAAAGGGATATGTTAGTGAAGTTAAATCGGAGAGGAGCGGAGTATTGAGGGAGGAGGGGAATTAAAAAGGTGTTGGAGGAAAGAGAATTTCGGGGAGGGGAAAACATATTAAAAAATCCAAGGGAATTGTCGATTTTGTGCTCCATTTCCTCTTTGTCTCACTCCCACTATTCATAGTAAAATTTGATGGCCACCTATGCCTATCAAACAATTTATGGGTAGATCATTTTCCAATGTTACCATTTAAAAATACAATACAATGTTATTTATATTTAATTATTTCAAAGTATATACACACACACACACACTAATATAATATCTATATAAATCTATATGAAAAATGATGGTCACATTTTAAATATACAAGTCGCGTATGACAATTATCTCAAATATTGGTAAGTATTTAATGGCTTAAATCGTAAACGAACATTTAAACTAACATCAAATCTAATGTTTAATGTCACATGTGATGGTTATTTCAAATATTTACAAGTATTTTACAACTAAAATCACAAAATACGTCTAAACAAATGTCAAATTTAACCCATGATGTGCGACACTACTCACTCATAACTATTAACAAGGACATTGTTCATAATCTTTACTTTCACAAATATGATTATTCATATGCATTGTGGACGTTCCAAAAAGCCCGACACATGAAAGCCAAAATTTGTGGAGGCGGGTTGTTAGCATGATGACAAACCAACCTCAAGTTCCAAATGGTAACGCCTTTGGGAAAAAGTATGACACATGATATAATGTATTGATTTAAACGAAAAAATTAATAATTATAACTATAACCATAATTACAATATATTTTAAGATACTACACGAGTTAATGACTTAGGGCACACTTGTTGGCGCGATATTGCAATGCGATCCCTCCCAACCGGTTGTGTAAATGCAAGGGTAACTAGTCCCCAGGCTTCGGGGATTAGAATATGGGTGGGTGGCCAATGAGCACTCAATCCCCACCATATTTACAATATATTAAAAATACTAACACACAAATATACACCAAGGTAATTAATTAATTTTGTTCCAAAATTAGGTATCACACTGATTTTTTTAGTGTGATAACATAACAATTATGAAAAGTTGTAGTCATGTATAAGCCTAAAATCGACATTTTCATACAAAACATGTCTCCTTTAAATTTTTTTGTGGTCCCTAATTTTACAAAGAAGCATTTTCGAAGCTATGCTTTTTGATAATATTGCTAGAATCTCATAAGTTTGGTTAGAGTTAACACATAACATAATCGGTTAATATCCTTTTGTATTTCATTCGAACTCATTTGCAAATATATAAGTGACATTGTTCCTAAAATTTAGGAAACAACTCACTAACAATACACGAGTTGTTTTAACAACTCGTTTAATATGAATACTATAAAACTTTAACATAACTCACATATATGAAATGTGATCACTAATTAATTAACTCATAACATCCCCCTTAGTGTGAACATGGGGAAAAGGTCCATATTACACTACACTTGATTTCATGATCATGTGACTTTTACTTTGAATATCACAAACCTCAAGTTGGTTTTCCAATGGCTAACCAAAAATCAAGAGTAAGGTGGTTTTCCATTGGCTGACCACAAACCACAAAGGGGTGAAGGTTTTCAAATGGTTTACCTACAACCATATTGCGATGTGCCAATGCATACTTTGGCCCTCATCACAACCGCTCTTCAAGAGATTATACATCCAAATCCATCATAGTGCAAAAATATCATTCCACACATATAAATTGAAGCATTGTGTCATCCCCCCCATAATGTGAAGTTTCCATAACACATTATTATGAAAAAATCACACTTTGAAATAAACACACACACTCACACATGTCTCCATAGCAAAAATGGCCCCTTTGTTGACGTTGACGAGAGGATGCTAATTTTCCTCCATCCTCCTGCCCTCCATCCTCCAAAGTGTAATGTTGTTAACTCAATAAATGTTTTTTAGAATCAATGGTTTCCAAATGTCGATTCCAAAAATGGGTCCGTAAGGTAATTTTTTTATTACAAATATTGGACTTGAATCTTGAAAAAATGAATTGAAAATTGTTTAAGTCTTTTGACGACAAATAATAATTTCGACATGACAAATGATGATGAATCAAAATTTTAACATAGACATTTGACATGTACATAATTTTAATAATAACAATAACTTATACAATTTGATTTGACTCTACTCCAGGACAATAGACAAAGATAACTTAAAACAAATTATATTGAAATAATAAATATGATCTTATTAAAACAAGACTAATAATATTTAGCATGGAAAGAAAATGCATCAAATTGAGTATCGACTATTACTCTTGACAAGAGTATAAACAAAATTGACTCTCTTTACTTTAATGTAGACCTAGGGAGGATGATTCTAAGAAAAAAATATATATATAATGAATATCAACAAGATGTAGACATATTAAAATACACAAACAAGATATTGACACGATGCATAATAAAAACTTATAGAAAAATTTAATAGCTTTAAGCTTTATGATTTATTTTAAGAACCTCTTAGATTGATAACCCACGAGATGTGGAAAAAATTTACGAGAACAAACAAGTCAGCTCTAGCCAAAATATTCATAGTGGTAGTGATCCAAACATAATATATTCCAATGAAATCCCATATCATACTACCTTCGATCTCATTCACATGATCTCATAATAGGAAAACAAGGTCATTGTGATGAGCCAAAAAGGACATAATAACAACATATGTAAATATGAAAACATATCGCATGGGAATGGATATCTAGAGATTAATACGGATCGATCCATAGATTCATCGATGTCAAGCTAGCTGGAGAAACTCAAAATTCATATGACGAGTGTCCAAGTTTAACCTTGGGTAAGTGCAAAAAAGTTGGTGGATCAAAAAGTGAACATAAAAACCCAAAATTTACATACGAGATCACGGTTTTAAACCGCGATCGAAACTATTTTTTATAGGTTTGGTGATTTCCAAACCTAAAACCACAATCACGGTTAAAAACATACCCTTGACCCCTCATTTCCCCCATTTTCCCCTGCGAACCACGATTTCTCCTCGACTGTTGGCACTCGAGCTTTGAATACCCCCTGTAAATTGCTCTTTGGACTTCTGGATCATGAAATTTTCAACAATGCCGCCAAGATCGAAGAGGTAAGCCCTCGATTTTGATCAAATTTCTTGCATTTTAGGTTATTTTTGTGATTTTCATGGGTTTTTCAATTTTTGTTTATGTATACATTTTTTTTGTTTTTTCAGTTGCTTGATAAGCTCATAATCCTATAAACCATCCAAATATTCCTCAAAACCCTCCAAACATTCCTCAAAACCCTCCTCCAAATGTAGATCCGCCTCTTGTGGCTCCTTCTGTCCCCATGGAACTAGTAGGAACACAAGCTGATATCGTTGGAAGAATATGAAAAAATAAAATTGCCATTGAGAACCTTATTTAGACAATAAGACAAAAGTATGCTAGAAATCCGTCTCGCATGACTTTAGCCAACATTCAGAAACATTGATTAGTGAAGTCGACTCTGTAACCAACCAAATAGATAGATGGAATACCTTTAGAGGTGATTTTAGGTGGTGGTATGCAGATAAATTATCCCATGTGGTCGTAAAAGACAAAAAAATTGTAAAATACCGCATTTGTGCATTATTTACTGACCCGAGAACCAATCTCTGCCCGTAACTACTTGCAAATGGTTCCCAATCCATTGGTGCCATGATGACTGAATCAAGAACAATTTTTGGGACCAATGGTGGATGGTTTTTGATTATCCACCATGCAACAACAATGAGGTTCCTCTCTATTTTTGAAGAAATTATATTGCGAGTTTGTGCTTAATGAGGTCCCAAATTATTGACTTTTATGAGTTTTATGGGTGAGGAGGTGGCTCTGCACAGAGTATACTTATGCACACGTTGGTCAACTAAGGATATCCCATGCCCTAAAACCCCACTACCTTTAGTTATCCCTCCTACAGTGAAGGAGGTTGTGGAGATTGACACACTACATGCATTAAGGGAGCTCACTGACACTCTGACCCAACATAGTGACCAGATTACATCTAGTGATGTTGGTGGAGGTGCTAGTTCTAGCACACCACACCATTGTGGATCATGTGGTGCCATATGCACTATGGTGAGACATCATTTTCTGATCACATGATTTCTTTTCTCTAGATGAGATGATGGTGGATGTTTTTGGAACTGGTGCAAATGATCTTGGTCTTTCACAGGTAAATGTCAAATAAATATTATATATATATACATATAGTTTAATTCATTTGAGATTTTAATATATATGTATTTGATTACGTCATGTATATATATATATATATATATATATATTTATAATATAATTTTAAACAAGAGCCGATGAAGGACACATCCGGCGTCGACATGCTAGCTACTGCAGATTGGGCGTGTTATAGATGTAAGTTTCAAGTTACTTACATTTCAAATTTCATTTGATTGCACTTTTATTATTATAATGTTTCACGTGTACATGTACATATTAATATGTTTATATTTTATATGCGGGGAGCCTGTGGGTCATCATCTTACAGGTGGGCACTTGAGGCTGCTTGACACCCCACATGTGAATTTTATGTAGGTTAGTTTCTCTTTTTACTTTGTTTCTAATTGTGGAAGTTCAGTTGTGTATCTACTCTTGTAGGAATTTTGGAGACTCGAGTAACATCGAAGCTTCCCTAGAAGATCATTAAACCTAGATTCCTTGGTTGGTTTCTATTAGCAAATTAATACATTGGTCTGTTATGTGTCGATTATGCTTTGGGTCTATTATGTGGTAGTCATGTAGATTAATATTGATATGTACATGTTTTTGTATAACTTATGATTGCCAGAGAGAATTCTCCCTATATGTAGGCTGCAGAGGATGTGTAGATATTGCCATAGCATCTGCAGATCCACTAACTCAGGTACAATTTTTCAAATTTGTTAAATTTTGGAGGAATTTTTTCTTATTACTTATCTACAATATCAAATTTTGTACATGAAATATTTAATTTGAACTATTTATTTATATGTAGCCTACCCCTCGTGAGTCTACCGTTGACCCTACAACACATCGATGAAAATTGATAGGGATCATGAGATTGTGGTAAGATTTCACATGCATTATAAATTCTAAGTTTCTAAATTTGAATGTATTTTAAAAATTTGGGTGTTAAAAACTTGTTGTTTATGAATGTGCAGGCTAGGTTACATGCCTACTTAGAGATGCCTAGGACCACACGGATGAAATACGTAGTGGCATCTCCCTCCACTACATCCATAGGTCATGGACATGCTTCTTCTAGTAGGGTGAAGAGAGGGAATGTGTTTCATGATTCTACATATCCATTTCCTTGTAGTGAGAACACCAAAATTTTACCCACGTCTTTACACATGAACTTAGCCTAGGTAGTTTTTATTGGGTTCTCTCGGGTAAAGTAGTGGGAAGATCTATGAGCATGAGCATAAGTAGGCATGTAGACCTCTATTACATCACTCTTATATGAAGTTGATTCCATGAAAAATAAGAAGGAGAAGAAATATAAGTATTGCAATATAGTTGTTGCTTTACGAATGAATTTATCATGAGCCTCTTTATTTCTCCATCACAACTTACAACTATGTTTGGCATATGAACTACTTAAAGCTTAAAAGTTGATTAAAATATTTAAGATATTTGAATAGAGAAATCACTTTACAAAAAATTATTACGAAAGATGCCGGGAAAATATTCTCGTAATTATAATAACTTCACCATACATTTTTGAAAAAAGTGTAAAAGTTCACACTAATATGTATCAAATAAATATATAAATATGATTCAATATTTTCCACTACCATCAACACCTTAATACAATGAATAAGAAAACTTAGCATTTGAACTTGAATAAAAATTAACAAATTATTAATACATGATGTCTTTTTATTTTGAAATTAAATTTGTAACTAAAAGTAAATATAGATTAATTAAGTTATGGTATTGTGCTTTTCAATGTATATCCTGCTTTGCTAAATATTTTTTAGTCCATCTCATATATAGTTAAAATATCTTGTTGTAGGGGTCATTAGATTTTCACGCTCCCCTTTTTTTAGTATCATACAAAATATGCTCCTCTCCCTCTTCTTGCTAGTGTCTTCTTATTGGCTTCAATATTTTATTGCCTACTAAATATGATGGAGATTAGTATTGTCGATCAAAAAATTGTACTAATGCAATTTGATTTTTATATTTGATTTTGATATATCTTTTACCAATGCAAAATGTATGATATTATAAAGAAAATGTAAAATTTTGACTTTATGGATAGCAAAAATAATTTATATAGTTCAAGTTCATATGAGTAGCTCTATTGTTCCTAAATGTAGAAGATGCACTAAATAACTCCAATAGTCATTACATTTATCAACAATATAACTAGAAATCACATATGAAATGTACGATGGTAATGCTTGAAAGGGGTCTCTTGAATGAATCAAATTGGAGGAAGAAATAATGGGAAAGGAAGAGGGGTGAAGAGGAAAGAGTTTGAGGGTGGAGAAGTGTGAGGGTTGGGAAAAAGGATGGGAAAACAGGTGAAATTCAACCCTGTAACAACCACATGACTTTTTTATCAATCATTTGTAGGAGAAAAGGGTTGTTGTGTAAGATGTTGCAATTTTTTTATAGAGACATTTGTGAACAATAGGAGTAGTAGGAAAATATTGTGCAAATGAAAATTCATTTGTAGTTTCATCCCTTGCATTTATTGGGCCAAAATGCTTGCTTCATGTAGGAGTTTGTAGATCTGATTTTTAGTTGAGAGATCTAGTAAATGCAAGAAGCAAAAGATGTAAAAAACATCAATAAAGGGAAGGGAAAGTTAACGAATCTAACACTGTGCGCTCCAAATTATATAAAGCAAAGGGAAAGTGGTTGATTTGAAAACCATATGTACAGACATATGAATGCAAATCATATGGTTTAAGGTCTTCAAAGAATAGGATTTGACGGTTTATTCCTACCCATTCTTGCCCAGTCACCATTGGATCTTTCACAACGTAATCTCCACACTTGTTTTCTTGAAACAAAAACACAATATTTTCAGCACAAGTTGGAAAATTCCATGGTCTCCCTCTGTTGGTAACTACAACCACATGGTTTCTCCTTGACATCACTTTTTATAGCCAAAACCTATTTCAAAAGGACATCTTCATGACCATGAGATGGTTCAATGTAAGGGCGAAAATGAGCGCAATTGAATAAGTATATTGCATTACGCAAGAGCATAATAATTTTGAAACCCTAGGTCATGCGGTGCAATATATGTAGGTCCTTGTTGTGTCCTATGTGAGGGATATACTGAGGATGACATGCAATGTTTTGTAATGCAAGACAATGCTAACGTCAAAAATTAACTAAGAAAACCTCGTGCCATCAACAGAGAGCCAGGACACCCCTTGCATGGGTATTATTGTTGTCTGCAATAGATGTTTTAAAACCCTAGGAAATGCCCAGATCATGAGAATCCCCAACCATGTTACATTGAAAAAATCCTCCTGTATACCTGATGATACCTTGACCAGAGCATATACATCAAGCATGTTATTGACATGAGCTTGGAAACAATAATGTGCTTCAAAGAAATGCGAAAAAGTGACTTTTGTAGTGTAAATCAATGCATTATATTTTGATTTATGGGGAATTTTCAAATCTAGTGGTGCCCTTACAAGCAATTATCATGAGACTTTTAGCCAATATTTCCACAAGAAAAAGAGGTAAAAAATATTTTGTGGGCAATGGGCGGGTATGATGAAATAAGTATTGAGTAACATGAGGCAACTTAATCAAAGAGAGTATGAAGCTTAAGAATAACGTTGCACCATGTCTTCTTTAACTATATGAAGGGGTCCCTTAGTTAGGGTTGTTACCTTGTTTGTTTGGGAGAAACGAAGCAACGACGCCTCCCAAAGAATCCCCCATTAAAATGGAATTTTCCCCTTAGATTAATGGTTGTCAAAATACTACAATGAAATGCACATGAAATGTGTGATGGAACCGTGGAAAGGGATACCTCAGTGAAGTAAAATTGAAGGGAGCAAAGCATGAGAAATAGGATTTTCGGGAGGGGAAAACATATCAAAAACTCCAAGGGAATTGTTGATTTTGTGCTCCATTTTGTCTCTGTCTCACTCCCACTATTCATAGTAAAATTTTATGGTCACCTATGCCTATCAAACAATTTATGGGCAACTCATTTTCAATGTTACTATTTAAAAATACAATACAATGCTATTTATATGTAATATTTTGTATTTATTTAATTATTTCAAAGTGTGTGTGTGTGTGTGTATACTAATATAATATCTATATAAATCTATATGAAAAATGACGGTCACATTTTAAATATACAAGTCACATGTGGTAGTTATCTCAAATATTTGTAAGTATTTTATGGCTAAAATCGCAAAAAAACATTTAAACTAACATCAAATTTAATGTTTGATGTCACATGTGACAGTTATTTCAAATATTTACAAGTATTTTACTACTAAAATAAAAATACGTCTAAACAAATGTCAAATTTAACCCATGATGTGCGACACTACTCACTCATAACTATTAAGAAGGACATTGTTCATAATGTTTACTTTTCACAAATATGATTATTCATGTGCATTGTGCACGTTCCACAAACTGACACATGAAATCCGGAATTTATTTGTGGAGGTTGGTCATTAACAGTACAAACCAACCTCAAGTTCCAAATGGTAACGCCTTGGGCATAAGTATGACACATGATATAATGTATTGATTTAAACGAAAAATTAATAATCATTACTATAACCATAATTACAATATTGTTTTAGATACTACATGAGTTAATGACTCGGGCACACTTAGTGGTGCTATATTGCAATGCGATCCCTCCTAACTGGTTGTGTAAATGCAAGGGTAACTGGTCCCCAGGGCTTGAGGATTATAATATGGGTGGGTGGCCAGTGAGCACTCAAGCCCCACCATCTTTACAATATATTAAAAATACTAGCACACAAATATACACCAAGGCAATTGATTAATTCCGTTTCAAAATTAGGTATCACACTCGATTTTTGTGAGTGTGATAACATAACGATTCTGAAAAGTTACTGATTTTGTATAAGCCTAAAATCGACATTTCATACAAAACATGTCTCCTTTAACTTTTTTGTGGTCCTAATTTTACAAAGAAGCATTTCTAAGCTATCCTTTCCGATAATATTGCTAGAATCTCATAAGTTTGGTCAATGTTACAACAAATAACACAATCAATAATATCCTTCTATATTTCATTCGGAACTCATTTGCAAATATATAAGTGATGTTGTTCCTAAAATTTAGGAAACAACTCACTAACAATACACGAGTTATTTTAACAACTCATTTAATATGAAAACTATAACAACCTTAACATAACTCACATATATGAAATGTGAGCACTAATTAATTAATTCCTAACATCCCCCCTTAGTGCGAACATAGGAAAATGTCCATACTACACTGCACCTGATTTTGCGATCATGTGATTTCCCTTTGGATTATCACAAACCACAAGTTAGTTTTCCATCGGTTAACCAAAAACTAAGAGTGAGGTGGGTTTCCATTTCTTGGTCCACAAACCACAAAGGGTTGAAGGTTTTGAAATGGTTTACCTACAACCATATCGCGATGTGCCAGTGCATACTTTGGTCCTCATCATAGTTGCTCTCCAGGAGATTATATATCAAAATCTATCATAGTGCAAACATATCATTCCACACTTACAAATTGAAGCATTGTGTCATTTGCCCCTCACAATGTGAAGTTTACATAACACATTATTTTGAAAAAATCACACTGAAATAAACACACACACTCACACATGTAACTATGGAAGAAGTGGCCCCCTTGTTGGCAATTGACGAGAGGACGCCGATTGTCCTCCATCCTCCTGTGCCTTCATCCTCCAGTGCAATGTTGCTAACTTAATAAATTTGGATTTTGAGAATCAATGGTTTCCAGAACATCAAAATCTATCGAAAATATATCCGTAAGGAATTTTTTATTTTATTTTTACAAATATTGGACTTCGAATATTGACAAAATGACTTGACAACTGTTTAACTCTTTTGATGACAAATAATAATTTCGACATGACAAATGATGATAACTCACAATTTTAACATAGACATTTGACATGTACACAATTTTAACAATAACAATAACTTATACAATTTGACTTGACTCTACTCTAGACAATAGACAAAGATAACTTAAAACAAGTTATACTGAAATAATAAATATGATTTTATTAAAACTAGACTAATAATACTTGGCATGGGAAACAAAAAAGCATCAAAGTGAGTATCGACTATTACTTGGACAAGACTATAAACAAAACCGACTCTCCTTACTTTAATGTAGACCTAGGGTGGACGATTCTAAGCACAAAACAATACACACTGAATATCAACAAGACGTGGACATGTTGAAATACACAAACAAGCCATTGAAACGATGCATAATAAAAACTTTCAGAAAACGTTAATAACTTTAAGCTTTAAGATTTCTTTTAAGAACCTCTTGGATTGATAGCCCACAGATGTAGACGAAATTTTTATAACAAACAGGTCAACTCTAGCCAAAATATTAGCAGCTGGTAGTGATCCAAATACCAAATATTCCAATGAACTCCCATATTATACTACCTTCGGTCGTTCTGATGAGCCAAAGGAGGACAGAATAATAGCATATGCAAATCTGAAAAAGAGATTGGATGTCTAGAGATTAATACAAGATCGATCCATGGAGTTGCGGATGTCAAGCTAGCTAGAAAAATCAAGATTCATATGACAGAGTGCCCACATTTAATCTTTTGAGTTTTATTTGCACCAAAATAGCTAATCACCAAGCAAGATGGAGCTGCATACTAGTTTATCATTAACCGCACAAGTGCTTAATGTCCACGTGAACATCAGAGTGGATAATTAGGCTATAAACGAAATTGCAGGTATATAAACCTAATGTAACTCCTGAATACAAAGGCGTAGAGGCACAAAAATCTACACTGGTATGACAATGCTCTTGTATATATTAATAAACTATCGATCCTGGGATGTGTGGTAGGAATATAAGTTCAAAAGATGCCAAATGAAAACACCAATATAATTGAGCAACAAAATGCAAAATGCTATATGCCAATCAGGGAGACTTAAAAGCGTATCAAGATGCAGATATAAAAAAACTTTCATATGCAGGGACAAAAATTAGTAGTGGATCTGCCCCTTATAATTCTCAGAATTCCATACAACAAATAACACAATCACTAATATCCTTCTTGTATTTCATTCGGAACTCATTTGCAAATATCTAAGTGATGTTGTTCCTAAAATTTAAGAAACAACTCACTAACAATACATGAGTTGTTTTAACAACTCATTTAATATGAATACTATAAAATCTTTAATATAACTCACATATATGAAATGTGAGCACTAATTAATTAATTCCTAATAAAGTCAATGAAATGCTTCTTCTAGTCCATTCAATGAGAAAGGCCTAATAACACAATTTGCCAAAATCTTCAAAACCTCTCAATCCCGCATTTTCCCTTTACTTTCTTCAACTACGGATGCACCAATGATGTCATGTCTGCAACGCCCACCTCAAGAAACATGCTATTCATTTATGTCTTACGATAAGAATTTTATCCCATATATTGGACCAGATTTGATCCCTGTCCTTCGTTTGAAGTCACAAGGCTTCTCATCGTAATGTAGTCTTGAAAATAGAACAAGAATGTACCGGTAGCGATTAACATATAAGCGAAAAAATTCCAATCAAAACATAAGATTACTATTATTGTAACTACAAACTCAAATTTGAGAGACTGCACCCCACAAATCATCAAAATAACTTACTATCCACACATATATAACACTCATTATAACAAGAATATTTATTCCATATAAGAAATTATCGTACAGATGAAGGAAATACAAGACTCAAATTGCTTCGGATGGATCTAAAAACATAATGAATGTAGAACCTGGCGTGGGTCTATAGCAATAAATTCATGATGTTAAGGAAGAGAGGGTTTTGGTCCTTGTGTGCTTCTAATGGGCATGGGCATCAACGTGCATCTCCACCACCTTCCACCTCTTTTTCTACAGATCACAAACAAAAAAAATGTTGAAAAACCGTAACGATTTAGATCAAATAAAACTTTGGATACGCAAGTGACAAAAAACTTAGATCTAAATGCAATGAAAGGGATTTTTGACAGGATTTGGTCTTTCTTCCTTTTACATAGGGATTTTTGAAAAGCTTCTCATCAAATTCCAAGCAAAGTATGCCTTATAGAAATACATTTCTGAATGATTTTTCACAAAAACCAATGTAACACTTAGATCTAACTAATATTTCTAGTTCTAACAAATATCATTAAAGTCATCTTTTCAGCATCCAAGCTTGTCTTTTTTTCAATGCAGAGGTTCATTTTATCCATTTTCAATATAGGAATTGTTAGAATGTGTTGTATATTTTGTATACTATATACCCAGGAGTATTGTACACCTCTTCCACGAGTATTAGAATTTTCAGAATCCCTATTTTTTCGGGAGTATAGATATGTTATTTTTATCTATACGTATATATGGGTGGTGTCATAATCCATAAATTATGGGGAACTATTATGGGTGTTTATTAGCCCATAGTTTTGGTACCCATTGTATTGTAAAACCACTTTTACGGTTTCTTACTATTTTACTTACAAATAGTTGGAGATGCAGTAGGGTAAAGAAGAACTTGGAAGTACATTATTGTATTGTAAATGGTTAAGTTAATGCAATAAGAGAGAGAAGTTACTACCGGGGTTTTTCCCAAAAGGGTTTCCCAGGATAAATATTGAGTTTTGTCATTTGTTTTCTTTGATTATCTTGAATATTTTGTTCAACATATCTTCTTGTTTATTAGTTTATGGGATTAATTCTCTTCATTTGGTATCAGAGCTAGGTTTTAGCTTTTATGTGAAGAGTTAGGGTTTCTAAAGCCTATGATAAAATTTTTTGAGTGGGAGCTCTACGGGTGAATTTTTTCAAGTAGAAGAAAATGACAGGAAGCACAAGGATCAAATCAAAAATTTAATGGCCAACATTTTGAGTTATGGGAGCTCAAGATGTCGGATCTTCTTGTGGATAGAGATCAGTGGATTTTTGTGTCTGGAGTCATGCCTACGGTTATGAAGGTAGAGGATTGGGAAAAGATCATAGGAAGGCAAGGAGTTCAATCAGATTATATCTTCTAGATTCATTTTTACTAAATGTTTCAAATGAGAAATCTTCTCATGTGTGTTATGGGAGAAGTTGGGGACTTTGTATCAGACAAAGTCTCTAGTGAATAAATTGTTTCTCTGAAAGAAGCTATATTCATTAAGAATGAATGAAGGAGACTCTTTTGCAAAACATTTGAATGTCTTTAATATTGTGGTAAGTCATTTGATTTCTGTTGATATTAAAATGGAATAAGAGGATAAGTGTATTACTCTGTTGTGTTCTTTACTTGAATCTTGGGATAATCTAGTTATGGCTATTACTAGTACTATGACAAAATTATTAGTTGAGGATGTAGTTGTGGCTTTACTATCAGAAGAAATGAGGTAGAAATCCATTGAGGATTATCAATCTAAGGATGCCTTATATGTAAGAGGTCGTACCCAAGAGAAAATTAAGAAGAGGCAAGGACAATCAAAGTCTAGAAGTAAATCGAAGACTACAAAAAAAGATAAGAGTAAATGTTGGAACTGTGGTAAAATGGGGCATTTCAAAGAAAGATAGATCTAAGAAGGTAGAAAAGGGTAAGTCATTTGATGATGGTGGATCTTCAAATACAAAACCCTCTAATGAAGACTTGCGATATTTGTTTTTGGCAGCTTCCATCTCGCATGCATGTGACAATGCATGGTTGATTGACTCAGGTGCCTCCTTTCATATGACACCACACAAGGAGTGGTTCTGTGAATATGAAAAGTGTAATGGAGGTAATGTATATCTGGGAGACAACTCAACCTGCAAGATCATTGGTCACGATAGAATTAAGATGAGGTTTAAAGATGGAAGGATTAAAACCCTCCTAGGTGTTACTCGCACATTCTAGGTTTGAACATAAACTTAATATCTATAATTAAGATGAATGATGTATGTGTTCAGTAGTATTTAGTAAAGAAAGTTGCAAGATGGTTTGGGGTGCAATGGTATTGGCAAGAGGCATCCATAATGGAACACTATTCAAGCTTGAGGCAAGTGTTTTTACTTATGAGTGTAATAGCTTTGTGGTTCTAGAGGAGAAGAAAGCTTCAGATCTAACTCCTACATCTACTCAATGAAGATGATGTTATGACATCAAAGGATGGGACACATCGGAGAGAAAGGACTTCGTACTTTAAAAGTAAAAGGTATGGTTGAAGGAATTTCTAAGTGTCCTTTAGATTTTGATTTTTGTGAGCATTGTGTGTTTGGAAAGCAAACTAGAGTAAAGTTTCCTACTAATGCTACAAGATCGAAGGAATTCTACATTTGATACATAGTGATGTTTTTGGACCTGTAAAAGTTCCATCATTAGGAAAAGCCATGTTCTATGTTAGTTTCATAGATGATTTCTCAAGAAATACCTGGGTATATTTTATTCGGAATAAGTATGAGGTTTTCAATAAATTTAAAGAGTTTAAGGCTCTTGTGGAAAATTAGACAGAAAGGAAGATAAAGGTTTTGAGAAGTGACAATGGCGGGAATATTTCTCTAATGCCTTTGAGAAATTTTGTAAAGAGTGTGGAATAGAAAGGCAAAAGACAAATCCATATTCACCATAACAAAATAGAGTTGTAGAAAGGATGAACAAAATGTTGATGGATACGTGTAGACATATGCTCAATGGTACTAGTTTGGATAGAAAATTCTGGGTAAAAGCAGTGGCAACTGTGTGCTATTTGGTTAATAGATCACCGACATCTGTACTTGAAGGAAAAACTCCACATGAAGCATGGAATGGTAAGAGACCCTATGTTAGACATTTACGTGTATTTGGTTGTATTGCTTATATGCATATTATAAAAGAGAAAAGAACCAAGTTAGATAAAAAAATCTGCTAAGTGCATATTTATTGGATACTCTAATAGTGTAAAAGGATACAAGCTTTGGAATCTAGAATCACAGAAGGTTATTTTTATCCGTAATGTAATTTTTAGAGAGCTTAAGGAAATTCTAGAGCAAGAAGCAAAACCAGAGGAAGATCATGTTAAAATTGAGGCGATTAATCTGTGTATGCGAATTTTATGTGACTACGAAAGATGAACCACAAAGAGAGTTGCAAGGGAAGATTTAGATGAAGCACATGATGAACTTGAAGATGTTGAACCAAAAAATCCTATCTTAAGAAGATTAGATCTGCTTGAGAAGGGAACCCGAGAGGTATAGTCCTCTTGATTTCCGTTCTACTTTTGTTTTGTTAGTTACTAATGATGAACTTGAGAATATGAAGGAGGCTTTTGGATCTAATGAAAGAAAGTTTTTGGAAAAGGCTATGGAGGAAGAAATGGAGTCCTTATATAAGTGTAGTCATTTTTACACCCACCAAAGAACAAGGAAACCCCATGCGCACCGACCTATCACCCAAGAGGTCTTGGCGCTCACCCGAGGCATGCATGGGCATCGAGTCTCTCCTTTATGTGAGTTTAGTGGGAAACATCATATATTATAGGAAATTAAGGATAGTGAGTAGAAATGAGACGTGTAATGACTATAGAGCTCATAATGCTTTCTAGACCAATGCAGGTCATTCCGTATAGAAATACACTTAGCAGATTATAGGATCTGAACCCAATCGAAAAGGAAAATGCATAAAGATTTATAATCATTCCATAACAAACATGAAATAGAACCATGAAGATATATGTATGGACCATAATCATTAATGATCATATTCAAACAAGTTGGTAACCTCATTACATCTATTAGATCCATTTCGAACATCGCAGATGGCGGCATCAAGTCATACATCATAACCGGATTTACATCCTTTAGCTTTCAAAAGGAAATTTTCAATCCCAAGCCCCTTGATGCATCCTTCTCCTATGTTTTATCTACCCAACCCCTACAACTCCTCGCGGTGTTTCCACAGAGATCCGCTCTCTATTGATCTCTCTTCTTCAATTCCTCTACAGCGCTTGTATTTATAGGCCTCTTGAACTGCCAACTCTTCTTTCTGAGGCTTCAGATCCATCGCCAAGTGTCCAATGTGGTCCTCCATGGGAGCATGCTCCTCTAGGCCTGAGCTCTCCACTCCTTACCATGATGGTCTTCTAGAATCTTCCATCGCATGGCATATTCCTTCCTAGGCCAACTTGTCACTAGGCTGGCACCTTATCCATTCATCATGCACAGGCGGGTCACGCTTTTCTCATGTTCTGCCCGATACGCCAAATATGGCTAAGTCCCGAGACCTTGTTCGACGGCGAGTAAAACGGTCCTTCTAAAACCCTTATAGAACCCTACCTTACACGTGTGCTTCTTACACCCACCCTCAACTTAGGCCTTGCGTGCTCATGCGCCTTTTTGTACTTAGTTAATATTTTAGGGGCCCAACATTACCCCACACTTTACCTATTCTCCGCCCTTGGGAACACTTCTTCAAATAAATAATTACAATAGACTTAATGTCTTGGGAAAAGAATAAGGGAATGAAGAATTGGGAAAAATAAAAGAATGGGGAAGTGTTGTCATTATTGCAACAAGATAGGAAAATCTCTTTATAAGTCGGCCTCTAACTTATTCCAGGCATCGACTTCATTTTACACTCTCTGGCAGAGGTCGCCGACTAGGGCGCTTACCTCCTCAAAACCCAGTCCATTTCCTCGAGTGTTCAATGTTTCAACCATTCCTTCTAATTCCTTGCCCACATCCTCAAGCACATCCATCCTTCTTGTAATATGTGGGTACAACTCCTTCAATCGGTTTTTAATTGAACCTCATAAGGTTTCAATAGCTTCTAACTTCTTCTTAACCTCAACCAGGATCCTTTCCCACTCTGCTTTATGTTCCCTTTGTTCTTCTCTTGGAATTCCTTGAGCTCTACCTCGTGAGTGGCCACCAAAATACTTGACACTTTATCTCTATCTCGCTCAATTGTCAAATGCGATCTCAATAGTATGGGTAGCAATTTTCACATAAAAATAACCTTGCCATACTCGCAATGATCTCTACAATATTCAATTTGTCCTCCTTCTCTAGGCGTGCTGCTACTTCTTCCAGGATTCTAAGGCTAGAGGTTGCCTTTCCATGGTGAGGATGCGTGTTAAGTCTTCAAGGAACTCAAGGGAAGATCCATACTTTTACGCAGGGTGGTGTTAGGTCTGGATGCTTCAAAACAATGACATCTATGATGGATTCTACCTTCTTATATACCTCACACACCCTTGCATTTTATTTCCTTATTTCACGCTTTAATTGCACACTAATTAGTTCCTCCTACTTCAAGTTCTTGGTCCTCTCTTCTAGCTCTTCTTCCCTCTTTTCTAGCTCTGCCTCTAGAAATTTTACCCTGTCATTCCTTCCGAATAACCTGGCTTCCAGTTCAACTGAGACCTTATTCAACACATTACAAACTTGTTCATCCAAAAGTTGTTGAGCGCTCACCAAGGGGTTGTCTCCTTTTGACTCAGGCATCTTCATTAGTGCCCTTGGCTTACCTCGAACTTTGGCTCGTCGATGTGGGACTCAATTGCCCACGAAATCATTTTCCTCATCCAAGGGTATGCACCTTCTTCATCAAATGAATTCATTTCCAAGAGTTGATCTATTGGGACTGTGCTTTGGAAGCGCGTACACACACCCTTGTTTGGATCATCAATGTAGCTCATTCTTGGCCTCTCTCCATGCGCTTTCCTCCTGTGCGTGTGCCCTTAGGAACAGCGATTATCGATAGACTACGGCCTCCCATCTACCGTGATATTTCCCTACGATTTCTTCCCTATCTTCATTCATCACTAGATAAGCGCTGCGCTCCATTCTTGTTTGTGCGATGGTTATAATCACTTACTGTCATGTTTTATAAATGGGACTCCCATTCCTTTCCAAGAAAAACCCCATATGGGTACTACATTTCTGCATACCATTCTTCATTGGTACTTGCGGTGGTTTCTTGTTGTTTGCCCTTGCCCTTGCCTTTGCCATTCTTAGGTGTTATAGCTGGTTTCTTGGGTGCCATTGTGTAGGTTATCTTTGCACTTCAACTTCTCTTGTTCTACGCTTCTCTACCCTTTCCAAGCTTAGATCTCAAACTTGTGAAAAAAACTCCTTTTTAACCCATGCCCTAGCTTGCCAAACCCTCTGCTGGAATATCCCCTTCACAAGATGACACTTCTCCACAACTCTCTCTACGCCCGTGAACTATTTCCCTCCTAGTTTGCAGATCCAAACTAGTCACTCATGGTTAAATTTCTCCAATTTTTCTTCACACGGATCAACTCTGAAACCCTAGTTCACAAAAGCTCTTCCTTCTTCATATTCACAATGTAAATAATGAAGTGTCCAACCTTCTATTTATAGTTTTTCCCACTTTTTAACATTAAATTCTACCTTACCTACCACCGTACTTCAACACTTAATGTATATTTTTCAACAAAACCCAACTTTAGCACTTTAACTCACACACCCAACCTTGTGCGGACAATCCCCAACCTTCTAGCACGTAACCAATCCATCTTGATAGGAGACTCTTGTGCGTGCATCACCAAATAAAAGGTACTTATGTCATGATTTTTTCTCTCACCTACCTCGTGTTTTCTTTTGCGCTTCTTCCTCTTTTGTATGTGGATCCACAATGTAGCCTTACCCTGACACCAACCATCCTTTTTCACCTTACCTTCCATGCACTTCTTTTCCCAGGTGGCTATTCAACCGGGCTTTCCACGCAATCCTTCCCCAGTTCTTCACACTTTACACTTTCCTCCACATTATTCTACCCCATACTAAAGTGATGCGCAGTCCTCTACGCATTCACAACCTTTAAAAGTAAAGAGGTTACCGGCGCCCAAGGCACAACAAAAAAAAACAACAGAAAGGGAAACACAAGAAAAGAAAATGCATTAAGGGAAATCCTAAACTAACTGGCAATATTGCCTTATTTACAAACACCAAGAAGACTTATTTATAGTAGGGCTTTAGCCTACTCCCATTGAAGTGTCTTGGTAATCTCGTCCCATCCAGCGCTTGCAATTGGCATGCGCCTGAATCAAGGATGTACGAGATGATGTAGGGGCCCAACCAATGGACTTTTAACTTCCCAGGATGGCACAAAAACTTTGAATCATATAGCAAGACCATCTACCCAACCTCAAACTTCTTGTTCTTAATGTGATGATCGTGTCATGCCTTTTGTTTTGCTTTTTTAGTTGTCTGGCTCCACCTGGCGAGTGATCATATTTTGTCTAATTACATTAACTTGTCAATTCTTTCCTCCAACGCTTGTTCATCATCTAATCCTCCTACGTGCGCTATACGCAGAGAAGGTAACATGAATTCAACTAGTAGGATAGCCTCCACACCAAACACTAATTGAAATGGTGTGGCCTTATTCAACCTCTTGTAGGTTGTCCTATATGCCCAAAGAACGGACTGATACTTTGTCATCCCAATCCTATCTACCAACATCACAGATCTTAGTCAACGTGTGACTAAGTATTTTGTTAAATGCCTCAACAGTTCCATTTGCTTGAGGGTGATAGGGAGTAGTTTTGTGATGGGCCACCATGAATTCTGATAATAGAATCCTGACCATTTCATTGAGGAAGTGTGTACCTCTATCACTTGTTAAACTCAATGGGCATCCATACCTACTGATTATGTTTTCCCATAAAAATCTAGCAATTGTAGCCATGTTGTACAATCCTTTGTAGGCATTGCCTCTGCCCACCTTGTCAAATAATCAGTGCAAGTGAGGATATACTGCGAACCAGTCCTTTGCCCGCTAGCAGATTGGTTCGACAAATTTCCTATCCCACTTCTCAAATGGTTCCACGCTGGCTATTGATCACAAGGGCATTTCATCCCTTTTTCCAGGTTTGCCAAGGTGTTGGCAATGGTCACAGGCCTTGTAAAACTCAATGCAATCTTGATAAATGGTATCCCACCAAAGACCTACGAGTAGAATCTTCCATGCAGTTGCATTTCTTGCATAGTTTCCTCCTGCAATCCCACCACGCACCTCTTCCATAATTTCAATGTACTCATGTTCTAGCACGCAACAACGCAAAACCTCATCATGACCCATTTTGTACAGATCTCCACTAATTAACATGTAGGGTACGATGCATATGGTCAACTTATTCTTCTCCAAGGCCTTCATTCTGACTGGTGCCACACCTATTTTAAGGAATACCACAATGTCATCCAAATCCAAGGGCATGTGCCATAATCTAAATAGTTGTGCATCTGGAATAGTTTCTTCAATGCTTTGTGAGTCCTCTCCTGAATCAATCCTAGATAAATGATCAGGTCTAGAATTACTTTTTCTTGTTTTGACAACCACCGTGAACTTGAATTCTTGGAACAATAGTACCCACCGAAATATGCACCCTTATATAATGGGCTTGTTCACCAAGTATTTCAATGCCATATGGTCAGTGTAAAATATAAATGGATTCACCAAAGAAATATCGTTTTGAACATGTGAAGCGCTGTAGATCATTGACAATGCCTCACGCTTAGTTGTCATATAATTCTACTCTGCTGGTGTTAACTTCCTACTTGCAGAAAGCACAAAGGATGATCAACAATCCCTTCACCAAGCTATGCAAGTACTGCTCCAATGGCGGTTCCTGAGGCATCCACATGAACATGGAAAGGCTTATCCTAAGAAGGGAAACGTAGGATGGGTGCGGTGACAAGCCTATCCTTCAAAGTGTCGAATGCCTTCTATTACGCCTCTCCCTAATGAAAGGCACTTTTATGTCTAAGTAAATCTTCTAAAGGCACGATGATCTTGGCATATCCCTTGATGAACTTCCTGTAGTACCCCGTATGCCCAAGAAATCCACGTACTACGCTTTGACTAGTAGGCTCCCTCAATCCCACAATTACTACAACTTTAGCGGGATCTACTAGTAGGCCCTCCTTACATATGATGTGCCCTAATAATGTTCCAAATGGGGTAGTAAAGATACATTTCTTAATTTTGAGGGATATCCTCAACTACCAATACCTTTTAAACATTTGCCTTAAGTTGTCACTATGGTCCTTCACTAACCCAGATACTTTCCAATCATCCGTAGACTTGGAGAAATGTATGGATGGAGTCCTAGAAAGTTTGTTCCACAATGCGCGAGAACACAACAGTGCATTCTTCAACCCAAAAGGCATGACTGTATAGGAAAAAATTCCCCACTCAGTGGTGAAAGTCATCTTCCTCTGGTCCTCCTTCACGATCCTTACCTGGTGATATCCGAGAATCCATCTGTGAAAGAGTAGACCTCGCATCCTACCACTCTCTAACATATCTTCAGTAAATGGGGTTGGGAAAGGATCAATGATACACACTGCATTCAGATCCTTGTAATCAACACAGATCCTTATCCTTCCATCCTTCTTGATGCTAATTACCATTGGACTTATCCACTCTAACTCTTCAATAGATTCAATGATGCCCGACACTATCATCTTATGTATTTCTTCCTTGACCTTCACGCTGCGGTTAGGATTCATCCGATATGGTCTCTTCCGCACTGTGCACACCCTCTTTGAAATTAATTCTCATTTCCCCAAGGAATGGTGAATGCCTTTTAGTTCATGATACCCGCTCAGAATAAATCCTCAAACTTACGTAAAGATCAATGATCTTGGAGACTTCCCTCTTTGACCAATAGTCTCCGATGATAGCCTCTTTAGGCTCTTCTTCTAAGCTAATGTTAACCTTCTTTATCTTTAAAGGTTCATAATAGGCATGTGCCCATTCATCTCGAACTTTCTAACACCTCGCGCGTCCCCTACATGGTCAATGTCCAAGTTTTCCGCCTCTTCCCCATCAATAACATACACCATATTTCCTTTTCTTTTTCTAAACACACGCGCTCAAGCTATATCTCTTTTGTTTCTTCTTCCTCAAAGTGCACCTCTCCAAGCCAGTTCACCTAAAGAACTTTTGTATAATGTCCTCCGCCATAACACTATCCCCAATGGTAAGACGCTTGACAACCCGCAACACCTTATCCACAAGGGGTTTTGTACTTCGATACTTGAATATTTGAATGATATCAATCGCTAAATCTTTCCACTTCCCTATCTTGTGGTGTGTCTCAACATGAATGTACCATGCACGTGCACAACCTTGTAGGGTGGAATACAACTTGTGAACCCATAATGAAGGTGGCAATGCTTCTGTGCTTCCCATCCAGGTTGTCTCACATGCTTGGATATGGAAGGAAGCAATATCTTTACCATGGTAGTCTTTTATAGATGTGGTCACGTTGCACCTACATAACCTTATAGAGAAGGAAATTCTCATCTCGTGCCATTCCAAGAGGTTATCCCAATGTGTCGTCCACCAACGCCAATAGCCCGAGTAGGACATAATTTAACATCCCTCTTCACTCATTCTCCTTCTTCCACTGAGCTTTCATCTCCCGTAAAAAGATCTCGGGAAGGATCCTCCTAAATACTTAGGTAGCTTCTTTCTTCCTAGGTGCCGGATTATACACACCTTTGTCACATATCCTCTCAAATGTCATCTCGATTAACTCATAGGTCCCATGCGCCCAATTATCGTATGCTATATTGGTGGTGTCACTTAAGGAATGATCATCCTCAAACCGGATAACTCCTTCGTGGGACCGATTACTTCTAGATCCCCGATTGAGTGCACATATATTCTATTCAGGACCTCTTGTCCCAAAGGTTCGAGATAGGGTGTTGATTTTCCATCACCAGGGGTATGATGACCCATTCCTCCTCATTTTCAAACATTATGTATCCCCTATTTTATCGAAGATCTACATTGTTCTTATAACACCATGGGTGCCCAAGTAATGTTGGGAAATTATCTACCTTAGGCGAGCGCCAAGACTTCAAAGTCCCCAAAGAAACTTAGCCCTCGAATGGTGATAGCCGCATCCTTTAAGACACCGATGGGCATTGCCTTCATTTTGTTTGCCATATACAACACATTCAAGATGGTTGTATGTCTGTGTCTTCCCATCTCGATGCCATGCATCCAAGGTGATAACATTGACCTCTTTGCCTATGTCAATGAGGATATTACTAAGGAGCCATCCATCTATTATCGCATTTAACGTGATCTCCCTATCATAGTCAAGGCTATGAGGGGGAAGGTTTGCATGCACAATACCTACCTCTCACGTAGACACCTATAATTACGCCCAAGCAATTTAAATACTTAAATTGTGCTAATTATCCCCTTTCTCGCAAATCAACGACATATCGTCAAAGGCATTCATTTTCCTCATATCATCATTAATTAATTACACTAAGCTAATTAATTAAGTTGCTTATCCAACAAATACCCTAATTAACGACCTTCCGTTAATAAATCACCCCTTCTACCTAGACTAATTAATTATTATTAATTAATTAGCTTTCCCTTCCATTTAACCAATAAATCAATATTTAATTGATTTAATCCCCTTCTAATAGCCTAAATCACACTAATATTCCTCTAATTGGCTTCTATAAGCTTACACCTACCTATTAATTAATCACCTTTGATTAATTAAAATACCCCCCAACTCCCATGACTTGCTAAACATGTATTAAACTCTTCTAAAGTAAGGTTACCTTTAATAAAGCAACCTTATCCATTCCTAATCATGTTTTACCTTTTTATCCCACATTCATGAGAATGTGTTGAATCCTTTATCCTTTGGGCTATATAAAGAGCCCTCCACCTACCTTTTTACTTACACCTAAACTTTCTAAGAGAGTAAATGCAAAGCATATAGCAAAGAGACTAAGAGCTTGCACCTTGCCCTTTTGAGAGTTCATCATCTTGAAGAGTTAAGCCTCTTTCTTAAAGTGCTTGGGTCATATGGGAGGTGTCAAAGGGTCTTGAGCCTAACTTTGATTAGCCCCTATTCCTAGGTTCTTGGAACATTAAGGACAACTATTTTGATAGCCATGGAGCTTACTTAGGTCCATTCATTTATTTGTTGTTAGAGAATAGAGGAGTTTAGATATTTAGCATTGTTAGTTTCAAAGTTTGTATTGATGAATGCTAGCATCTAACCCTTGTTTAATTCTTATCATGATGGTGTTTATGCTTTGTTTTAGCTAAATTGTAGAACTATTTTAGGTGGTAGTTCTTGCTTCATTTGATTTATCATTAAGCAAATTATACATGCACACATTTGGCACGCCCAGTGGGACTTACTCCATTGTCCTTTGCACTTAATTTCAAGTTTTTGTAGTTAAGTTTTATTTTTGGTTACTAACCCTCTTTTACACATGTTGATCTAACTTGTTTTTTTTAACATGTTTTGTTGAGTTTGCATGTGTTGGGTCTTCCTTGTAGGTATGAAGGAGGTGAAGTGCTATCAAAATTGGAATTGAGGGGAAAATTTCAAGATTTCTCCATGTTTTCATTTTTAGAGCTTACTTTTTCAACATTCTACATGCTAGTTTTGTCAATTTCTTGAAGATTTTAAATTCTTGAGCATGTAGGTTAGTGTTTGATAGTGCTGAGTCTTCTATTTACATATTAATGTGGTGGGTTGCTGTCAAAATTTAATCTTGGTGAGAAAATTTCAAGATTTCATCATGTTTTCATTTTTTAAGCTTACTTTTTCAACATTTTACATGCTAGTTTTGTCAATTTCTTGAAAATTTTCAATTCTTGAGCATGTAGGTTAGTGTTTGATAGTGCTGAGTCTTCTATTTACATATTAATGTGGTGGGTTGCTATCAAAATTTAATCTTGGTGAGAAAATTTCAAGATTTCATCATGTTTTTATTTTTAAGCTTACTTTTTCAACATTTTACATGCTAGTTTTGTCAATTTCTTGAAAATTTTTCAATTCTTGAGCATGTAGGTTAGTGTTTGATAGTGCTTTGAGTCTTCTATTTATATATTAATGTGGTGGGTTGCTTGTCAAAATTTAATGTTGGTGAGAAAATTTCAAGATTTCATCATGTTTTCATTTTTAGAGCTTACTTTTTCATCATTCTACATGCTAGTTTTGTCAATTTCTTGAAAATCTTAAATTCTTGAGCATGTATGTTAATGTTTGATAGCATTGAGTTTTCTATTCATATATTAATGCGATGGGTTGTTGTCAAATTGAATCTTGGTTGGAAAAATTTGCCCATTTTGCATATATTAGGGGACGTTTTTCTTTCGACATTTTTAAAGTGCATGTCAAGTGCATACCCATGAGCATAAGAGCATATGCGTAACCCATCTTCCGAAGGCCATAACTTTTGCTCCCGACCTCGAAATGACTCCATTTTTGTGTTTGGAAAGGTATTGAAGTTAACTATGCAATGAAAACATAAATTCGGATTTACACTTACGTGTAAGTTGCAGTTTTTCATTATTTTAAACTCTGGTCATTTTCTAACATGTCTAATGTTTTGATGAATGTTGTATTTCCATGCTTACTCGATTTAGATCAAAGCATGTGTATGCTCTTCTCTTGCACCTTTTGGTGATCTTGAGAATCAAAAACAACTTTGATCTATATCTTTTTAACATTGGGATTAAACTTAGAAATTTAATTATTCATTTTGCTTAAGGGAATGAACCTTTTACAAAGCATTTTTCAACGGTCCTTTGATTTGAAGTTTTCCATTTCTATATAGTTGGGCTAAAGTTTGTGTATGCTCTTCTCTTGCACCTTAGGGTGATCTTGAGAATCAAAAGCAACTTTAGTCTTCATTTTATAACATTTGGTAAATTGGAAACTTCATCTTTCACTTTTGGTTTAAGGGAATGAACATTTATCAAAAATTTTGTATGGTTCATTGATTGAAAAGATTTTATTTACTTTTTAGTTGGATTATTTGTTGTGTATGCTCTTCTCTTGCATCCTTGGATGATCTTGAGAATCAAAAACAACTTTTAATCCTCTTTTAAATAATGTGATTTTCTTGGAGAACTACTAACGCTTGAGTGCAGGACCTAAAAACGCTTGTCAAAGAAAGGAGGAATCAAAACGAAATCAAAAACTACTAATACAATTGTTATACAAGTTGCCAAAAGGTGTTCAAGCAAACCACACCTAATTAAACAAGATAAAAAGAACAACATATTCAAAACACTGTATTGCAGGTTTCGGAAAAGGGTACGTCCCTCTCCGCTCAACTGGAACATAACCCCTTTGGCATAACGCCTTAAGCTACAATAATGGGGGTGGTTCTAGGAACCCCAAAGTAGTCCACGCAAGAGGGAACCTTGTGGATGAAATGGGAAGTGCTCCGCACTACCTACTTGACTAGTGATTCCTTTGTGAGATAGCGTTATAGGGTTGTCAGTCTGTGGCGACCCCAGTGATAGTACACGTAGACGCACTAGTTGCCTCTTTTTCAAGGGGTAAAGTAAAGCCGAGATACTCCCAAACTAGTCGGTGCGAATTTTTGGGTAAATCACGCTCGCTCGTGGCAACTTTGTAACACCTGGGCGAGAGAAACCACCTAGGAGAATATACTTTGGCCAGAGCCCACTTTGACCACTTTAAAATAGTGTTGAGTTGTGAACCTTCTTTTTGAGAAACGTGTGACGTATTACTTACGCTTTAGTTTTTACTTGCCTTAGGGCAAGGCGAAACTCATTTGAAGTGAGACTAGCATTTTTGTCATTTTTCTTGATTTATTTCCTTCATATTCTTTTGACACTTTGTTGATCAAAAGAGGTGTGATTACCTTTGTGTTGCCATTCGATCGCTTCTCTCACTTTTATGTCCGTTTACGCCCATCCATGTTTGGGCAAGGTTAGTTAAACGTCTAAAGTGAGTGGAGGCGTTTTCACGTCATTTGGTAGCCATTGTGATCTTGATACCCACATCAAGATCGTCATTGTAGTTAGGCGTGGTTCATCACTGCGGACTTCCATAAGAGGAGTTTGTTTGTTTGTCTCGTATCATTACAATTTCAATATTTACGTCTTGTTTCTTGTAAACTCGACATAAATACCTATATTGTACGGTTACACTGCACACATTCTTAACTATTCCTAGCTATACTTTGAGCTTTTTTTTGTTCAGTTTTATTATTACCTCGATTTCAAAAGGTGTTAGGAACTACCATTTGTGCGTGTTATATCAATAACACCTCGATATCAATACTCCACTTTCTTGCAAAGTGGGTTAACATATCTTGGTGATATTGTTGTGTCATTCGCAAATCGTAATTGACACTTTTTGAGATATAGGTCTTAATCAGACTTGAGCTTGCTCATCGTATATCTTGATTGGGAGATCGCATTTAACTTCATGTATTTACTTATGTCTTGTTCATTCCTTTGAACTTGGCATAAGTGGAGACATCTTGTTAATCATCTGGCATCGTAAATTACTTTAAAACGTAATCTAGGAGGTACTTCATTTGATTAAGTTTTGATACCAAACGATTGTTTCATTGGTGACTTTATCATTCTATCACATTGGTATTCTCACACTGTTAATTTACTCTTAACACGTACATCTTGTGTTTCACTTAGGGGTAGTCATTGAATTTTGAACAAATCTACAACTTACCTTAGTGAAACTTATCACGAAAACATGGCTCCCAAGACGCGTCTAGGTTTAAAGAAACAAACATATGAGGAACAACAGTGCAAGCTTGGGAAACCTCTAACAAACAAGGGTCAAACCCATTTATCGGACACGATCTAGGACCACTATTTTCTGCAGAAAAGGAAATAGAAGAAATGGTCGACCATAGTGGAAATGAATTAGAATCACCACACGCAGACTTTGATTTTGACCCCACTCTACTAGATGAGTTTCTCCTTAGAAATAAAGATAGAGTTTTGGCACGGGTCATGGAATTAGGGGCTAAATTGCCCACCGAAAATGAACCAATATTACCTACAAATGACACTACTAAGGAAGAATCCCCCTTATCAATATGGAAGATATTTTAACAGGTGGGCATGCTTCCACTTCTTACGCAGAAAATGATAAAGTGGTAGGGCATAGAATACCCCTCATCAAAGTGCCACGAAGAAAAAAGATAGAACATGAGACAGGGGAAGAACCTCCACAATACGAAGAGGAGGAACCTTTAGAAGAAGAAGACACAAACCAAGTCACAATCCAACAACAACTCAGTAACTTAAGCCGACAACTAGCTTTTCTTACTTTCCAAGTACAGAAAGACACAAACAAGAACGTTCAAAAGTCAAAGCCTAAGTTTAGGATCCACGAACTCCATCGAGAAAACCAAAAGAGAAGAAGACACGGGTATCATCATGTACACATCCCCGTTTCTCCCACTAAAGAACAATTGCTCGCACAAGAAGTACAATCTATGAAAGCAACGCTTGCGAGCATACAAGAAAGCAATATAGGGAGTATTAGGAAATACCAATACGAAGAACTATGCCCCTATCCTTTTGACAAGACAATGACCCTTCAACCCTTTCCAAAGAAATTTGATATGCCAAAGTTCGAAAATACAAAGGAAAGGGAGACCCAAGGATCATGTTAAAGATTTCTACATGGCATATCAAGAGGTGTCTTATAGTGATAATTACCTCATCGACTTTTCCTAAGAGTCTCGGAGGTCAAGCATTAGAATGGTTTACGCGCTTGCCACAAGGATCAATTTTCACCGCCGCATCATGGCGGAAAGATTCGTGCGTCCTTTCTCATATAACATAGAGTGACATCACCATGGCAGACTTGTGCGGCACAAAACAACACCCAAATGAGACCTTCGCCAGCTTCCTCCAACGATGGAGAGGGATAGCTAGTCGCTTCCCTTGTGCTTTCCCTGAGAAGCAGCTAGTCAGTATTTTTGTCCCTAATCTCAACCTAGATATAGCTTTCCACCTCCAAATGCATTGTGTCCGCACCTTTGAGGAGGTTATCGAGAAAGGGATTCAAATAGAAAAGGCTCTCATTGCCAAAGGCACCCTCAAAACCCAATCTAAAGACAACCAAAGTGTCAAACCCACTGAAAAGCCAAAGATCTTTAACAAAAACAAAAACGTGGTGGGAGACGGAATCACTGATTCCAAACGTGTTCAAACGGTCCAAACCAGTCAACCTTTTAAACTGACCAAGGGCCCAATTCAACCACCACCAAAGTGAAGAACATTCACCTCCCTCAATGAGCCGTTGTCTGTCATACTAAAACAGTTGGATGCGGCCCACATGATGACCTATCCTACAACACAATCGTTCGATGACAACGCTCCTAAACCTTCATGGTATAAGGAGCATGAATATTGTGAAATGCATCACGTTAAAGGTCATAAAATAGACAAATGTTTGCGACTTCGCCACTATATTCAAGACCTCATTGACAACGGGGAGATAGAGGTGGATAACCCTAGCCACATGCAAACACCTAATGAGAAAATGGGGATTTATAAGGAACCATTCCCCAAGCATGATAAGTCGGAAAAGGCAAAACCGGATCGGGAGAGTCATCCCAAACCTATAAAGCCACGAATTACTTATATACCAAGAGAGATAACAATCATTACGATTCACTTATCGGATGTATTCGCTCCCCTGCCGACCGTGTCAATACCATCCGGATCAAGGGAAAGGACCACATTTGTGGTAACAAGGCATGCCCGCCTCGTGATTCCGAACCCTCTCTGTTGACCCCGCAAACTGGTAAATATAACCTTTTAGAACAACTTGAGAAGACACCTGCTAAGATCTCGATCTTAGATCTTCTCAAGATATCCAATGTGCATAAGGAAATTTTGTATCAAACTCTTCAGGGGTCGGGAGTGCCTTTAGAAGTCGATCCTGCATACCTTCAAGCCGCGGTGGCAAATATTACACCCAGTGAGCATCTCACTTTCAACCATAGGGAGGTCCCTACCGAGAATCCTACACATAATCTTCCCTTATACATTGAGGTAGTTGTCACCCACAGGAAAATCAAACGGGTGCTTGTGGACAATGGATCAGGATTGAATATCTGCATGCTTAAGTTGGTCAAACAATTGGGACATACAGAGGCAGATCTTGAGTCCCATATCATCACTATCACCGCATACGACAACGTGGAAAGAGAGTCAGCAGGCACCATTACGCTACCAATGGAGGTGGGCCCCACTTGCCATCAGACAAAGTTTCACGTCTTAGACTTGGAACTTCCATATAATATGCTTCTAGGCCGACCATGGATCCATGCCATGCAAGCAAAGTGCCCATCAACATTTCATCATGCATCAAGTCAAGCATGAGGGACATACGAGAATAATACCAGAGACTCGAGCCCTTTGCTTATCAGAGCTCTTAATAGCTTTGCACGAAAGGGTACATACGCATGTCCCTCCACGTATATAGTCTGTCCCTCTTCATTCTCGAGGCCATGGAATCTCGAGTAGATTCAAATTCTCTCCGTTCTTGCACTCATGGGGCATCTACTTCAACATCTCCATTTAATTCATGGGAGATGAAAATTATGGAATATGGCTATGGGGAGTATAATGTACAACAAGCACTCTTGGTTTCGACTTCTCCTTGTCGCCCAAGACTAGAGGTCGACCCAACTACCACTTCAGAGACCTAGAGAGGAACATACTATTGGCCTGCTCCTACCCGGAGGCTTGTTAGGCGAGGAAAATTACTTGATCTACCTACTACTTGGGTCCCCGAGGACACTCACCATCTTGTTATCAAACCCCGCATATGAAAAATCTAGCGAGAATGATGTACTCCATGGGCTACAAAGGCCTGGGATGTGGGAGGAATGAACAAGGACAAAGAGAACCAGCCTCCACTTCCACATTTCAAAACAGAAAGATATGGCATTGGGATTCACCCTTATGGAGCACACCCCAACGATCAAGATGCGACTTGTTCTGAGCATGAGGATAGCTCCGATTATCTAGACAGCCGATCTGATTCTGTTGCTAGCCAATATGAGGATCTCAGTACTCCACGAACCTTTTCATGAATAATGCTGTCCTAACCATCACCCCCAATGAACCAACCCTTGACCTTATATACCCCTCCCTTGTTGAATGGGACCAACAACGTCACGTGCCACTAGATTTATTTGAGAATGACGAGGCTATTGCAGAGTTCATGGGCATAAGGGATACAATTCCCATTGGAGATCACAAGAAGGGTTTCTTTATCGACTTAGACACCTGCGCCTACTTCGGCGAGGAGGTTGAACTTCGTGGTCAGCAAAATTTAAAGAAAAGCGAGGGCAAGAGTTCTAAAGAAAAGCCTCGGCAAAAATCAAAGTCCAAGTCACACAGTGAAAACCTCTTTGAGGCATTGGCTGACAAACAAATAAGAAAATCAAAGGACAAACAAAGTGACCACGCCAAGGATGAAAATCTCGTAGAGACATCCTTGGATGAAGATCTCAACCTACCTCCCGATCCCACGCGTATGGAGGATTTATCAAAATTGTTAGTTGAAGAAACCATTGATGTTAATATTGTGCTAAAGAAGATCCCAAGATAGTAAAATTGGGAGCATCACTCTCAACCGAGAGAACAAAAGACGTTCACTATGCTCTTCAAGCGAGAGTTTATTGATGTGTTCGCATGGTCTTACAAAGACATGCCCGACTTAGATCCAACTTTGGTCGTGCATAACTTGGTTTTGCACGCAGACGCTAAGCCTATCAAACAGAAGCTTCGAAAGATGCACCCAAGAGTGGCCTTGTTAGTTAAAGAAGAGTTGGAAAGGTTGCTTGTAGCAGGATTCATCAGGCCAATTGATTATTCTGAATGGATATCGAACATTGTTCCTGTCCAGAAGAAACCTATTGGTATCCGAATTTGCACAGATTTTAGGGACATCAATAAAGCTTGCCCTAAAGATGACTTTCCGTTGCCCAACATTGACATGATTGTTGACTCAACCGCAGGGTATGAAATGCTATCACTTATGGATGGATTTTCGGTTATAATCAAATTAAGATCGCTGAGGAAGACCAACACAAAACAACTTTCACAACTCCTTGGGGCACCTTCTATTATCAGGTGATGCCATTCGGCCTTAAGAATGCGGGAGCAACTTATCAGTGGGCCATGACAGTAATATTTCACGATATGATTCATGACATCATGGAAGACTATGTAGACGACATCCTGGGAAAGTCCAAAACAAGAGAGGAACATCCTATCATTTTGCGGCGTATCTTTGAACGCCTACGTGAATACAAAGTTAGGCTAAATCCAAAGAAGTGTGTCTTTGGTGTGCTATCTGGGAAACTATTAGGCTTCATCGTGTCAAGATGAGGTATTGAGGTAGACCCTGCTAAAGTATCTGCCATCACATAAATGCCTCCACCTGAGAATATCAAGCAATTGCGTAGCTTGCAAGGGAAAATTCAAGCCATTCGCCGCTTTATCTCCCAGCTTGCAGATAAATGTCACTCATTCACTCATTTGCTTAAGAAGGACATCACTTTCATTTGGGGACCTGAGCAACAACAAGCCTTTGCTTTGCTTAAACAGTACCTGGCTAATCCACCTGTCCTCATGCCTCCCACTCCTAGGAGAACCACTTTTGCTCTATATTTCCGCTACGCAATATGCTTCGTGGTGCACCGCGCCCAATATGACCTTAGCCATAAAGAGAAAGCGTTACTATCTCGAGTCGCACCCTCATCGCATATGAATGTAATTATCCTCGATTGAGAAGGCTTGCTTATTGTTTTTACCTTTCAGAAACTTCGCCATTACCTGCTAAATACTAAGACCAAGCTCATATCCAAGGTCGACCCACTCAAGTATTTGTTGTCCAAACCTGCCCTCACAGGTAGAATGGCTAATTGGATCATTCTACTTAGTGAGTTTGATATAGAATTTGTCCATCAAAAATCAATTAAAGGACAAGTACTTGTAGACCAGCTAGCGGAAGCACCTTTGCAAAGCATAGAACCTTTGAGTCTGGATCTGCCAGATGCATCTTTGCTCTACATTGAAGAATCTATCGTATGGCAGATACATTTTGATGGATCTTTTACGTTTCATGGTTCAAAGCAGAGTGGTCCTTATTGCTCCTTCAGTGATCCTATACCACAGGCTTTCCGCTTTGGCCTTCCTCGCACAAACAACATTGTGGAATATGAAGCACTCATTGTAGGGATGAAGCTAGCCATCAAGTGGAATATTCAACATGTGAAGGTTATAAGTGATTCACACTAATTATCAAACAGTTAATGATGAGTATAAAGTTAAGGATGACAAGTTCATACCTTATAAGAAGTTGGTGGAAACTCAAGGAGTATTTTGTGCACATTACCTTTGAGCAAATCCCAAGAGTGCAGAATAGATCGGCGGATGCTATGGCAACGGTGGGATCTATGCTTCGTATTCCGCCAGGGAACAATGATATGCCATTCTTCGTAGAAAATCTATGCCAGCCCACGTATGACATGCCAGAATCTTGCTTGGCTTGTGAGGTTGTTGGTCCCCATTCACCATGGTATGAACCCATTTTCACCTATCTTAAGGATAGTACATTCCCTCCCAAAATCTCCCACTCTGAAAAGCAGAGCCTAATTCGCCAAATAGCCCGTTACACCCTGTTAGGAGGTACACTTTATCGTCGTGGCTACGATGGGAATCTGTTACGTTGTCTGGATGTGTCGAGTCAATCCAGGCAATTAAAGAAGTACACGAAGGAGTATGCGGAGCACATACAAATGGAATGGTCTTGGCTAAGAAATTGTTAAGAGTAGGTTACTATTGGCCCACCATGGAAACTGATTGTTGTAATTATGTTAGAAAATGTGTGCTATGCCAAAAGTATGGAAATTTCATCCATGCTCCATTGCAACCATTGCAACCAATCACTACCCCGTGGCCATTCTCCAAGTGGGGACTTGATCTAATAGGGAAGCTTACTCCTACCTCATCTGATGGTCATACACATATCATCACAGCTACAGAATACTTTACAAAATGGGTGGAGGTTATCCCTTTAACCTATGTCACAGGAGCATAGATTTCTAAATTCATCATGAATCACATTATTTGCCGATATGGTATCCCTGCAGCCATTGTCACAGATAATGGGAAGTCATTTAAGAACAAAACTATGAAAGGTCTTTGCCAATGGTTCCAAATCAGATTGAAATAGTCCACAATATTACCCTCAGGGTAATGGACAAGCTGAGGCAACAAACAAGACTTTGGTAAGGATAATGGAGAAGATGGTTAGCAAAACCGGTCGAAACTGGCACCTACAAATCCACCCAGCCCTCTGGGCCTACCGAACATCAATTCGCACTCCTACAAAAGACGCTATATTCCCTCGTGTTCGGGACAGAATCTATCATCCCTTTAGAGATTGAACTCCCATCCCTGCGAATTTCTCTTCGGGACTATTTGGATAAGGATGAAGATTACCGAGTGGCAAGATTGGCTGAGTTAGAGCTCCTGGATGAGAGGCGCATTCGCGCTCTTAATCACCCGAAAGTATATCAACACAAGAATATCCCTTGCAACTACAACAAGAGAATCATCCCTCACCAGTTTGAGGTGGGTGATTTAGTTATGAAGGAGAACCAGTTCAACACCAGAGCAGAGCGAGAAAAGAAAGGGAAGTTCGAACCACACTGGTTAGGACCCTATGTCATAGTTGCCAGTATGGCACATGGGCATACAAGTTGCTCGCCTGATGGTGATGAGCTCCGGGAGCCCATGAATTCCATGCATCTTAAGAGGTTTTATGCCTAAACATGGCACAAGAAAGTCATAAAAATCACAAAAAATATAAAAACATCAAAAATAAAATAAAAAATCAAAAACATCAAAAAAAAAAGAAAAAAGTGTCGTCCACTAGTGAAAACCACGTAATTGTGGCACTTTGACAAGTCCTTGGGTGAAAACCGGTTTCCTGGTGCCTCGGGAGGATTCGTTGTTCACAAGCATTATTAGAAGGGTAGTTGTCTTTGTCCTGGACCTGGTTCTACCTTCGAGTTTCCTTGTGCACACCATCTAGTCCAGCCTTGATCCGGCTTTGCCTTCTTCTATTCGTCTGTAAGGGACGTGGTCTTTCGTTATTTCCAATCTTACGTTGGGGAAACTCAACGACTTCACCTTCTTGTTCATAAAGCGCGTGGCTTCGCTTCTCAGTATATTCCCCACCTAACACCGGGGGCATCCATGCTTTCTTGGTTACTTGCACATAGCTTTGGAAAATCATTAAAAAAACAAAACAATAGAAAATTGTTTGATAAACACAAAAACAATAGAACATTGTTTTGAGAAAAACACAAAAACAATAGAAAATTGTTTCACCAAACACAAAAACAATAGAAAATTGTTTCACAAATCACAAAAACAATAGAAAATTGTTTCACAAAACACAAAAACAATAGAAAATTGTTTCGAGAACACAAAAACAATAGAAAATTGTTTCACCAAACACAAAAACAATAGAAAATTGTTTCACAAAACACAAAAACAATAGAACATTGTTTCAAGAAAAACACAAAAACAATAGAACATTGTTTCGAGAAAACAACAAAACAATGGTAACTTGCTTCTTACACTGAAACTTGTGTCTTGCGCATGGTATTTTCTCCATATCCTGTTGGTTTGTCTCACATATTCCCCGATTAATATGACTCATGCGATCACCTGGATTCACAACCATTCACAAAAGCTACCTTTGCTTCGTGCCTCTACTGGGGCACTTTTGGTTGCTTGGTGTCTTTGTTTCATTGCGCACAAATGCTTTTCATGGACCCCGTGTCCATTTTCATTTCCCCTCGCATGTATCCTTGCTTGGGGCATCATTTTTAACCCTTGTAAATCCAATCACGAACTTGTGGATCTCTTCAAAGATTGATAACAAAACATTTGTACAACCGCCTTGACCGTTGTTGGGTTAGATATGTGTGTTCGTATTTGTTTTCCCGTTATATGAGCTTGTTTCCTTCTCGTATTGCATTGCATTATTGTATGTTGCGTGGAGTTGGTACTTTCAGCAATGGACAATTGTTCGTAGTATGGCTTTTCATGTCATTCTACCTTTGTCGTATGCTTATATTTTTCATAAGGACTGATGATGTAGTTCCTATGGCAATATGATGACATCAAATTTGTTCCAAACAAATAAGTGGCTAGAGGTTAAGCTCTTCTCTCCCCTCATCCATATTTCTTCTACACCACTTCTCTTTCACCCCTAATTCTCCCTCTCCTCGGGGCATCCTGCCTCGTCCCCATTCTTCTGCCTACTTCTCACCTTTTTCGATCGTCGATCGAGTTCTTCTATCACCCCATCGACACTCGAGGGGGCATCTCTCCCTCCTACTAATTTTTCTTCCATCTCTTCAAAATCTCTTTTGTCTACTATCTTTGAAGTGGCATCACTTATGCCACCCCAAAGAGGGGCAAATGTAGACACCTATAATTACGCCCAAGCAATTTAAATACTTAAATTGTGCTAATTATCCCCTTTCTCGCAAATCAACGACATATCGTCAAAGGCACTCATTTTCCCTCATATCATCATTAATTAATTACACTAAGCTAATTAATTAAGTTGCTTATCCAACAAATACCCTAATTAACGACCTTCCGTTAATAAATCACCCCTTCTACCTAGACTAATTAATTATTATTAATTAATTAGCTTTCCCTTCCATTTAACCAATAAATCAATATTTAATTGATTTAATCCCCTTCTAATAGCCTAAATCACACTAATATTCCTCTAATTGGCTTCTATAAGCTTACACCTACCTATTAATTAATCACCTTTGATTAATTAAAATACCCCCCAACTCCCATGACTTGCTAAACATGTATTAAACCCTTCTAAAGTAAGGTTACCTTTAATAAAGCAACCTTATCCATTCCTAATCATGTTTTACCTTTATCCCACATTCATGAGAATGTGTTGAATCCTTATCCTTTGGGCTATATAAAGAGCCCTCCACCTACCTTTTACTTACACCTAAACTTTCTAAGAGAGTAAATGTAAAGCATATAAGCAAAGAGACTAAGAGCTTGCACCTTGCCCTTTTGAGAGTTCATCATCTTGAAGAGTTAAGCCTCTTTCTTAAAGTGCTTGGGTCATATGGGAGGTGTTAAAAGGGTCTTGTAGCCCAACTTTGATTAGCCCCTATTCCTAGGTTCTTGGAGCATTAAGGACAACTATTTTGATAGCCATGGAGCTTACTTAGGTCCATTCATTTATTTGTTGTTAGAGAATAGAGGAGTTTAGATATTTAGCATTGTTAGTTTCAAAGTTTGTATTGATGAATGCTAGCATCTAACCCTTGTTTAATTCTTATCATGATGGTGTTTATGCTTTGTTTTAGCTAAATTGTAGAACTATTTTAGGTGGTAGTTCTTGCTTCATTTGATTTAGCATTAAGCAAATTATACATGCACACACACGCTCTTCTCTAAGACGTGGTACCTTCTCTCTCAACCATGCTCCTAGAAAAGGAATAATATTTTCTTTCCTTAGCATTTTACATACTTCCTTGACCTCATCTGGGTCATCTTTTGGCACCTCGACCTTCCTTCTTTGCTCCTCCCTCATGGAATTATCCTTTAGACACCTTCGGATTTATCCTTGTAAACACCTAATGACGTCTATGGTTTATTGATATACCTCCTTCTAATACACGGGTCTGGTACTATCCATGTACCACTTCTTCCCTTGAAACCAGTTCTTCTAGCTTGGCATTTCCTTTGCGCGCCACGACCTCTTGCTCTTGTTGTTACCATAACAGGTTCCAAGCCTGCATCACGTGTCACCCATGGCATCCATTGTGTGTAAGCCTTCTTAATGCTTACCATTGCAGTGCCCTTGTCTTTCCGGTGCTGCTAATTCATATGCTCAAACAACTTAGGGAACTCCTTATACTTGTGCTTCTTCCCGCACCATGAGCACTACAATAAGTCTGGGAACTCGTGCTTGTAGTGGTCTGTAGATCCAAAATTAAAATAGTTCCATGTGGGAACTCACTTCTTCCTCCTCCGCGGTTACCACAACCACAAAATCCTCCGTGAAATCTCCTTCCGTGCGCGTCTCTATTTGCGCACTCCTCATAACGTGATCATCACCCTTAGAACTATTGGTAATGCTGGTCTAGTGCACACCATGATCAATGGCCTCATGGATCTAGTCAATAAGCCGACAATCCTTGGTATCATGGGTCATAGAGGTGCAAATATTATAGTAGCAAGATACATTCTTCCGAATTATGTGTTGTAATAAGGGACATCTACTCACATCATGGTTCACATGACAAATATCACAGTCTACTACTACAACGCGTACTACCTTCCAAAGAAAACTATCCTTTGTATGCCCTCTACTTCATAATCATGCACACCACATTCCACTGCGAGTCTCATGAGATGAGTTTGAGGACAAATTTTCCACCGCTAGCCATAACAGTGATTTGAGCTTCCGAAGCAGGCTAACACCAATGTCAACGCTCCCAATAAGCTTCAAAGCCGTAGGGCAGCTTCCAATGCCTTGTCGCGTCTCAGAAAGTCTTATGAGATAAAACTCTTCTAAATGGGGTTATAAACCCTCCAACAAGCCATTGAGCATGCTATGAAGGGTGAATGTCATATGACAACTTTGACAGAGAGTCTTAAACATGCATCATACTCCTGCACACTCTCGCCATAGCTAGTATGGGGGTCATACTTCCTATACTAGCTATGTGTGCACCCTTGTAATGTTGTTACAAATTGATCGCCCGTGATCCCCTTTACGCGCAACAACAACTCACACTTGTGAACATGCTCCGTAACATCTTCAATACCTCTGTAATCTGGAAAATATAAAGACATCTCAAAGAAGACTTGAGGAGGTGGTTGGGGCCTTGTCCTCCTAATCCAAGTTCCTTGACTTCCTTCGGTGTTTCCTCCTCCACCGAATCCACTAGATCCACCAAGTCCTATGCCTCCAGATCCACCAGTTCCACCTCCAGATCCACCGGTAGCGAGCTGCATGGGCTTGGCGTCACGCCTAGGGTCCCCAACGTCCCACTAAATTACGCGCCAACTATCTACGAGATTGTACCACTATCAGATGTGTATCCCGCGCCACTCCCCGATGTGTTACCCAAGCCTTGTATATTTTCTCCTTGTCTAAAAATTCCTCCAAATACTGGAATAGTATGCGTAGCCATAGAAGTAGGAAATGAAAAATTGTATCTCCTGGGCACGGATTTGTCACTTCCATCGATACCAACTGGGTCAACGATAATCCTCCCTTAATCTAGAAAACCAAGCGCCAGGGTTTGGTCACTAGGTGGGTTCGAGATGCGTGCTAATGAATCTTCTCTCTACGCACGATGAAATTTCATCGAAGCTAAAGGGGTCTCTCTTACGGGCTTTCTAAGATGGGGTAGCATAGATGGATCAGGTTCCACATCCTCTACATGAACCTCAAATCCTTCTCGCAACATTTGCCTCCATACATCCATCACACTTGTAACCTCACATTATCTAGAAATATCCCTTTCACGTGCTTCACTATACTTGAGCCATCTCTCCTCCCTTTCTTTCTCGCAATACATGCCATCTTCCTCTACCCTAGCTTCCTCACCCAATGCTCAGAATGATTTAGCCGCCATTAGAAATGCCTCTAAACTCAAGGTAACAATCAAGATCTTCATTGCCGAGGGATAACACGTAGAAATGATCCTCTGGGCTCCCAAAACTCAAACTCAATAATTTCTGGACAAGAATACGTGGAAATAGTGTATTCCAGGGTGTAGCTAGTCAACACTCCTTTCCACCAATGATCCACAACATGAGTCCATGTCAGATCTGCATCTTGTAGCCTCTGGTACTCTTCTTGGGTCCATGTACGTGATCTATAATACCAGCTTGATCTAGATGCATATGCCGAGAGCCATTCATACAACTCTACTGGGAAGCAACAGAAAAATGTTTCATACAAATCATGGTAGAGGTTACTGCGACACTAAAATTTTCCTCCGTAATTTCTATTTCATTAATGTATGTATTAGGAATAGGATGTTGTTAAGTATAATTAGTAGTAGCGTCTGATAGAAGATAATGGCGCCATCAGTACAGTGCCACCAATAATGTGGAGTACGGTAATAGTCAAAGTACAATAGGAATGTTGTAAAAAGTAAATATTTGTCGTAAGTGGTCCGGTAATGTTAAAATGTCAAAGTTTGGGTAATTAGAGAAGTAGGGTCTACATGATTAGGAATTAGAAATATTATATTGGTAATAAGGACAAGGAGTGAGGTCATAAATATTTTGTGTATTTTATTTGTAAAAAGTCTAAAAATGTGGAACCCATGTAAAATGATAAGGTTTATCTTATCTTAAAAGATAAGCTTACATGTATAGATAAGAGTTAAGGTATGGAATATGATTCGTCAGAGTGGATTTCTTATCCTATCTTAGAGATAAGATGGATAATCCCGGAAGTTCTATAAATAGAGAGCCACCCCCTCATTTAGCATAGAAGGAAGTAGTGAGAAATATTGTAGGAAGTGTGCAAAGGAAGCCATCAATTTAAAGGTGTGTTGAAGAAGCCATTAAGAGGTGTAATTATAAAGTTCTCCCATAGTCTTGGTGAAAGGAAAGTGAAGTCAATAACACTTGAAGTACCTCATGGGCGAGATTATGTGATAGCTTTCATGTTAATATATAATTTACTTTGATATTTCAGATTTGTGATCATTCCGTCTTATCATAGTCGATGGTATTCTTGTGTTATGTTGTTGTTTTGTTTCCGTTTACATCCACCAAACTAAAGGTGTGCATTAGTAAATAATCATAGACGAGGAGTTCCCTGAAGAATTATCATAGTGCCGGATTGGTGATGACATTTTGGTTCCGTTCTTGGGACCATTCCTCGTTAGTGGATTTTCCGGAGAGATATTCCCACTTAGACAAAAATCAATTGGAGGGTAACCTTGTTTTTACTGTGCATAGTAGTTACCATGGTAAAGTCATTTTTGCCATGAATAGTAGTTACCATGGTAAAGTCATTTTTGCTGGGAATAGTATTTACCGCAGTAAATTCACTTTTTACCGTGAATAGTATTTACCACAGTAACTTCACTTTTTACCGTGAATAGTGTTTACCACAGTAAAGTCAGTTTTTACCGCAGTAAGTCAAGTTTTACCATAGTTACCGTGGTCATTTCTATTTTACTGTAGAAAGGTGTAAAGTCACTTTCTAGTATAGTGATTCCAATTATTTGTGCACATAAGTCTTGTTGATTGTACTTGTGGGTTGGTATTTCACGGTGGTTACTTTTGAAAATGGGAAAGATTCCTGTTTTTTCAGCTCAATCTAATGAAGATGCTTCCTCTTTCATTCAAGAGTTTAAACGATCTTGTATTTGTAATGGCCTCATAAGAAGGGAACAATGGACTGAATTTCTTCCTACCTTTTTGGATGGTTCAGCACTTAGGTGGTTTGAAACACTAGGTGATAATGTGAAAAATTCATGGGATTTATTAACCGAAAGTTTTCTTGAAGAATTTGGTGAACAACAATGAAATATGCGAGATCTCATGATCGAGATCACAAAGCTATCCCAAGGAGAGAAGGAGAAGATAAGGGATTATCATGCTCATGTTCTAGAGCTAAGGAGGAAGCTCGATGCCCGTGATCCTAAGGAAGGATTAGCGGATGGGTTGATGAATGGCATGGATAATCTCCTATGTAAGCACTTCATTCTTGGGATGAAGCTAGAAATCGACAATGAGTGAAGTATGACCGCCTTGACTACCATTGAACAAGCAAAGGAGATTACAAGAAGGCAAGAAGAAAGCATGGAAGAGGAGCCCAAAGAAATTGTTGCTAAAGTAGAGCCTACACCAAAGCACCTTTGGTCCAAATTCACAACCACTCCCGGTGAGCACAAATATTTCTCCTAGTACATCTACCGAGTATGAAGATTTGCTCAAAAGATGGGTCGATTAACTATTAATCTTCTTCAAGGAAAAGAATTTAGTTCTCGGGGGAGATAGAGGTCCAAAAAGAAATATTTCGAAGTTGTATGTTTTGGTTGTTATAAAAAGGGTCATTATAAGTATAATTGTCCAGATAGAGCTTCTACATCTAGTAAAGGAGATAATGATAAAGGAAAAGCACCTGTGAATTCTTTTGATGTAGTAGATAAGAGCATAAATAATGAAGTAGATGTGTTTGTAACAAAAAGAAAGAAAGAAAAAGATAATCAAGATGGAAATGATCCTAAGAAGATGAAAGGAGAAACTAGTAAGAAACATAGGAGAAGAAAGTTGGGTGTGTAGGATTTTCTGATTTCACAGGGGCAAGGACCATACTCCATCTTGGAAGATTTGTCCAAAAGGCCTGCAAATATTACATATGGTCAACTCTTGGCTATGTCTTCTGAGAAGAGGCGGGAGTTGCGAAGTGGACTCAATGCTCGACGAAGGAAGGAGGTTGAGGTCCCTGTTTTGGAGGCAGAGGCGGATCCCTATGCTCCACAAGTTGAGGTATTATGTAATGGTATTTCAATTCATGATGTCTTAGTTGATGGAGGTGCTGCAGTTAATGTAATGACCAGTCTCAGAATGAATATGTTGGGTTTAAAATTGATCGCCCTTCAACACTTATGTTAAGGTCATTAAATAAAGGAAAAACTAAATCGAAGGTGTAGTTTCAAATGTGGCAATATCTCATTATGGGTGTTGCATGTGTGGTAGACTTTCGGGTGATGAAAAATGGTGCTGTTGCGTACCCAATGCTCTTTGGGAAGACCATGGCTAAGGAGAGTTCATGCAAGAAACTATTGGAATGAAGGTTTCATGACACTTGGACGTGGTAGAGAGAGGGTGAAGGTAAACGTGATCCCTCAACATCATAAGGCGTAACTGTGGATTCAAGTGATGAAACCCCGATGATTGGACATCCTCTCGATTACTCTAGTACCAAAGTGAAGTGGACACGAAGATGAAGAAAGTGAGGTTGATGTTTCAGTCATGGATATTCTTCCAGTCACACACAACTCATGACCCCATAAAATTATCTCAAGAAGAAGTTGATGATCGTCTCTAACAAATAAAGATTGGTGATGCTTTGTGATGGAAAGTGAGAAGAAATCCTACCTCCAGCTCTTTCGAAGGTACATACAACTATTCACTTTTGATTACAAGGAAATCCGTCAAGTAAGTTGGGTAGAACATTCTATTGAGTGGTAGATGGTGCTAAGCCCATAAAGCAATGCCATATAGAATGAATCCTAATTTTTCAAGACTCGTAAAAGAAGAAATAGATAAGTTTCTTGATGCAGGATTCATATTTCTTTGTGGAGAATTCGAAATAGGTTTCTCCCATTATGATCTCAATAAAAGAATGGGAAGCTACGCATTTGTGTTGATTACGGGAAGCTCAATAAGGCAACAAAGAAGGATCATTACCCTCTTCCATTTTCGAGATCAGATCTTGGGCGAAGTAGGCTGGCTAGGAGTGCTATAGTTTCTTTGATGGATATAGCGCCTACAACCAAGTTCGTATAGCGAGAAAGATCAGTGAAGACCACGTTCACCACTCCTTGAGGAACGTTTGCTTATAGAGTTATGCCTTTTGGGTTGTGTAATGCTCCAACATTCCAACATTTGATGAATAGGGTGTTCGAACCCTACATTGGGACCTCCATCGTAGTATTTACGGATGATTTTTGCATCTATGGGAGCAAGTTGGACCACTGCACCAAATGGAGACAACATCTCAAAGGTTAGATGAAGCACAAGCCTCACTAAACCCTACAAAGTGTGTCTTTGGATGTTCTAAAGGTGTTTTGTTAGGGCACGTTGTATCCAGAGATGGTATTGGTACTAATCCCGATAAAGTTTCAAAATCAAAGATTTACCATTTCCTATTAATAGAAGTAAGTTGAGATCATTTTTAAGCCATGTGGGTTACTATAGAAGGTTCATCAAGAATTTCTCAAAGATTGCATGACCACTAACTTGATTCTTGAAGAAGGATGTTACTTATGAACCAGGGAAATAAGGCACATGAAGCTTTTGGACAATCAAGGAAGCCACGTGTCTTCACCTATTTTGAAGAATCCAGATTGGAGCAAGCCATTCATTGTGTACAATGATGCCTCGAGATGCAAAGACTAGGAAGTACTTTGAGCCAAAAGGATGAAAATGGGCATGAACATCCAATTTACTTTGGGAGCGCATAAATGAGCGAGTCTTTGAGGTAAATTATACTCATGAATCAAAAAAGAGGCTCTGCTATCATTTTTACTGTAAAGAAGTTTAGAAATTACTTGCTAGGGCAAAAATTTCTAGTTGTAACAGATCATTAGGCTCTAAAATATATTGTAAATAAGCCTAACCCATCAGGGAGGATAGCAAGATGGATAATTTTGCTACAAGAATTTGAATTTGATATTATAGATAGGCCAGGAAAGAAGCATGTCAATGCAGATGCACTCTCTCGAGCCTATGATGGTTTAGGATCATCTTGTGATGATGATGATTTCCCAATGCAACATTGTTATCCCTTGACATAATCCCTAGTGAATACATAGATATTTGGAATTATCTGAATGAATTCAAGTTTCCTGATGGTGCCAATGCAAAGACTAAGAGAAAGATTACTCAAGCCAATCGTCCATATTCTATTCTGCATGGAGTATTATTTCGAATAGGACCTGATGGACAGTACAAGAGGGCAGTTGGACGTGATCAAGGGAAGGAACTGCTAGAAGAATTCCAAAATGGTACATGTGGAGGGCACTTCTCTGGAAAACTTACAACAAGAAGGATCTTGGATGCAGGTTATCACTGGCCCACTCTTTTTAAAGATTGTTATAATTATTTTAAGACATGTGATATTTGTCAAACACATGGTAACCGTAAGACTTCATTAGCTCCATTATGTCCTATTCTTCCACTTGGTCCCTTTGAAAAGTGGGGAATAGATATTGTAGGTCCACTTCTAACTACCTCACGCCAAAATAAGTATATTGTAGTTGCCACAGATTATTTAACCAAGTGGGTTGAAGCTAGGCCATTGAAAACAACTTCCATGGATGAAGTGGCAAGGTTCATATATGAACGCATTGTCACCAGATTTGGTTGTCCATTAGAAATTGTAACAGATCAAGGAAGCCACTTCATTAATGAGGTGGTAGAAGCCCTAGTCAATAAGTTTTCTATTAAGCACAGGAAGGCAACAACATACAAGCCAAGCACAAATGGACAGGTGGAACGAACAAATTTTGTGTTCTCACAAATTCTAGCAAAAGATGCACCTTGCAGGTACATAAATGGGATAAAAGGATTCATGTAACATTGTGGGGCATATAGGGCAACATCAAAGTCAGCAACATGATACTCTCCATTTCAAATTGGCCTATGGCATTGATCCAGCTTCTTCCTATTGAGTTTGATATTCCCACCGTGAGAGTTATGAAAAATGAAAGGATGGATGGAAGTGATTCAAGAAAAGAAAGGTTGGTACATCTTCATTTGCTAGAGGAAATGAGGGAAATAGCAAAGGATACAAGCCATAAGAAGAAAATGAAGCAGAAGGAATACTTTGATCAAAAGATCCGTTGGTCTCCATTTCATGTGAATGACTTGGTTCTAGTATATGATTCCAGATACAAAAAAAGAAGACAGAGAAAATTTCTTCCAAAATGGATGGGGCCCTACAAAATAACAGCTATGCATGAAAATGGTACGTACCAACTGGAGGAATTGGATGGCACTCCCATTACGAAATGGGTCAACCACGACAAGTTGAAGATTTTCCAAGCACTAGAATAGTCTACTCCGAGGATGGAGTAGAAGCTAGGAAGGGGGAAGATGTTGACACTAAAATTTTCCTCCGTAATTTCTATTTCATTAATGTATGTATTAGGAATAGGATGTTGTTAAGTATAATTAGTAGTAGCGTCTGATAGAAGATAACGGCGCCGTCAGTACGGTGCCGCCAATAATGTGGAGTACGGTAACAGTCAAAGTACAATATGAATGTTGTAAAAAGTAAATATTTGTCGTAAGTGGTCCGGTAATGTTAAAATGTCAAAGTTTGGGTAATTAGAGAAGTAGGGTCTACATGATTAGGAATTAGAAATATTATATTGGTAATAAGGACAAGGAGTGAGGTCATAAATATTTTGTGTATTTTATTTGTAAAAAGTCTAAAAATGTGGAACCCATGTAAAATGATAAGGTTTATCTTATCTTAAAAGATAAGCTTACATGTATAGATAAGAGTTAAGGTATGGAATATGATTCGTCAGAGTGGATTTCTTATCCTATCTTAGAGATAAGATGGATAAGCCTGGAAGTTCTATAAATAGAGAGGCCACCCCCCTCATTTAGCATAGAAGGAAGTAGTGAGAAATATTGTAGGAAGTGTGCAAAGGAAGTCATCGCTTTAAGGTGTGTTGAAGAAGCCATTAAGAGGTGTAATTGTAAAGTTCTCCCATAGTCTTGGTGAAAGGCAAGTGAAGTCAATAACACTTGAAGTACCTCATGGGTGAGATTGTAACAGTTTCATGTTAATATTATAATTTACTTTGATATTTCAGATTTGTCATCATTTCGTCTTATCATAGTCGATGGTATTCTTGTGTTATGTTGTTGTTTTGTTTCCGTTATATCCACCAAACTAAAGGCTATGCATTAGTAAATAATCATAAAGACGAGGAGTTCCTAGGTGAAGAATTATCATAGTGCCGGATTGGTGATGACAGCTTCTCTTCTACTCATCTACAAGCATCAAAATTAGGCCCAATGCTAAATCTCTGAGAAAATTCATCCTTTGTGCTCTTAAACCATGATTCAACACTTTCCAAAGTTAAACGCTCTGTCATCACTCATTGCACAGATCATGATGTATGTTATTTCCCACTACAACTTCATAAAGAGGTCCCACAACGGAACCAAGATGTAGTCATTTTTAAACCCACCAAAGAACAAGGAAACCCCATACATGCCGAACTATCACCCAACGGGCGCCGAGTGCTCACTAAAGGCACACGTGGGCATTGAGTCTCTCCTTTATGTGAGTTTAGTGGGAAACATCATCTATGATAGGAACTTAAGGATAGTGAGGGGAAATGAGATGTGCAATCACCATAGAGCTCAGAATGGCTTCTAGACCAATGTAGTCATTCCAGACAGAAATATACTTAACAAATTATAGGACTGAACCAGAACAGAAAGGAAAATGCATAAAGATTTATACTCATTCCATAACAGACATGAAACAGAACCATGAAGATATATGTATGGACTAGAATCATTAATGATCATATTCAAATAAGTTGGTAACCTCATTACATCCATTAGATCCATTGCAGAACATCGCAGTATGGCAGACCAAAGTCATACATCATAACTGGATTTACATCCTTTAGCTTTCAAAAGAAAATTTTCAATCCCAAGCCCCTTGATGCATCCTTCTCCTATGTTTTATCTACCCAACCCAATACAACTCCTTGTGGCATTTTTGTAGAGCTCCACTCTCTATTGATCTCTCTCTTTAATTCCTCTGTGGGCACTTGTATTTATAGGTGTCTTGAACCACAACTCTTCTTTTTGAGGCTTCAGATCCATCACCAAGTGTCCAGATGTGGTCCTCCATGGGAGCATGATCCTCCGTGCCCGAGCACTCCACTCCTTACCATGATGGCCTTCTAGAATATTCCATCGCAGGCATATTCCTTCTTAGGCCAACCTATCACCAGGCTAGCACCTTATCCATTCATCATGCGCAGGAGGGTCATGCTTTTCTTGTGTTATGCCCGATACGCCAAATACGGCTAAGTCCCATGACCTTGTTTTGCTTTGGCAAGTAATACGGTCCTTCTAAAACCCTTCTAGAACCCCCGACTTGTGCGCGTGCTTCTTGTATGCCCACCCCTCAACTTAGGCCTTGCATGCTCATGCACCTTTTTATACTTAGTCAATATTTTAGGGGCCCAACATCACCCCACACTTTACCTATTCTCCGCCCTCGAGAACACTTATTCAAAGAAAGAATTACAATAGACTTAACATCTTGGGAAAATAATAAGGGAATGAAGAATTGGGAAAAATGAAAGAATGGGGAAGTGTTGTCATTACTGTAACAAGATAGGAAAATATCTTTACAAGTCGACTCAAACTTGTTCCAGGCTTCAAATTAATTTTACGCTCTCTAGCAGAGGTCACCGACTAGGCGCTTACCTCCTTAAAACCCAGTCCATTTCCTCGAGTGTTCAATGTTTCAACCATTCCTTCCAATTCCTTACCCACGTCCTCAAGTGCATCCATCCTTCTTGTAATCTATGGGTACAACTCCTTCAGCCAATTTTTAATTGAACCTCGTAAGGTTTCAATAGCTTCTAACTTCTTCTCAACCTTGGCTAGGATCCTCTCCCATTCTCTCTCGTTCCCTTTGTTCTTCTCTTGGAATTCCTTGAGCTCTACCTTGTGAGTGGCGACTAGAATACTTGCCACTTTATCTCTGTCTGCGCAATTGTCATACGTGGCCTTAGCAGTATGGGTAGCAATTTTCACATCAGCAAGAACCTTAGTGTACTTGGCAATGATTGCTACAACCTTCAATTTTCCTCCTTCTCTAGGCATGCTTTGCTACTTCTTCTTCGATTCTAAGGCCATAGGTTTCCTTTCCATGGTGAGGATGCATGTTAAGTCTTCAAGGCACTCAAGGGAAGATCCATACTTTTGCGTGGGTGGTGCTAGGTCTGGATGCTTAAAAAAATGGAATCTATGATGGATTCTACCTTCTTATATACCTCACACACCCTTTCCTTTTCTTCCCTTAGTTCACGCTTTAGCTGCACGCTAATTAGTTCCTCTTGCTTCAAGTTCTTGGTCCTCTCTTCTAGCTCTTCTTCCCTCTTTTCTAGCTCTACCTCTAGAAATTTTACCCTGTCATTCCTTCCGAATAACCTAGCTTCCAGTTCAACCGAGACCTTATTCAATGCATTGCAAACTTGTTCATCCGAAATCTACTGAGTGCTCACCAAGGGGTTGTCTCCTTTTGACTCGGAATATTCATTAGTGCCCCTTGGCTTACCTCAAACTCTGGCTCATCGATGTGGGACTCAATTGCCCACGAAAGCATTTTCCTCATCCGAGGGTATGCACCTTCTTCATCAAATGACTTCATTGCCAAGAGTTGATCTATTGGGACTGTGCTTTGGAAGCACATGTGCAACACCTTGTTTGGATCATCAATGTAGCTCATTCTTGGCCTCTAGATCTCCATGCGCTTTCCTCCTGTGTGTGTGCCCTTAGGAACAATTACCATAGACTGGGGCCTCCCGCATTGCCATGATATTTCCCTACGCTTTCTTCCCTATCTTCATTCATCACTATATCAGTGTTGCGCTCCAATTCTTGTTTATGTGATGGTTATAATCACTTACTTGTCATGTTTCTTAAATGGGACTCCTAGTTCTTTCCAAAAAAACCCCATCTGGTCTGCATTTCGCACACCATTCTTCATTGGTACTTGCGGTGGTTTCTTGTTGTTTTCCCTTGTCCTTGTCTTTTTCCTTCTTAGGTGTTACAACTAGTTTCTTGGGTGCCATTATGTAGGTTATCTTTACACTTCAACTTCTCTTACTCTGATTCTCTACCCTTTCCAAGCTTAGATCTCGAACTTGTGAAGAAAATCCTTTTCAACCCGTGCCCTAGCTGCCAAACCCTCATTGGAATATCCCCTTCACAAGACGACGCTTCTCCATAACTCTCTCTACCCCATGAACTATTTCCCTCCTGGTTTGTAGATCCAAACTAGTCACTCACGGTTAAATTTCTCCAATTTTTCTTCACACGGATCAACTCTGGAAACCCTAGTTCGCAAAGCTCTTCCTTCTTCATATTCACAATGTAAATAATGAAGTGTCTAACCTTCTATTTATAGTTTTTCTCACTTTTTAACATTAAATGCTACCTTACCTACCACCATAATTTAACACTTAATGTAGATTTTTCAACAAAACTTGACTTTAGTGCTTTAACTCACGTGCCCAACCTTACACGGATAATCCCCCAACCTTCTGGCACACAACCAATCCATCTTGATAGGAGACTCTTGCATGCACATCACTAGAAGGTACTTCATCATGATTTTTCTCTCACCTACCTCATGTTTTCTTTTGTGCTTCTTCCTCTTTTGTACGTGGATCCACAATGTAGCCTTACCCTGACACCAACCATCCTTTTTCACCTTTCCTTCCATGCACTTCCTTTCCTAGGGCTATTCAACCGGCTTTCCAACGCAATCCTTCCTGGTTCTTCACACTTTACACTTTCCTCTACATTATTCTACCCCACACTAAAGCGATGCATGGTCCTATGCGCATTCACAACCTTCAAAAAGTAAAGAGGTTAAAGATGCCCAAGGCACAACACAAAAACAACAACGAGAAAGGGAAACACAAGAAAAGAAAATGCATTAAGGGAAATCCTAAACTAAATGGCAATCATTGCCTTATTTACAAACACCAAGAAGACTTATTTATAGTAGGGCTTTAGCCTACTCCCATTGAAGTGTTCTAGTAATCTCGTCCCATCTAGTGCTTTGCAATCGGCATGCGCTTGAATCAAGGATGTAGGAGATTATGTAGGAGCCCAACCAATGGACTTTTAACTTCCTAGGATGGCGCATAAACTTTGAATCATAGAGCAAGACCATTTGCCCAACCTCAAACTTCTTGTTCTTAATGTGATAATTGTGCTATGCCTTTGTTTTGATTTTTTCGTTGTCTAGATCCACCTCATGATTGATCGTCTTTCGTCCTAATTACATTAAATTTTCTATTCTTTCCTCCAATGCTTGTTCATTATCTAATCCTCCTATGCGCACTATATGTAGAGAAGGTAACATGAATTCAACTGGTAGGAAAACCTCTGCACCAAACACTAATTGAAATGGTGTGGCCTTATTCAACCTCTTGTAGGTTGTCCTATATGCCCAAAGAATGATTGATACTTTGTCATCCCAATCATGTCTACCAACATCACAGATCTTAGTCAACGTGTGACTAAGTATTTTGTTAAATGCCTCAGCACTTCCATTTGCTTGAGGGTGATAGGGAGTAGTTTTGTGATGGGCCACCATGAATTCTGATAATAGAATCTTGACCATTTCATTGAGGAAGTGTGTACCTCTATCACTTGTTAAAATCAATGGGCATCCATACCTATTGATGATGTTTTCCCATAAAAATCTAAAGCAGCTATAGCTATTGTACAATCCTTTTGTAGTAAGCGCCTTTGCTCACCTTGTCAAATAATCGGTGCAAGTGAGGATATACTGCATGAACTAGTCACCTTCACCCCACTTTGGCGAGATTGGTTTGAAAAATTTGATAGCCCACTTAAATGGTTCCGCATCAAGCTATTTGGTTGCAAGGGCATTTCATCCCTTTTTCTAGGTTTTCCAAGGCACTGGTAATGGTCACAGGCCTTGCAAAACTCAATGCAATCTTGATAAATGGTCTCCCACCAAAGCCCTACAAGTAGAATCTTCCGTGGGTTTCTTTTCTTTCATATTATCCTCCTATAATACCACCATTCACCTCTTCCATTATTGTAATGCGCTCACGTTCTAGCATGCATCGGTCCAGAACCTCATCACGACCCATTTTGTACATATCTCCACTAATTAGCATGTAGGGTGTGACGCATATGGCCAACTTCTTCTTCTCCAAGGCCTTCATTCTAACTAACGCTACACCTATTTAAGGAATATTGTAATGTCCTCTAAATCCAGGGCATACTCATTAATCTAAATAGTTACCCGTCTAGCATAGTTTCTTCAATTCTTTGCATGCGTCCTCTCCTAAATCAATCCTAGACAAATGATCAGGTCCGAATTACTTTTTCCTGGTTTGACAACCACCATGAACTTGAATTCTTGGAACAATAGTTCCCACCAAATATGCGCCCTTGTAGAATGGGCTTGTTCACCAAGTATTTCAATGCCATATGGTCAGTGTAAAATATAAATGGAGTTTCCAATAAATACTCTCTGAACTTGTGAAGTGCATAGATCATTGACAATGCCTTGTGCTTAGTTGTAGTATAATTCTACTCCGCTAGTGTTATTTCCTACTTACAAAGCACAAAGGATGATCAACAATCCCTTCACCAAGCTATGTAAGTACTACTCCAATGGCGGTTCCTGAGGCATCCACATGAACATGGAAAGGCTTATCCCAAGAAGGGAAACGTAGGATGGGCGCAATGACAAGCCTATCCTTCAAAGTGTCAAATGCCTTCTGCTGCGCCTCTCCCCAATGAAAGGCACTTTTATGTCTAAGTAACTCTTCTAAAGGCGTGGTGATCTTGGCATATCCCTTGATGAACTTCCTGTAGTACCCCGTATGCCCAAGAAATCCACGCACCGTGCTTTGAATAGTAGGCTCCCTCAATCCCACAATTACTACAAATTTAGCAGGATCTACTAGTAGGCTCTCATTACATATGATGTGCCCCAATAATGTTCCAAATGGGGTAAAGAAAGATGCATTTCGTAATTTTGAGGTATATCCTCAACTGCCAATACCTTTCAAACATCAGCCTTAAGTTGTCATAATGGTCCTTCACTAACCCATATACTATCCAATCATCTAGGTAGACTTGAAGAAATTTATGGATGAAGTCCTAGAAAGCTTGTACCATAATGCACAAGAACACAACAGGTGCATTCTTCAACCCAAAAGGCATGACTATATAGGAAAAAATTCCCCACTCAGTGGTAAAAGTCGTCTTCCTCTAGGTCCTCCTTCGCGATCCTTACCTAGTGATAGCCTGAGAATCCATTCGTGAAAGAGTAGGCCTCGTGTCTTGATACTCCCTCTAAAATTTCTTCAGTAAATGGGGTTGGGAAAGGATCGATGATACACACTGCATTCAGGTCCTTGTAATCAACACAAATCCTTATCCTTTCATCCTTCTTGATGCTGATTACCATTGGACTTATCCACTCGACTCTTCAACAACTTCAATGATGCTCGATGCTATCATCTTATGTATTTCTTCCTTGACCTTCATGCATAGGTTATGGTTCATCCGATATGGTCTCTTCTCGATCGGCGCACACCCTCCTTCAAATTAATTCTCATTTCCCCCAAGGAATGGTGAACGCCTTTGAGTTCATGATACCCGCGGGAATAAATCCTCAAACTCACGTAAAGATCAATGATCTTGGAGACTTCCCTCTCTGACCAATAGTCTCCGATGATAGCCTCTTTAGGTTCTTCTTCTAAGCCGATGTTAACCTTCTTTGTCTTTAAAGGTTCATGATAGGCGCGCGCCCGTTCATCTAAACTTTATAACACCTCATGCGTCCCTATGGAATGGTCAACATTCAAGTTTTCCGCCTCTTCTCCATCAATAACATACACCATCTTTCCTTTTTATTTTAATAAACATGCATGCTCAAGTTGTATCTCTTCTGTTTCATCTTCGTCAAAGTGCACCTCCAGTGCCGGGTTCACCTAACAACTCTTATATTTTGTCCTCCACCATAACACTATCTCCAATGGTAAGGCACTTGGACAACCTACAAATCCTTATGCACTAGGGGTTTGTACCTCGATACTCAAATGTTTGAATGAGATCAACCAACATCTCTTGCCAATTCCTCCCCGGGGTGGCGTGTCTCAAAGACGAATGTACCATGTGTGTGCACAACCTTGTAGGGTGGAATACAACTTGTGAACCCATAATGAAGGTGGCAATACTTCTGCGCTTCCCATCCAGGTTGTCTCACATGCTTGGATATGGAAGGAAGTAATATCTTTACCATGGTAGTCTTTTATAGATGTGGGCATGTTGCTCCTACAAAACCTTATAGAGAAGGAAATTCTCACCTTGCGCCATTCCAAGAGGTTATCCTAATGTGTCACCCACCAGCGCACAATAGTTCCGAGTAGGACATAACTTAACATCCCTCTTCGTTCATTCTCCTTCTTCCACTGAGCTTCCATCTCCTGCAAAAAGATCTTAGGGAAGGCTCCTCCTGAATACTTAGGTATCTTCTTTCCTCCTAGGTGCGGACTATACGTGCCTTTGTCACCTTTGTCGAAAGCCTCTCAAATTCTATTCGATTAACTCATAGGTCCCATGCGCCCAATTATCGCATGCTATACTGGTGGTGTCACTTAAGGACTAAGCATCCTCAAACTAGATAACTCCTTCTGTGGTATGGATTACCTCTGGATCCCTTAAATTTTGATATGAAGGATTTTGGTGCTGCAAAATTTATTTTTGGGCATGGAAATAAAAAGAGATCATGTAAATAGGAAATCTGGTGTTAAATCAAAGAAAGTATCTAGAGGTGATATTGTAAAGGTTTCAAATGCATGAAATTAAACCTATTAGTATTGCTTTTCCCGTTGGTCAAGATTTGTCTTCTAAATAGTGTCTTAAAACTGAAGAAGAAATAGAGGACATGTCTCAAGTACCATATACTAGTGCAGTTAATAGTTTGATGTATGTAATGGTTTTTACTAGACATGATATTGCACATGCAGTGGGAGTAGTGAGTAGATTCATGTCAAATCCTGGAAAGGAACATTGGATTGCGGTAAAGAGAATCTTCAGGTACCTATGTGGTACATCTAATTATGTAATTTTTATCGGAAAACTGATGAAAGTAAAACATTAGATCTATATGGTTTTGTGGATTCCGACTGGGGTGAAGACTTGGATATGCATAGATCTACTAGTGGTTATGTGTTCAACTTGTTTGGTGGAGTGGTAAATTGGATGAGTAAATGTCAAGCAAGTGTTGTGATATCCATCACAGAGGCTGAGTACATGGCAACTACTCATGCAAGTAAAGAAGCGATTTGGCTTCAAATGATCGATCTCCATCGGGTTCACTCAAAATGCTGTAAGGATTGATTGTGATAGTCAAAGTGCAATTTTTATAGCAAAGAACCCTGAGTATCATTCAAGAACGAAACACATTGATTTTAAATACCATTTTTTAAGAGAAATGGTGGAGAAGAAGAAGATACTACTAAGTAAGTTGACACAAAAGATAATGTTGTTGAATCTTTAACTAAGGTTTGTGAGTGCTAAGAAATTTTCTTGGTGTAGAAAATTGATGGGATTGAATGCCTTGAGTTGCTGACTATATGACAATGTAGCCCCATTTTGCAAAGTATACAACAAGTGGGAGAATGTTAGAATGTGTTGTATATTTTGTATATTGTATACCTAGGAGTACTGTACACCTCTTCCATGAGCGTTAGCAGGGTCGAATCCATATTTTTCCGGGAGTATAGATATGCTATTTTTATCTATACGTATATATGGGTGGTGTCATAATCCATGAATTATGGGGAACTGTTATGGGTGTTTACTAGCCCATGGTTTTGGTACCCATTGTATTTTAAAGCCGCTTTTGACGGTTTCTTCTGTTTTACTTAGAAATAGCTGGAGATGTAGTAGGGTAAAGCAAAACTTGGAAGTACATTTGCAATAAGAGAGATAAGTCATGCTACTGGGTTTTTTCCCAAAAGGTTTCCCAAGATAAATCTTGAGTTTTTCATTTATTTTCTTTGATTATCTTGAATATTCATTCAACATATCATCTTGTTTATTAGTTTATCGGATTTATTCTCTTTAGGAATTCATAAAATGGTAAAGCATTAAAAGGATTTTAAGATCTTGACATGATAATTTTTCACAAGAATTTTGAAAAATTCACAATATAGAACTACATAATGCTCACAAAAATGAGCTACAGGTATAAAGCACAACACCTTTTGATGCAAGTAAACTCATGGCCTAAGAGTAAAAGTTGTTGATCTAAGAAAAGCTCAGTGAATAAACTAAAACAAGGGCTTTACCTTCAGTTGAGCACAACTACAATGGAAGCATGGCCGAGTTATACACAAAGGAGGTGAGTCAGTCTAACACCGAGCCCCTCCAGGATGAAGTTACAATATATAAGTCCAAACTGAGTCACAAAAATAACAGTGTCGAGCTCTCTTAACAGAGTTGAACATTGCTTAAAAAGTAGCAGAAGTGATGCCGAAATAGAAGTGGGCCCCATGCAATCCAAAAAGACAACAAAAGTGAAGTCACCCACAATTGATGGAGAACTTGGGGTTCTCTAGATATTTTACAAAGGCATCAAGAAAAAAAAATAAACAAATTTGTCCGTTAGTTGATGGAAATGGAAAAAGCTTTTCTGTCTAGAATTTAATATATGTTTTTTTCTTTTCGTGTGATGGAGGCAGAGAAAAATGGTGCCCCAATATTTTATGTTTTTCATCATGTGACAGAGAAGTGGAAATTTTTTGGGTTGAATATGATTTTTTTAATTTGATTTCTTCGTCAATTGACAACCTTGATATGTTGTCGATCCGTTCGCATGCGAATTTGGCCAATTTTGTTACGTATTAGCATAATTGTTAGAAATAATTTTTAGAGTATTAAGAGGTCCAATGTACGAATCTCGTCGAGCCTATTTCTTGAATTCACATAGAAAAAGAAAAAGTAAAAATTAAAAAATCAAATACATGCCCTAAAAATGACATCTAATCCTCTAGATTTCAACGACATATACACAATTCAAGTCCTACAATGGGGTAATACTTAAACATGTGGTGATGTTGAGAGTGTTGAATTTCATGACAGTTTGATAATTCATGTTTTAAATGAAATAAATATTAATTAGTAAATGGATTATTTTTGTATTTGTGTTAATTTTTAAAATATAATTTCATAAAATATTTTAAAATATGACATTTTGAGTATTCTATTAAACTTATCATCATAATTAAACTATTATTTTATGTAATCTTTAAATATAACTATTATATATATTATTTATACTAGAAATATGCTTAAATACATCTTATTTCTTAAGAGTAAGGGATGGTCTCATGTATTGTAATTTACCCTACAAATTAACTACTCTATAAATTCTTAGCATTGTGAGTTTTTATTATTCAATTTTTTTCTTTCTCATACATTCAAATTAAAATTCTTTCCAAAAACATAAAAATGAAACATATTCTTACCATATCTACACTTCATTTTGAGAAATGAAGATTTTAGAATCCAATCAACAATAAAGATGACATGAAAAATAAGGATATAAATAATGGATAATTTTTTATTAAAATAAGAACGTTAAATTGTGAAGATATATAAATAATGGTCTATTAAATTAATAAATCCAAAAATTAATTACAAATTTTCTTATATTCCTTGAAAATAAATTTTGTTGTCTATTTTTAATATTACCCGTCAAATCTCACGCCACCCCAAGAAAATAGGCAAAATTAAACGAAATTTAAATCTTTCACCAAATATAGTATAAAGTGGATTTAACATGTAATTGTAGGCGAAAAGAAAAATTAAAAATTCAAAAAGAAAAGTTTAAATTTAAAAAGACTCTAAAAAAGAAAAAGAAAATTAAAAAAAACTCAAATATATGCCCTAAAAAATGACGTCTAATCTCCGTATATTTCAAAGAGAAGATCTGCGCAGCTTGAGTCTTACACGGGTAATTTAAACCAATATTTCAAAAACGTTGCTTGAATTCATCCTTGAATAGATCAAATGACTAAATTTCTCGTACAAATGATTGGTTTTCAAATGAAAAAGGGGTTTCAGAAGTTTTTCTATTTTTCCTCGCCAGTTCTGCCTTTGCTTTTTCTAGCTTGTGAGTTGAAATTAATGTTATTTTGGGTATTTTTGTTTCTCGGGGTTCAAATCGGTCGATTACTAACGATGCTCTGGTGGCGGTGGCGATTAACTAAAGACGATTCCTTCTTTCTCATCACCACCACACATTTCTCCACCCCTAAAAATGGACGGTCATGATGTGTTGGCCGGGTGCATTATGAGTGAAGGGTAGCCTCTTCCCCACAAAAACTTTGGCTGCCCTGCACTACATGATTTCAACACATATTTCCTTGTGTAATAACAACCCTCGATTATGTGACGTGTGTTAGAATCTTCCGGGCTCATTTCATATAGTAACTCCTTATGCCATAACAAGTAGAAATTGTTTCAAACCATATGTTATCCAACCTTTTGTCCACAGAATCCTATAGGATGTACCCATATATCATTAGGTATATGCCATTTGTATGTATGCATGAAATTGTTAAAAAAGATAACTAGGTATTTCAAATTTTGGCAACTTAATTGAGATGTATTGTACATTCCTAACTTGATCCAATATCCTAACTCTATAGTACTGGAAGAATGTCATGAACGAATAGATAGTTTTGTTTCCATCCATTTTGATCAAAATTACTTGTAACAATGCTACACCATAGCTCCACTAGGTTTTCAATAGAGGATCTATAATGAAGTGCAGTGTCTCAAAGCTACCCTCGTCGAGATATGGAGAACACAGATTCATTTTTTTAAAAAATGACCTATAATTTTGGAGGAGGTGAAAATTTACATCCAACAATACATAAAATACGAAAAATCCATGGAACCACTTTTTTACTAGTACCTATATTTGAAAAAGGATATATGACCACATGATTGTGCTAAGATTCATTTAATACGGTTTTAATTTTATTATTAGTTTTTTTAATGTTTCAATTATATTTAAATACCCATGATTACAACATACTTAGGTAATCCAATGGTTAGTGGTGTAACGGTTCTTGGGTCTCCTTGTAATTGGGAGGTCCAAGGTTCAAATCTTTTCTTTGTGTTAAGGTGACGTACTACTAAATGTTTGGATACCCTAGTGATAGGGCACCACAAGAATATGGTTTAATCTGTGGGCTTTCCGAGAGCTTAAACTACCATCCTTGGATGGTTCCATAGCTGGTGTGGTTTGGTGATGCCATAAGGGCTAGGGCCCTCTCCCTAGGTAACTTAAGCAAAACAAAAACAACATACTTAGGTACATTTCTATGATATAGTGTATGTTGTACACATTGATTAGCATACATAGATCACAAAGACACTTGCTTGACACATATTGCTTGATTACATTTCCTTCTCTAAGTCATACAATATGGTTGAATTTGTTTATCTAAAACCATATTGATCCTACATTCTATTGCTAATAAACAAATTCCAAACCACATGATTGCATTTTTAATTAATGATTTTTAATATATTTCATAAAACTTACCATGTGAATTGGTTAATAAACAAATTCCAAACCATATGGTTGTATTTTTAATTAATAATTTTTATATATTTAATACAAACTTACCATGTGAAAAATATATAAGTTAAACTATAGTTTTAGCAAGAAAAATATAGTAACACATTTGTTGTTCATATTATTTTTCACTTTATTTAGTATGCACACAATCATTGATGTTATTTCCATAATTTTCTTGTATGTGACAAGTCTCTGGTCTTGCACAAAGAATCTATTGGAATGCTTAGAACTAAATTCCACAAACATAACGGAAATAAACTAAATCCTATGATACATCTAAACTATTCAAGTTCATGTGTAATCTTATGTCCACCAAAAGTGGTAAATCCATATGTAGTTTGTTTGGGTACAATTGTTTTTTTACATAATCTTATAGGCATAAACTATGTTGGTATTTTGAGCCTATCTTTCTATGTTTGTTGTTTTTACAAATATTTTTGTTTGCAATTATTAGAATTTACGAGAGATATTTATTGTGTTAGAATTGTTACACATGCCATATAATTCACTAATTACAAATCAAGTTACTTAAGGGATCGATGGCGGGACCTCGAGCACAAAGCTTGATGCATTTTCTTATTCAAGTGTCTCTTATTCGTATGGTTGTTATTCAACATTCATAATCCACTTCAATGTCTTCATCAACATCACCATGTGGTTCATTAGAACCACAAGTAGTAGTAATGCCACTCTCTCTAGCTACGCCTAAATATGAGCTAAAATTTGTTGAATTTGTAGCAAAGTATAGTCTGCAAGCGATGATTGCCATATAGATTGATTCGATTCAATATATTTAGGCGTGGGGCAAATATCAACACACACACACACACACACACACACACACACACACGTAGTATATATATATATATATATGTATGTATGTAGGTATGTATGTATGTATGTATGTATGTATATATATATATATGTATGTATGTATGTATGTATGTATGTATGTATGTATGTATATATATATATATATATATATATATATATATATATATATGTATGTATACATACATACATACATATAGATATATATATATATACATGTATACATACATACATACATACATACATACATATATATATATATGTATACATGTATACATACATACATACATACATACATATGTATACATATGTATGTATGTATGTATGTATATATATATATATATATATATATATATATATATATATATATATATATATATATATATATATATATATATGTATACATACATACATACATATATACATATAGATATATATGTATACATACATACATACATACATACATATATACATACATACATACATACATACATACATACATACATACATACATACATACATACATACATATATATATATATATATATATATATATATATATATATATATATATATACATGTATAGATATATATGTATATACATGTATAGATATATATGTATATACATGTATACATATATATGTAGTATTCACTATTTTAGTAGTTATAGTTACAATTTAAAAATCCACAAAGAATCTAGTTATGTGGAAAATTTGTTGAATCAGATCTATAGTAGTATATATGTATATTTTTTAGTAGTTATAGCATCATTAATTACTTTAAAAGTATGCTTTCACTATCATACAACGCCCAACCATTTGATTTATTCAACACCTTGAACCACTTGTTCTCGTGATAAGGGAGGGGAGCCGACATGGAGCATTACCCAATAGTTGTGAGGGTAGTTGACCTCCTTGACTCCAATTTTTACACATTAAAATATTAATAATTGAATGAATACTATCCTATAAATGTACAAAAAATCTTCAAAACTGATGTAAATGTCACTTTTCATGTACAACCATGAATATATCAATAATAGGATACTTGATATCATTTTTAAACATAAAATAACATATATTATACTTCCATGATTCTCAAATTTAAAGTCAACATGTATTTAATACATGGATATATAATTGTATTCCATCCCAATACAAAACTGATACCACATCATCATATCAATTTGATGTCACTTTTCATATAATTTAAATTCCCATTTTACAATGTTAAAGATCTTGTCTTACACAAAATATGGGGCAAGTTCTCACAAGAATAAGTCCAAAGTGCACCATTTTCAAATACATGTTGTCTTTTAAGCATTAACTTTCTCACTATTTTTATACTAGCTACTCCCATAAATGATGTACCTGCATATTTTCAACAAATGTAAGGCTCAAGAAACAAAGATTGAATTGAAATGAGAAATCAAATCAAATTGAACTTCAAATCTGAGTATTGAAATAAAATATCCTAAATCTTGATCCACCCCTATCAATTTCACCCAATCAAAAACAAGCAGGGATCAACCAATTTTACCCAATAAAAAAAAAGCACAAGGATCAATCACCTACAACACTTTTCATATCTCCTATAAATCCAGCCCTCAACTTCTCTGAAGTTTTATTCAATGATTCTTATTTTTCTAGTGCATGAAAATTATAGTTCCAAGCTACCGTATTCAATCAAGTATTTTTCTCGCATAATGCCACATAATAAGTGCTTAATTATGTTATTATATTGATGCACATTCATTTAATTTTATAATTTTTTTGTCATTCTATATATTTTATGGAGTGCTTTGATCAGAGAAAGACTTGCTTGATTCAAGATATGTAACGTAGTTGTTTCAATAAAATTATTTTTTTACTTTTTTTGATCTTTTTCATTTTACTTTGAATATTGCTAGTGTTATTTTGGTGCTTAACCCAACTATTAATTGGGAAGAACTGAAATATTCCTGGACTTTTACTTTATGTTGCCTTTTCATGTAGATGTATATTTACAAGTAATTCTAGGCTAAATTAATGAAATTTGTAGATGTATATTTACAAGTAATTCTAGGCTAAATTAATGAAATATGTAGATGTATATTTACAAGTAATTCTAGGCTAAATTAATGAAATATATAGATGTAGATGTATATTTAAAAGCAATTCCAAGCTAAATTAATGAAATCTATAATGTATATTTACAAGTAGATGTATGTTTTGTAGATGTATATTTACAAGTAATTCCGTAGACTAAATTAATGAAATATGTAGATGTATATTTACAAATAGATATATATGAAATATACATCTACTTGTAAATATACATATGAAATATACATCTACTTGTAAATATACATCTACAAAATATACAACGACATGAAAAGGCAACATAAAATATATAGCTACATGAAAAGGAAGCATAAAATATATAACTACATGAAAAGGAAACATAAAATATACATCTAACATGGAATTGCTTGTAAGTATACATCTACATATTTCATTAATTTAGCTTGGAATTACTTGTAAATATAAATCTACATGTACACATACATCTACAGGTTTCATTAATTTAGCTCGAATTACTTGTAAATATTCATCTACATGAAAAGGAAGCATAAAATTATATTGCATGTTGCCTTTTCATGTATATGTATATTTGGTCATAAATTCAAATCTGTATTTGTTTCAATAACATTTCCTTCCTCTATACTAGACCCATTTTCACCTCTGATCTTTGAAGTATCCATTTCTCAGAGCATAGGCACTCACATCAAATGGCTGTGCTTCCTATTATGTTAGTTGATTCAATATTATTTCTTCTCATCGTTGTAAGTTACATTGGTTTGGTAAATTTATCTATCTTTGTAGGTTTTATTGACATCATGAGGATAAGGCACTTCCTAAAAGTGTAAGACCTGCATGTGCCAAAATTAGGGAGCTTTTCAAGTGAAGAACGTGAAGAAGGGGATAACAATACCCCACCTCAAGATGCCAATGACACACCACATGAAATAAATGTCCAAATAATAAGAGTGAGCCCTTCAACCAAAAAGTGAAAAAGCCAAGAGCTGATTGGAACAATTCTGATATGGATAATGCTATGAAAGATGTTGAAGAATATGGATACTCTACCTGTGCTGCTGCTAAAAAATGGGGTATACCAGCGACCACCCTTACTTCTTGGCTGATGGGCATTACCACCACTAAAAGAAAGGGTCCACCAATAATTCTAACAGATGAAGAAGAGATGGAGATAGTGAGTTGGTGTCATGAAATGGTGACGATGGGCCATGGGTTAGAAATTATACAACTTAAGACATATGTGGCACAAATATGTGAAACAAGGTCCAACCCATTCACAGATGGTTTTCCAGGTAAGTCATTGTGGGAAATTTTAAAAAAGAAACCCATATCTAACATTAAGGACAATCAAGGCCTTGATAAGGATTGAGAAATGTGTTTGAGGCAATCAATTGTCAGTTCCTTCTACATTACTTTGTCTAAAGCTTATGAGGCCAACCCATATGAACCAAACCGAATATGGAATTGTGATGAGACTGGATTACAAGATGGAAGGAACTGCGATATGAGAGTGCTTGCTAAAAGGGGTAGTAGGAGTGTCCCATATATCATCACAAAAATAAGAGAATGGATTACCATATTGTGTATTGTAAATGCTATTGGACAAAGCATTCTGGATTCTATCTTTTTAAGGGGAAGAACTATTTACAAAATTATATTGCAGGTTGTGAGCCTGAAACTTGCATGGCAACACAAACGCATGCATGGATGACAAAATATTTATTCATGAAATAGTTACATCACTTTGCATCATCTATATTTGGTGGTGTGTCTCCTACAAATAGGCATTTACTAATTTTTGATGGCCATGGTTCACATGTTCCTTTGGGGACAATTCAAGAAGATAGGAGTTTGTGGATTGATTTGTTAACATTGCCTGCACACACCTCTCATAAATTACAACCATTGGATGTGAGTTTCTTTGCTCCACTCAAAACATACTTTAAGGAGGAGAGACACAAATGGATAATTACAAACCATGGGGTAGATGTGAAAAGGACAAAATTAGCTAAGTTGGGGAGCAAAGAATTCAGAATGGATCTTACACCTAGCAACATTAAATCAAGATTCAAAAGAATGGGGATATGACCTCTTAATCCCAATGCCTTGAATTAAGACATGGGACCTAGCAAAACATTTGAAACATATTTTCAAGATGATGTTGGTGCAACAAAAAATATGCTTCATCTATCTAGGGTTGATTTAGAGAAAAGTGAAGATGTTGAGATGGTGCCTAACACACAATTGGGGAAAGAATTAGAAGCTCAAAAAAGGAGATAAATATAAATGAATGTGTTGATCAACAATTGGAAACTCCAAATGGAATTAATCAAATTGACGAGTCACTATCTATGCCCACAGAAGATAGCCCTCCTGATTGGATGAAAGAAGCAACTCTTAATCTTTGTGTAAACTTGAAATTCAATAATGAAGAGGCCAATCTCTCTTTACCCTCTTAGCCAACACTACTTCATGACTCAAATTTGGTGCACTACTATGTTGGTAGTCAAGCTGAAGAAAATGATGCAGAATCACAGTTAGAGGTAGTAGGGGTATTAGGGGCATATTCAAACCAAACTTGTGAGGGAAACCAAGGACAAAGAACTCTTAGTAGATTCTTGAAACTCCCAGTGGAAAAGGTTAGAGAATCATCAAGGTCAAATAGTGATGCTGGTATAAGATTGAGCAGGGAATCTCAACTAATCACCGCAGATTAGTACATGGAGCTTCTGGTTGAGAAAGAGAACAAAAGAAAGAAATAGATGAATTGAAGCAAAGAAAAAAGGAACAAATTCAGGAGAAGAAGGTTAAACGAATTGTTGAAAGAGAAAGGAAGGAGCAAGAAAAGATTGAAAAAGAATATAGAAGGAAAACAAAGGAGCACCAAAAGTTGATGCAAAGGCAAGAAAGGGAGCAGAGGAAGGAACATGAAAGGATTCAAAGGGATCAAGAGAGAAAGGAGAAGGATTTTGAGAAGGCAAGAAGAGAGTTAGAAAGGAAAAGGAGATTGAGTAGTCCAATTAATCCTTTTCCTGATCAACACCCAATGTTAAGAGAATTGATGGGCATACATTTCCCCTTATCAGTTTCAACACACAATTTTGCAGTTGGAGTGAATGCTTCTCCAAGTTCTAATTCATTCCCAACTACACCTATGAGGGATGTCAACATGGGGAGGCAACTACAAATTAACACCCCAGCTTCAACCTCAATTGCAAATTCAACACCACCCTTCCCTGGATTTTGGAAATGATATTATTGAAAGTAAATATTTCTTTTTGAAGGCTGAGTTTTTGATGTCTGGAATTGGCCTTTCAATTTAAAAACTACAATATAGTTATAATAGTTATATGGCCCAAGTATGTTGTATGGCCATGTTTTTGTAATGGACAATTCAAATGTTTACTGAATGAATACATGTCTTCCAAGTTCTGAGATTTTTTTCAAAGATTTATGCTCGGTATTGTTTCGAAAATTACATTGAGAAACTGAAAATAGTAAATGCCAGTATGCAATTTGCCAATAACCTATATTGGTCATTAATGTAACAACCAAAAGCCAATAACACAATCTACCAGTAGAAAGGAAAAATATGAAATAGTTTCTATCACTTCCTTAATGAGGGGAAAAACCTCACTTATTAAAATCGTATGGAGTGTAGATATTCAAAGAGAATCAAACAATTTCCAAACCTATTTGATGTGTTGATAAACACAATAAAAATCATGCTCTGCACTTCCAATCTGAGTCACTCCAACAAGCATACTAGTACCACCGCACACATGTAAAAAAATACTATCAAATTTTAATATGTAAAATCACCAAAATATACAAAAACTATCTGCAAAAACAAAATCTATATTACCAGAACTATTAAAATCTTGTGTGTGAGGAGGTGGTGGAAGATGTAAAACATCACTTGCAAATAAAATGGTGGTGGTTCGTATTCTTTGCAAACAGAAGCTTTCAAACTTCTTTTTTTCATTTTTTTTTTGTTTACAGTGAATGGGTGTCTCAACCAGACTTGCAAATCTTAGGGTCAGAACTCTAGACAAAATTGGGTACAAATTATGCTAATAGAAAATGAATCAGATTTGAACAATAGCAAGAATTAGCAGAAACATGGTTTTTTACGGAATAATGGTTCTTCTAGAGGATGGTTTTTATGCCCAAAGATATGGAAGGAACCCAAGTAGCTATTAATGAAGCAGAACCAAATCCAATTGGATAAAAGAGGAAAAATCACTCTGAAAATCCAAAAAAACTGCATCACAAAAGCCAACAATGTGATTTGATATAACTACTTTGTGGGATATGTAGAATGGCAAGTAGAAGCATGGATATTTACCTAAGATACTATGTATAGTGCAAAGAAAATAGATAAAGACCCAAAGAAGTTGAAACAAATAAAAGACATAAGCAAATAACTAAAAAAATAAGAAATAAAGGATGTCGTGCACACGCAGAGACAAGATTCACAGCCAGAGAATGAAGCAAGGAAGGAATAGTGAGTTCCACATGCAGAGACAAGATTTACAACGAGAAAAATTAAGCAACAACTGAGCATAAAACCTGTAAGATGAAAAATTCCTTGCAGAAAGCTTACAAAACATGAAGTCGTGGTGCTCTTGCAATGAAATGGTGGTGAGGTTCAAGTGGAAAACTCCACGCAAGTAATGGATGGTGGTGAGAAGTTAATTCGTGCATTCAATGGCAATAAATGAAGCAACAATGTACACATTAAGATCTACTTCGTTGAAAGAACATGACATTCCCTTTCTAATTTAATACCATATCTACATGTAAAGATTTCTCTGTCCTCGAAAATAACGGATCCCTTTGTAATAAGTGGTAGACTAAATAGTAATAGGTGGGGTGATTAAGTGGCATGTATTGGTCCAACCCCAGAAAAGACAAAAATTTTGACACCTCACACTCCAGTAAGAAGTATGCATGGTGGGTTACATGTCAGATTTGTTTGGAAAGAAGATTGGGTTGTAGAGAATTCTCAAGCACTTATTTTGACAGGTTTTTGGGATTACCAGGTGCCATACAATGCTTTGTATAGTCTCCTAAAGTTTGGGTGCACCATGACTGGCTCCCCTCCCTTAGTCGCCACTGTTCGAAATATAAGAGGTATGCATGGTTACTATTACGTGTTTGTATTTTTTCACCATACACGTGAATTGTTTGACAAAATTCTAGGAGTCAGTGTTGTAATTTCCAATTTTTTTACATTGGTTTGTAATACGAAACATGCTCTCATGGAATATCGAAATTGCAATTAAGAGTTGATATGGGTATCCTAATGAAGCATTCATAGTGTTACCTTTTAGTTGGAGTTTGCAATGTAGTGATGTTAGTATATTCAGTAAATTTTTCTTTCAACTGACCATTGCTTTTTAAGTTTCTATCTCACTACATAGCTATAGTTTATGTCATTTATTGAAGAAAATTTATCCTGTCTTTTAGACCCAAAGGAAAATGTCCGCTTAGTCATTTGTTGAAATTAGCGTAAATGTTTTTGAATGTTTTCTTGTAGAGTCAAACTTTGAATGTTTTCCTACACATGTAAAATTTTGAATGTCATGTGAAATGGATTTGTTTTCATTTGGTCAACCATTTTGGTTCACTTGCCTTCAGTATATGTCCACATTTTACATACATTTTCTCGTGAGAGTATTTAATCTCGAGTAAATTAACTTGTAAATGTAAGTATGCTTACAACACCAAACTGGGGTGTTTGGAAAGGTACTCACAAATTTTTGACTTATTGTAGCCTCTCAAAAGGAAGCTTAAGCTTGAAAGCATATTCTACTAATGTTCCAAATTGTTTGAAGTTATTACTATCTATAGCTCCTCGAAATTTTTATAGCTCATATACGGTGTAAATCACAAAAAACTAGTCTATAAACAGTCAATTTCTAGGTTGGGCTCATACCATGTTCAAAATCTCCATTCATGGCAGGGGTTGAGAGGATGTGCGAAAATGTTGTGGAGTTTGGCTTTAAACATGATAATTGCATTTTTTAACTGCATCCATGACCATTTCAACAAAACCCATTATGTATCCTTCCACCATGACATTCCATGAGAGGAGTTTGGTCAAAGGCACATTTCTCTGAAAAGGATTAAAGGATTAAAGCCCAGTCAAGAGCACCATTTTTTGCATACCTTGAAATCAACATATTCCATGAAATCACATTTCTTTGAGACATTTTTATTGAATAGTCCAAGTGACTTGTGTATGCTTACACATTTTGCATACATGTCTACCAGGGCAACTTGTAACCTTCAACATCTGAGAAAAAAATCCTTTTTATTATCCTTTGATGGATGTCCATATCGTGTTCAAAGCTCTTATTTTAGCACAAGCTAAGACAATAGCCTTTAATTTTGACAACCACCTATGGAAAACAATTTTTCAATGAGAATATTTTAACGGAGATATGATTTTATTGGGGGAATGCATTCCCACAATATGGCTGCTAAAGTTGTATAATACCTACAAACTACCTATCTCATACATGAGAACCGTCTATAATCGCCAGTAAACAAATATTAGTTAAAAATATTTATTAGGCTAATTTACAAAATATTTGGTTTACTTCTTTGTTAGAATGCAAATCTATAGATATTTACATTAAATAAATATTTGAGAGTTGTAACCCACTAGCCATATCTTCCACTGCCCTAGGTTTACATGTAAATCTGTGGTTGTCATTTATTTATCAAATGTTGAGACTACTAATTGGTTCACCTTTCCTAGCATGCTACCAACTTGTGTAAGACCATCTCTCTCATGATTGGTGGATCAATTGTATTTGGATTGTAGATTAACTACCCACCCCGATCAGTATAAACTCGAACCCAACTTAATCAACCCAAAATAGTATGATGATTAATGATGGGGGTGTTAATTTTTATGGCCAAATCTGCAATTACCCATCATCATGACATAGACAAAAACCATTACGATTTCCTCTATTTTTGGCACTCGCTAGAAGTAGAGTTGTTGGATGCTCCTTTGTTTTCATGCATTTAGTGGGTGATAGTAGGCCATATTTTGGCATTGGCCCCTCCTTTTGTGGAGGGATAATTAAAATAGGAGTTTTGAAAAAGGGTGGACATCCTTCGAAGCATTATGAAGAAGGGGTATTTTTCAGATGTTTAAGTTGCAAGTGCCTTGGAAGATATGTCTACAAGATGTGGAAGCATGTGAACTATTTGACAAAACCCTTGAAAGATGTGTGGTCTCATGGACTGCAATGATTGTGGGATATGCACAAAACAAATAGGTTTGTTGAAAATACCTTAGAAACTTTTAGGAAATGTAATTGGTAGTTGTAAATCCAGACTCCACAACCTTTGACAACATCTTCTCAGCCTCTTTCAAAATGGGAGATTTAAAATAGTGCATTTTCCTCCTCAAGAGCCAACATCTACTTCTGTTGTGAAATGTATGGAAACTCCTAAATATGGTGGAAGTGGAGTGTTTTCTACTGCTTAGGCTTAATCAAATATAAAGGAAAATAAAAGTGAAGGCTTAAAATCTTTAATAAATATTAACAAGCCTGATATTTTTTGGAGAGTTTGGGAACTTTGCATTGAAAGGGTAAATTAATCTCCGTTAATGTTTACCTTTTCTAATGTTTTATTTTCCATTTATTTTTAATTTATCAATTCTAATATGATGTATTTTTATTGTTTTTATATTAGTGTTTATGAAGATAAAATGCATTTGTGGCATATTCTTGTTGGTGAGAAATTGATTAATGCATCTTACATATCCAACATACACTTGTTTTACACTTAAATGGGAGCTTCAAAATTGGGTTTGGCCATCCATAAAAGAAACATGGGAAATGGATCTTTTATAGATGTCACTCTTGGAAATTCTATGGTACATATCCATGCAAAATGTGGATTCATACACAAGGCACAAAAACTTTACTTCATTATGGTTTTGGTTTGTCAAAGTTTTTATTTTATTTTAGGATTTCCTTGTTGGGAAAGTTGACATTGATATTAAAAACACAATTGAATTAAACTATATTACTTAATGAGAACATTCCATTTTTATCCCATTTGGCATATCTTGCAACTCATGTGTAATTGCTAGTAATCACTTTCTGTTATTCCATGCACAAGTACCATTATTTTCTTTCCTACATTTCATCTTTATTTCAATAGTAATCACTTATTATGAATGGCTTCAAAATTACCATAACAAGATTTCTTGATTTGATATAGGCGGATGTTATTGGTTAAGTGGTCAGTAAATTCCTCTTGTACCATTTCTTTGAGATCCTAAATGTGAACATAAATGATTAACTCCTTTTTTTACTTTTATGTAGATATTTTTGCATAGATCATCTATCATATGTTTTTATTTAATATTAGGCAACAATATATATATATATATATATATATATATATATATATTGCAAATATTGATTGGAGCAAATTAACATTCACCGTAATTTCACTTGTGTGCTTGTTAGCAAACTTACATGTCTCTCCCTCATTTATATTCAAATGTTACACATATATGAAGAATGATAAACATGTCTATACAAGAAAAAAAAGAGACAAATTCATTCATGAAGTCCTTCCACCATATTTCTAAAACATGTCTTGCCTATTAGGCAACCTAATGCATCAAGGTATGAAATATCATTCAATGGTTATTGTTTCTCATGTCATGATTTTGGTCATAGAGCTAGAGATTGCAAGAAAAGGTCTCCTAGGAATGGTGTAGGGTTCTTCCATGGTGAATGTCATTCATGTTGTGAGTATGGTCATAGAGCCAAGGATTGTGGATGGAATCTAAGAGTGTTTGAGCCAAGAAAAATTAAGAGAATGTTCATCAAGAGATCTGATCCTAGAAATACTCAACTATGGGAAGACAATAGAACTGTGTTTGCTAATAATTTTGTATGCTATAACTGTAACAAAATTGGTCATGTTGCAAGGAATTTCTATCAAGGTCTCTCAAGTCAAAATAGGAGTTTTCAAGGTCCTAGTGTACAAGGAAGGGGTCTTAAGGCCTATAATACATGAAAATGGTCCAAGAAGGAATTGGGAACCAAAAGGAGATCTTCATACTTCAATAAGAGATGGTAATGGTGGAAGGAAAGGTGTGATACAAATATCATATCATAAAAGAGAAGAATAAGGAGTTTTTCAAGTACCTAAGGGGGCTTGGGACCTCTTCAAGACCTTATTTTAGGTCTTCTTGATGTTAATATACCTTCACTATGCTTCTTAGAGGTATATTAGTGCATATGAAACATTGGTGTGAGGGGGAGTTGTATGAGTCAATACGTTCCTCCTCCTTAGGTTAAAAGTATTTCATTCTATAATCTTGTTCATGGTATTGTTATTTCATGATGGTTGTTCTTGTGTAAGAAGTCTTGATCTTAGCCTTGAGTCACTATTTGTGCATGTATGAAGTCTTTATGATCCGTGTATGTATCATTATGGTGTGTGGTCGATCGAGTTGGTTGTGTACACTCATGATTCTCTCTGTCATGTCATCTAAACTATGTAAGTTTATTTATCTCATGATGTTTGTCACCATAGTCTTGAAAGATTACTATATGAGTAGTGTAAGGGGTATACATCTTGTTGTCTTTGTGACATGTTTGAGTTTTGATGGTGTTATAAGGTCAGTAATGAGTTGTAATAGAATTTTCCAAGTGGACCTAGTAGTTCATGATGAGTATGAAGTGGTGAAGGTGTCTCATAGGTATTAAAAAGGCATTCTGTGTCTCAATGTACAAGTATAGTCATCTTAAAGTTGTTCAATCACAAGTCTCATGTAGTGCCCACATTTTTATAGCCTCAGTTATCTGTTAACTTCTTTACTCATAGACATGTTTTGACAGGGATTTGATATATTTTGGACATTATGTTATGATATTTGATCTTCTTGGACATGTATGGTGATTTGGGCACATAGCGCCAATTTAGCTTTGATTAGCATGATGACACATTTCATTAGATGTTGAGGATACTAACATATTTGCTATGATATTTGGACCCATTTGATATATGTTAGATAATCAGTTTAGTTGCATGTCTTGATTTTATAGAGTATTCGATTTATTGATGAGGACACATGATGGCATGGTGATATGACATTTATATGTATTGCAATAACTAACGTATGCCGAATTGCGTGAGATTGTGCATGTTTCACATTTACGATTCCATGTTGATGTTGTGATATCATTAATTTATATGTTTAAGAATTGATAGTTATAGAGTAGATGGTTTACACTTGTATTGGACATATGTGTTTAATGTGTGCATTGAGTGTGTAGGTTACAGGTCATAGGAGAACATGGGTTTCAAGGAAGCTACACAAATTGTGCACAAGTAGTCCATGAGGCTAAGTCCTAACCATGTTAGTTGTATGAGGCCTTGTGTTTGTTTGTATTATTTGGGAACCATGAGTGACCCCTTAGTTGTAATGTAGTATGTCATGTAGAATTAATTATGTTTAGGTTGTTTATTTTGTTAAGTAAATTATGTTTGGGGACTTAATGGTCCCCACTTGCATTAAGTTTTGTATTTGGGTAAGTGTGTGTTAATTAGAGAGGATTAGGGCGACATGTGTACCATTGAGTGGGCCCCACACCCTCTACACTTGTGGCAAAATGTGCCAAAACCGAAATTGGGATAATTATGGCATTTTAAGTGACCCCTTTTAGTTTTGAGAGTTCACTTAGCATGAAAATAATCCCTTGGACCCTACCTATTTGGTAGGGGGCTTAATTTCAAGGCATAGAGGGAGTTTCCCTCCCATTTTGCCTCTCTTTTGTCACCATCCTCTTTCAATCTTGTAAATTTACTCTTGGTGCATCTTGAATATTTTGGGAATTGTGTTGTATATTGGAGCTTAATCTCCATAGGAATGTAAAATTCCCTTGTATGTTAAATATGTAAAATAGTTAAACTTGGTAGTGCAATACAAGAAATCGGTTGATAATACTCTATCTAAGATCTTGTTTTAAGGCAATAGCTTTTTCCTTGCAAATAAAATATTTGATTGCCGTATGAAGTTGTGTTTTCAAGTTGTGTTTATATATATATATATATATATATATTATATATTTTTATATAACAATGGATAGTATGTATGCAATGTCCAAAAAAGAAAATGTGATATATCTTTGTTTGTAAATCTGAAATATCTATTTAGCATTGCATTTGAAAATAAAGTTAGCCTAACATGGAGCTTTAGGACTAACATTGTATGGAAAACATTATCCTTCTTGCCATGTATCTCTTGTTGTAAATTTTGTAGCATTATTGAATAGAATGAGATTAGTTTGTTTTCTTTCCCATGTGATACTTAATGACTTGTTCTTATAAATAAATCAGATTAGAATATGTGTTCTCCCTTACAAATTTGTAAACATATTTCAAGCCTCTCTTCTATTTGAACTATTTTGCTACATTCTTCTTTTTAGCACATAAATGAGAAAATCATTTTAATATAGATGTAATGCAATAACATTGAGTTCCATAATTCTCAAGAATAACAAAATAATAATAATAATAATAATAATCCACTATTTTACAAATTGTGACAATTTTACCCTCATATGATGTAAATATATTTCATATAGTTATATTTTGAAATATTTTTTTTATTATTGGTAAATAGTTTTGAAGGGACTATACCTGCTACAAAAAGGGCTCAATACCCTAAAATAACAATGAAGATTCAACAAAAAGGATCAAAACCCAGATAGATTAGAATTTCCAAAAGTAACCAAGAGCCAGTTACCACTAGAAGCAAAAAAAAGGACACAGATCGCAAAAAACCACAAAAGAGCAAAGAAAGTCACAACAAAAAGATCACAAAAGAATGACAACATCAACAAATCCTGCCAGCCCAAGTGAGTCTATTTATTGGAAGCTCTTTCAATTTTGGACTGGATCGTTTGTAGCGAGGTAAACAACGCCAGTGTGGTTATGTGCATTGAGTCCGAAGCATCCAGCTACGATATGGTTAGACTCCTCTCTTTATCATTCCCCCAAATAGTTGCAGGGATCCCACTGAGCATGGAAATGCTCTGAACTTACTGCTCTAAAAGTCACTTATGGATTTGAAGATAGCCATGTTGTGATCATGTCTATCTTTAGCTCTCCCTAGTCTGGTGTCAAGAGAGTTCAACTTCTTATAAATATCAATAAATTGATCCTTGCCATTGTCATTCTCTTCATCAAATTTTATTTTCCCTCTCTACTTTTCCATACGCTGAAGGTCCTTCTTCACCACTTCATTTCCTTCTCAAGGGCTTCCAGTCTATGAGGCACTTGAGACTCCTCCTGATGCCGGGCCTTTTTAATACCAACATTGCTGATATGTAGCAAGTTTTGAGTAACCTCCATCTCTTTGGAGCTTCTGAGAATCTTGACAGTTTGGGGGGTGCTCGTTTCCTTGGGGTTCTTGATTTTGGACTTGAAAGGGGCGGCAAGAATGGGAGTGAAAGTAGAGGAGGTGGTAGCAAGCGGACCACTAGGAGCAATTGGGAAGCCAGGGAACTTGGCAATAGAAAGATAAGGCCCTGATGCAAAGGAATTACACGTGAGTGCTTTTGAAAATATAGAACAAAATGGTGAAGGGAATTGAGAAGGTAGTGCGGGAAGAAGACCATGCAAAATTCCTTATAAAATGGTTTAAAAATACAAGGTGTTTAATAGGGACCGTTTTATACCGCCCTTCCAAAGAAATATATCTAACCATCATATTTGTCACTTCATGAAATGGCGTGGGAATATAACTTACCCTTATGCCCACTATAAAAAACTCTAGTTCCTCACCCTCGTCGGAGAATTTCTTGGCCTCGGCGATCCTATCAATCCTCTTACTAAAAAAATGGAAGCCCTCTAGTTCTAGGCATGTAGCCTCAACAATTAGATCCTCGTTAATAGTAACCCGTGGCCACCATACTTGACCTTCCTATCCTTCCAATCCATAGCAAAGTGAACCGAAATGTTCAAGTCATGACCTTGAATGCGTTCAATGAAATTTGAAATGCCTCCCTTATGTAAGAGGTTCCAAAGTACCTCGTTATTCTTCCAGGATGGATCGCAACATGGCTCCAATTGACACGGTGCCCCTCCCATTTTCTCCTTCTTCCTGCAAATCTAGCAAATTTCCTGCTCAAAACCCTCGTAAGAGTCTGTTTCTTTCTTATGGCTATCCTATTTTTGAATACCTCCCACCTATGTGAGGATCAATAGCTTTAATGTGGCCGTAATAAGGAGGATAATTCACACAAGTGTGATCTTTCACCTCCATTAAGGCCCGCTCCATGTCATAATTTAAATTACTCCACGTGTGTAATCCCATAATTATCCACATTAATGCTAGTTTGAACCTCCTTAGGGATGTTATTAACATTATCCCAAATGATGAGATTAATATTGATGCCCACATTGGCCAATGTGTCCACAACCTTATTCCCCTCCCTATATGTATGTCTAATGATGATATTCCTGATATTTTGACAAATATTTCTTGCTTCCATAATGAAGTCCTTTATGGTCTAGCTAGGAGGAGAAGTAAGGTTTAAATGATTAATGATATTAAGAGAGTCCCCTTCCAAAATTAAGTTTTGGATATCATAATCTTTGGCAATCCTTAACCCCCAAAGAGCAGCGAGGGCTTCAACATAATGATTCGTCTAATCCCCATTTTACCAACATAAGCAACAACTAAACAACCTTTGTAATCCCTAATAACCCCTCCCCCAGCAGCAAGACCAGGGTTACCCTTGGAGGCACCATCAAAGTTAAGTTTATACCAATTTCTCTCAGAAGGAGTCCAATGAATCAAAGTCCTATCAATGTTTGAGGTATTCCTAATCTGTAAACTAGCAGTTCAATCTTCCAATTGGAAAGAATGTATTCTTCGTCAACATGGTACTTCTTATTTTTGGGAGGTTTGAATCTCCCAATACTATCTTGAACAACATGCCCAATCTTAACAAAGTTGAACTTGCACCGCTACTTAGTATTTCTAAAAATGATATCATTCCTATCTTTCCATATTCTCCAGATAATATGGGGCATGACCAGCTTTCAAAAGTCTTCTCACAACACAATGTTTAAAAGAGGATTCCACTTGAGTCCAGAATGGATGAAGTCCTTGGGAACCGTCTCAGAGAACATTGAACTTGGATAAGGCATAGCTCCTAATCATGGTAGCATAATCACAATGGATAAAGAGGTGCGTAATATCTTCAAAATATTTTTGCATAGGTGGCACCTATTAGGCATAATGAACCCTTTCTTTATTAGGTTATCATTAGTAATAATTCTTCCTCTGATCACAAGCCAAAATAAAAAGTTGATTTTAGGGGTTAACTCAACATCCATATTTTGATCCAATTAAATTCATTCAGGTATTCTCAAAGTAAGAATTATAACCAGATTTAACTATATATTCCCCATCTCTAGAATTGTGCCAAACAATTTCATCTTTAGCGTCCACCGATTCAAGGGGATGAGGTCTAGCTGCTCCTAAAGAGAGGACACCACGAGTTCAAATTAAAACATTCCACCGAGAGCTATTTCCATTTCTTTTTATTTCCATCAATTACCATGTAATTGATGACCTTAGTACCATATTTCTGCTCCGATTCTCCTTAGCTGCACCAAATCTATCATAGAGGCTAAGATTAGACCAATTATCACTCCCAAAACTGAAGTCTCTACCATTTCCCACTTTCCATCCACACCCTTGCTTGATAAAATTCTGGCAAGAATCAAGTTGTTCTAGAAAGTGGAGCCATGAGGAAGTTGTTCTATATGTAGGAAGGAGGAAGTCAAGCTGTTTGCTCTCTAAATACTTATCCTTAATGAGATCTATCCAAGGTTATTCCTCCAAAGCAATCTCTAACCTATTTTTGTAATTAAGGCCATATTCATTTTTCTAATAACTTTTATGCCCAAGCCCCCAATCCTTTTAGGGGTGCACACTTGATCCCAAGAAAACTAGGTGATATTTAAATTTCTCCTCCATTCACCGCCATAATTTTTTTTTGAATCCTTTCAATTTTTTCTCTGAAGGAAGAGGGAATGTTGTACAAGGACATAATGTAGATAGCCATATTTTGAAGAGTGCTTTTGATAAGCAAACATTTACCTGCACTGGAAAGAATGGCTCCTTTTCAACCTGCCAATTTCTTTTGGAATCTTTCCAGTAAGTCGTTTCAGACTTTGTTTGAGACTTTTTTAGTACCCAGGGGGAGCCCTAAATAAGTAGTGGGAAGCACATTGATTTTTCATCCCAATACTTTAGCAATTCTATTTTGTCTTTCCAGAGGAGTATTGAAAAAGAAAATGGAGCTTTTGTCAAAGTTGATCTCTTGTCGTGAAGCGACTTGATAAAATTTCAAAATGGACTTGATTGCCTTAGCTTCCAATAAAGAAGCCACTAAGAGCAGGATATCTTTGTCATCCAAAAATTGTTGATTAGAAGTTGTTTGGTTCGTAGAGGTAGGTTTAGTGCCTTTTAGAAGACCATATTTAACAACTTTGGTGATTGTTTTGTTGAGGCTATCGGCCAACAAAATACATAGAAGAGGGGATATATGATCCCCCTGTCTTAGTCCCCTATTGCTAGTGAAGTAACCCACAGGTTCACCATTAACCACCATAGATAATTTAGCAGTTGAGATGCAGGCCTTGATAACTCTTCTAAATTTGTCAAGAAATCCAAATTTGGCCAAAAATTTGTCAAGAAAAGACCAGATACTTTATCGAAGGCTTTATTCATGTCAAGTTTAAGGACCATGCTAGCATTTTTATTATTATTCATGGAGTGAATAATCTCATGAACCATGATCACACCATATTGAATAATCCTACCTCTAATGAACCCACTTTCTTTGTTTTGAGATTAAATCATTCGAATGGCTGCATATCTAGTGGCAATAATCTTAGTAAAAATTCTATAGATAGCATTAACCAAGCTAATGGGTCTAAAATCTTTGAAATATTTAGCATCCATTTTTTTGGAGCCAACACAATGTGGGTATTATTAAGCTCTTTCAATAAATCTCCAATTCTAAGAAATTCATTTATAACCCTTAGGAGATCATCCGAGAAAATTTCCCAAATTTTTTTGAAAAATTTGATAGAGAAGCCATCAGGTCCCGGAGCCTTATCTCCTTCAAGAGAAAAAACAAATTTCTGAAGCTCCTCCAAAGTAACAACTTTGGTAATATCTTTAAATCTCTACTCCTCTATTTTATCATGCGAGATAGCTTCAAGCATAAAAGAGTCAGCCACATCATTAGTATCACTCTTCTCATTCAAATTTTTTTCATAGAATCTAAGAGCCTCTTCCTTGATGATCCGTGGATCTTTTATGATGTTTCCATTGCCTTTGGAGACTTCCATAATCCTATTACATGATCTATGCTTCAAAGTGGTCATATGAAAGAATTTCATGTTTCTATCGCCCTCTTTCAGCCATATAGCCCTAGATTTAAGCCTCCATATGGATTCTTCCCTGCTACAAACCGTGTGCAACTCAGAAAGGATATTTTTCTCTGCCAAATGATCCTCCCCAGATCTCCCCTGTAAGTTAATTTTGCTTTCCGTGTCTTGGAGTCTCTATTTTAGTTCCTTTTTTCATAAAAACATTCCCGAAAACTTCTTTATTCCATATTTTAACCTATTTTTGACATTTTAAAGCTTTTGAATAAGCCTATATTGAGTAATTCCTCCTCCCCCCCAAATCCACCAATCCTTAATCCTATCAAAGATGTCATCATGCTCCATCCACATCTTTTCAAATTTAAAGGAGCTTCTAACTGGCTTAACCCAATTAACAAAATTTAAAACAATTGGATTGTGATCAGACCCGATTCTGGGTAAAGATGTGAGATGAAAATCTTGATGAAGAATCCAACTTTCCGAGATAAGGGCTCTATCCAATCTGACTTGAATCATATCCCTTCCCAACCTCCGGTTTGTCCAGGTATATTGATTGCCATGAAGGTCCACATCCATAAGATTCAGCTCAGCCACGAAGTCAGAAAAATCATCCATACCCCTAGAGAAAGAGGAGTTTCCCCTTATTTTTCTCCGAGATTTAATGGGAATTAAAGTCCCCATAATGAGCCATCTATCGATACTATCTTTGAGTTCTAAAAACCTTTAGATCTCTCGAGAGCCTCCTTCTACAACAAGAGTTGCTCCTCTATAATGAAAATATGCTTTCAAGATTTTTTTATTAATATGTAATTGGAGGTTTTGTGTTTTTTTAATTCATTATATAATGTTCTTACAAAAATATTCATTATTTAATATATATTATTTTAGTTATATATTTTACTTGTAATATTCTAAAATTTATTATACCTATTATTATATATTATATATATAATATATATATAATATAATATTAAATATAAATTAATATATTATTATATAATATTATATATATATATATATATATATATATATATATGTATATAATATATATTATATATTAATAAACAAAAATTAAAATATAGGACTATAAATTTTTTATAAGATTTAAGTTTTAATAAGCAAAAGCATTGGATTAAGTTTTAATAAGCAAAAGGGGGAGGGTCGAACTCCCCACCCCCACCCACACCTCCACAACCCCACCGACCCTCATCCTCCATGCACCCTCCCTCCCTTTCCACTTCCCACCGGGGTTAAATTTGATGGTCACCCCTACCAGTCAAGAATTTTTTTGTGACGGTTTTCAACTAATATTGCCTTGCACATGAAGTCTATTTTTCTTTTTTGACTTTCATAATTTTCATATAAATACATATATCTAAATTTTCATATAATAAAACAATATAAATTAAATATATTATTGACATAAATGAAATATTATTCTATTATAAATATATGTTAATATATGTAATATACACTCTAACTTGTCTTAATATTTTGGATGTATTTATATTAAAACCCAAAACAATTATAATAAATTGCATAGACTAATTTAAAATAAAAATATATAAATACACCATACTTTCCAACATTGCATTCTATATTTGTAAGCAATTTAAAATAAATTAACACCCACATTGAAAATTAAACATTGAAGAGATTAAAATCCCTACCTTAAAATATGAAGTATGGAAGAGTCTTCTAAACGCCCTCCTTTCTATATTTTTCCCATAAAAAAATGGGTTTGTTGCATATGAATTCCCCTCCAAATTCCCGAAGTGTTGTTTTCTCCTCTACGCACTGACTTTGAATATGGTTCAAATATTGGGTTTGGATGTTATGTGCTTGCTATAACATGCCTTCAAAATTGGCTAACTCTTTATCATGACATCCACCAACGCATTTGGAAGATGGTTATTCTATTCAGATATATATTCAACTTTGCTCAAATTTTCACTAGATATTTATTCTAACTGCCAAAATAAATAATCCCGGACACCGCAGGTAAGAAAAACTAATGCAGCAACTAGACAGAAGAGAAGTACCATCGTCGACTTCCAAACTCAACCCAAGTGTAATAATTATGG